>LQNS02276867.1:4789229-4802453 GCA_001587735.2 Parhyale hawaiensis
TTGCTGTTAGTTGTTTTATGCATACCTACATGCTAATTCAATTATGATAAATCCAGTTTCATTTTATGTTTTGATACAACTGACAGTGAAAGGAGACACTATCCCATCAAAATGGTTTGCTCAAAAATTGCATTTATATCCTATGCTAAGTATTGGAATGATCAGATAATGTAATGCTTTATAATGTAGATGTTAAAGTGACGTACAAAATAACAGAAGATACCGCTAACGTTGGAACCAACAATAATTAAGCTAAGTTTTAGCAGTAACTCATATGTTTCTACTTACACAGCATAAACTTCATAAAAAACAAGCAAACTGAAACAACTGCATACTATATACGCCAGCGATGCGAAACATATGGATGCCAAATTGACAATTTGAAAAAAGAAAAATAAAACACAATTTCTTGTTCTTTTGTCATAATAACCCGCGAACGAAGTGGGAGAGATGATAATGGTTTCGTTGAAGATTTAAGCATATTTGTTATCACTCGCGAAAGAAGTGAGAGAGGTGATGATGTTTTTTTTAAAGGTTTAAGTGTATATATATTTGTCTGTCGGAGCTCTTCTCGGCTCACTTTGACGGAAAGCAGAACAGAGACGAGACGTGTTGTCATTACCCAATGGATTTCACCCGAAACCTTGTTTAACTTCTTTGGCGTTCAGATCTGCTACAATCAAGATGTTGCTTGAGGGCCTTGATCCGTATGGAAGTGTGGACCTAGTGGGCAGGTTTCCTCTGTTTTATAAGCAGCTTGCTGGCGTTCTTGCCCCTAAGCTAGCAGTGATCTTCCGGCGTCTGATACGGCTAAGAAATTTTCCCCGTTGTTGGTGTACTGGGAATATACTCCTATTCCCAAAAGTCCTGCGTCGCTCCATGTAGCCAGCTACTTACTCCCCGTGTACTACGGGAAATAGCTCCAGTCATCGTGAAGCCACTGCTCGAAATATTTAATCGATCTCTAAGAACGGGAGAAGTTCCGCAGGATTGGAAACTAGCTAATGTAATATCAATACATGAGAAAGGGATCAGAAAAGTCCAAGCAACTATCGAACAATCAGTCTTACTTCAGTCGTCAGCAAAATCATCGAACGCCTGTTGAAGAAGCGCATCACTGATCACCTGAGGATGCAGCAACTCATATCCGACACTCAACATGGCTTCCAAAATGGAAGAAGCTGTTTAACAAACCTATTGGACTTTTTCTCAAAAGTTACAGACATTAAAGATGAAGAAATGGGTGTAGACCTTGTGTATCTACACTTCCAAAAGGCTTTTGATAAAGTCCTTCATCACCGGCTAATGAAAAAATTGGAAACCCATGGTATCCAGGGTGACTATTTACGATGGATCAAGGCATGGCTTACGGGTCTGCAGCAGCGAGTGAAGCTTGGAGGAGAGTCGAGCGACTGGACACAGGTTTCATCAGGGGTTCCACAAGGTAGCGTGCTTGGCCCACTTCTGTTCTCAATTTACATCAATTATCTTGATCTTAACATCCGTAGTAAAATCAGTAAATTTGCGGATGATACACAACTATGTCATCCTGCCACGAAAAGAGCCGAGATCCAACAAAACCTTGACCACCTCATGGAATGGAGCGCAACGTGGCAGATGAACTTTAATGTCGACAAATGCTCAGTAATACAAGTAGGGCTGGTCAACTCTTCCACCTAATTAAAAATTAATGGGATGGAATTGGCTACTGTCACCCAACAACGTGACTTAGGAATCACTATTACAAACAAACTACAACACAGTCAGCAAGTCGACAAGAGTGTGAAAATGGCAAGCAGAATACTCGNCGATGTTGTTTCTGCGGAGTCGGTCAACTCGTTTAAAAATCGTCTTGACATACACTGGGAGAGATATCCTCCTCAGCTAAGAACTCCTCCACGAGTCGCAAACACTTAACGCCCAAAGCTTCCCAGGCCATTTTATGCTGATTTCTTCTCACTTCCACTCCACTCACTTCCGCTCCGTATATCAGCGGCAATCGATCATGCTTGGGAGCATTCATGGTGGGGATTCTTCTCCCCCTCTATTTTTTTATTTTTTATTTTATTTTTTTCTCTTTCGTCTTCCGTTTTTTCTCCTCTCGTTTCCCCAATCCTCTATATCCTACTAACATAATGGCATTAGCTCAAAGAGGTCGGGGAATTAGTCCCGATGTCTCTTTAGGAATGGGCCTCTTGGTTCGTCTACTGCCGGCTATCTAATCTAATCTACCGACCCATTACGCTAACACCCATTTTGTCGAAGGTGTTCGAGAAATTGGTAGCTTATAAGCTTGGCCGTTTTGCTGAGATCACGATTTTGCTGCCTGCCGGCCAGTTTGCGTACAGAACAGGTTTAGGTTGTTGTGACGCATTGTTGTCGGTGCCACGCCATTTACAGTCTGCGCTGGATTGTTGGTCTGAGGCACGCCTTGTACAGTTGGACTTTAGCGCGGCGTTTGGCAGGGTCAACCACAAGGGTCTTTTGTACAAGCTTGAGTCTTATGGTGTGGGTGGTAGGGTTCTGTCAATCATTCGCGATTTTATTTCTGAGCAAACGCAGAATGTGTCTGTTGACGGCGTTTTAAGCGCCCCTGTCGCGGTGCAATCTGGTGTTCCTCAGGGTAGCGTACTGGGCACGCTGTTGTTCGTTCTATATACTAGTGATATGTTCTCTTCGCTGGAAAACACCATGATCAACTATGCCGATCATTCCCCTTCATAGCAGTGATACCTACACCACGCATTCGTAATGCTGTCGCCCAGTCTCTGAATAGAGATTTGTCCCGCATTAGTGTCTGGTGTTCGGCCTTGAGTATGAAGCTGAATGCCAGTAAGACCAAGCCGATGATTATTAGTCGATCACGGACCCTTGTACCGCAGCATCCACATCTGGAGATAGGCGACACCTTACATCGGAGTTTGGCTCTTTGGAGATTCTTGGTGTTGTTTTTGATGAAAAGCTTACTTTTGAGCCGTATATTAGGCGACTGATGTCACGTGCTTCCAGTAAGATTGGGCTTTTGCGTGAGGTGAATTCTGTGTTTGGTGACAGTGGGCTTGTCCGCGGATGCTTTTATGCTTTTTTGCTACCTATGTTGGAGTATTGCTCACCAGTCTGGGCTTCAGGTACTGACACTCACATGCGTCTGTTGGACCGACTTGTTAGTTCAGCCAGCAGGCTGTGCGCGGCTAATGATTTGGCGAACCTGTCCCGCGGGAGAAGGGTTGCCGAACTCTGTATATTATGTAAGGTGTACAACAATGAGAGGCATTGGTTGTATTCGGATGTCCCTGCGCCTAAGGTGTTTAGGAAACAAACACGTGCTGCGGTCGGTGCGCACACTTTCACGTTGGAGGATGTTAGATGTGGAACTAATCATTTCGGCCGGTGCTTCGTACCCTGGTCTGTTGGGGTTTGGAATTCTTTGCCGGCATCGGCTTTCGGTCGTGTTGACCTGCAGGCGTTTAACCCAGATGTTAATGGTTTTTGTCGGGTTTCCATTAGCAGCGTTTCGAGCTTCCTGGTGTTGCAATGTGCTTCATTTGGGTCGTGCTGCCTGTCCGTGGTAGCCCGTGCGTGAAGTTTTAATAATAATAATAATAATAGAATATTATTACTGTTGAATTTCTTTATTCTAAATCTTTTTCTGTCATTTCTTACATTACCTCATTTTGAGCTATTCTTGCCTATGGAGAGCACGTGCCCACTGTGCCGCCCCCCCCCCTTGTGTACGCCAGTGGTTTTACGGAGCGTAACAAATTCTTCTGGAACTGACTTACCTGAATGTGTACAAATCCACTGGCCCAGATAATCTCTCCCTGTGTTCAACGGGAAATTTATCCTGTCATCTCAAAACCACTGATCAAAATATTCAGTCGGTCTTTTAGAACGGAAGAGATTCTGATGGATTGGAAACCAGCTAACGGGATCCCAATACATAAGAAGGGAGGTAAGAAAATTCCAGCTATTATCGACTAATCAGGGTTACATCGGTTGTCAACACTACCTGAAGAAACGCATCACGGATCACCCGAATATGCACCAGCTCATTTCTCACACCCAGCACGGCTTTTGAAATAGAAGAAGCTGCTTAACTAACTTGCGGTACTGGACTTCTTTTCGAAAGTTACGGAAACTAGAGATGAAGAAATGGGCGTTGACCTCGATTATTTAGACTTCCGAAAGGCTTTTGTCAAAGTCCCTAATCAACAGTTAATGAAAAAATTGGAAGCCTCTTGCATCTAGGGAGACTATTCACGCCGAATCCAGGCATGGCTCATTTGTCGGCAGCAGCGAGTGAAGCTACAAAGAGAGACGAAAGACTCGACGCCGGTATCATCTGATGTACCACAAGGTAGCGTGCTTGATGCACTTCTGTTCATTATTTACATCAATGATCTTGTTCTTAATATTTGCAACAAAATCAGTAAATTAAGAGATGATATTAAATTCATGTCATCCTGCCAGGAAAAGAGCTGAGTTTCAACAAGAACTTGACCACCTAATGAGTGGGTGGAACACATCATGGCACATGACGTTTGATGTCGACAAATGATCAGTAATGCACACAGGGCAGGAGAACCCCTCAACCCGGTTAAAAATGAACGGGAGAGAATTGACAGCGGTCACCCAACGATGTGACTTGAGAATAACTATTACAAACAAACTACAACCAGTCAGCGATAGTCGAGTAGATATGTCCCAAATTTTGGCATAACCCCCAAGTTGGGTTTATATGTAATTTTTTTGCTGAAAGTCATTATATAGGTTGTCTACTTTAAGAATTTGCCAGGTACCACCTTGGCACCTTTGGGCAATTTGTTTTATTGACGTCATAAGCCACGCCCCCCTTATCATATATATATATCTTCATTGTGACTTATATAGTTCTTAGAATAAGCCTAACATGTTTGGTATCAAATTACAGGTTATGGCAAATACATAGAATGTGAATATAAAAGTTAAAAGATATAAAACGCAAGTAGAGGTGACTTATAGATCACTTAAGGTCATACAAGGTCAAATTATGCCGTTAATTTACAGGACTTTAAAATAAACGTGTAGCATATCATATTTGGAGTTAAACCGAGTCCTTTTATTATATGAAATAAAACTATATGGTTCTTGATAGTTTGCTACAAAACAGATCACTTCAAGAAGATCGCAGCCACACAAATATATGCGTATTACCTCAGGTTCCGGTCAGTCTACGGATAGAGCCACTTACAATATGGCTTCTAAAGCTAAAATACACATCCTTTGAGACAATTATCGCACACTTTGAAAAAACTCAACATTTTGCATCATGCCTTCTGTTTTCTTGTCTCTACTACTTTTGTCCTCCGATTCCACTTTTTCTCGAGGCTCATCCAATTCATCTTCCACATCAGTCTCGACTGCCCATTTGCACAGTGTTCTTTCCCTTCACAGCTGCAACATGAAGTAAGTTGATGATGTGTTGGTTGACCGACAGCTACAACTAGCCCTAAAACACGGTGGCACTGACTTGCATCCACAAGGAACGCATTCTAATAATTCCTAGGCAGCCTTCACTGTGCCCTGAACAGAAGATTTCCTCTTCTCTTTTCGATCTAAACCTGGAAAAGTTTATTGTAAAAGGTTCATTCTGATCGGATGCTATTCAGATTAGCTCTTGGAGACAACTAGTACTAGTAGAAGAAAATTTTACTAGCGAATCAGGGACACAAAGTCTATATCACGCCGAACTGTTCCTGTGGCTTAACACAGACTACTACGGCGCGAAGTACGTTTCGTTTCAAATTATCAATGATTTTAGTCTCGGCTTTTCTGCCGGTAGGTCTCAGTTTGTAGGTGGTCAGTACGCTACTGACAGGAAAAAGGTGCAAGTTGTGCATCTCCAACCCCCGGGCACGGCCGAACGCTTTCGCTCAGCTACGCCGCGTAGGGGAAGGAAACGAAAAACAATACGGTAGAAGTTTAGCGGGAATGGGTCGGCCGCTTCGATCAGCAGCCTACCTCCCGTAACAGAAGGGGAAGTACTGAGAACCTTCCTAACTTTGCAAAAATAACCTCTTCATCAGGAACTGCGGTAAGGTGCAACATCTCCTGCGGAGAAGGCACTAGGGACCCTTGGGGTTGTGAGGCCCAAATATATTGTGGCAGGGAAAGGGCCCGGCAGAATATACCCCTGAGGGCTCTTGGAGACAAGTACGTGTGATATGCTCTATTGCTGACTTGATAGTAGAAGGTAGGCTCTTGACTTTTGAAGGCTCCTTCATTTTACTAAATAATGCAAATTTCAAATCGTTCAGAAGTTCAGCTATCTTTCCGCAGTACGAGAGAAGAGAGTCTATTCTGGTTTTCATCTCGGCCGATTGTTTTACATCGGGCTCTGTAGATTAAGATTTAAGTCTAGCAGCAAGTTGAGAGCAGCAATCTTTTCCTTGCCAAATGGAGAGGGTCCCGTATAGCTACCTAATGAGGCATGCGCAGCCAATGACTCAAAGCACTTGTCTCCTAGCTTCAAAACAGAAGCTTTGATATTACTTTTCCATCATACTTCCCCGTGGAAACAAGTGAAGCAGGCTTGTAAACCCAAACAAAGACACAAGAATATAAAACATATCGAAGTCGTGAGCGAGAATGCATATATACATGTAGCTACAAGTCAGTGCCACCGTGTTCCAGGGCAAATGTTACCGCTCAGCTGACACATCATGAAGTTACTTCATGCTGCAGCTGTGAAGCGAAAGAACACTGTGCAAATGTGCACTCAAAGTTAACTGAATATGCAGCCGAAACTGATGAGGAAGAACTGGATAAGCCTCGAGAATAAGTGGAATCGGAGGACAAGGGCAGTGGAGACAAGAAAACAATAATACAAGATGTACAATTCTGAATTCATTGTATATGTTGAATGCTTGTATCAAAAGATGCGAATCTGTGTTTCAGAAGCCCTATTATAGGTGGTTCTATCTTCAATTACCATCGTATACCGTAACGGGCAGATAATACATTGTTTCCATTTGTATAACCTTGACATTATTGAAGTGATATATTTTTGTAGTAAACTATCAAAAAACATACAGTTTCATCTCGTACAATAAAAGGATTCGATTTGACACGAAGCATGATATGCTACTCGTTTAATTTGAAGTCCTGTTGTATTAACGATATCATTTGACCTTGTATGGCCTTAAATGACTTATAAGTGACCCCTACTTATTAATCTCTCTCTTTAACCTTTATATTTACATTCTATTTGCCATGAGCTTTAATTTGATACCAAACATAATATACAGGTTTATTCCTAAAACTAGATAAGTCACAATGAAGATGTAGGTATGTGAAAAGGTGGGCGTGGCTTTATTCGCAAAAACAAACAAACAAACAAAAAAACAAATTGCCCAAGGTGTCAAGGTGGCACCCGTCAATTTCTTAAAGTAGACACCCTATGCTACTACTTTCAGCAAAAAAACTGCATGTACATATATACCCAACTTGACGGTCCCGCTATGTTTCTACTTTACAAGTTGACAAGAGGGCGAAAATAGCAAGCAGAGTGCCACACTGGGATTCGTAACCAAGAATTTTGAGTACAAATCCATCCACTTGCGAAACCCCTCACATTCAGCTCCCGGCATACATACTAAGCAAAACAACCATCCCATAAGCAAGAATGACTTCTTTGTCATAGACTTTTCAAACCCAATCGAGCTCAACTGTAGAGTCACTCTACATCTACAGAACAAGACCCAGCCTCAACACGATGACGTCGGCTGTACCACTTGACACAGTTCACAGTTTTCCCCACATCCGCTGACTGTGCAAGCACCGATATCTGGCCCCTCCAAGTAGCTTTGTTCATTCACCTTTTAGATGAATGACTTCTCTCCAATAGGACCTACGCTCTCACGCTCCTTTCCTCACCATAATTGAAATAAAGAAAAAAAATGTCCCTTTATTCATAGCTAATAGGTTTAAATTTAGCCCTATGATGATGGGAAGTACCGTATTCCTGAAACGTTTGATCTTGTTTTTGATAATAGTCGACATATTTATTATATAAGATAGTGTTTTTTTAATAAACACATTTTATATGAGCTTTTACAAGTAGCATATAGAACTTTTACAATACAGACTTTCACATTTTCGAATATTTTAATGAACTTAAAGCTGAATTTTTTTATGTTAGCATCGATACACTGTATGTATTGGGATTAGCGTCTCTAGTGAGACCCATTGAGCAGCCGAAGTCGTGAGTCTGATGGAACGAAATTGCCCGAACCAAAATCTTGCTGCGCACTCAATTCACACGGACCGCATCAGAGAATTGCTTCTCGTTGGAAACTTATGGGCAAAATCAAAGACATGTGGCGTACTATGAAATAAAAAATTTACAAATATGATTTATTTTCTGGTTTCGCTCAGCCAGTTCCCGTTTTTAATTTCCAGATAAGTTGCAATATATTTTGTTGGCACTCGCGCATAGCGTAGCAGCGAATAGAGAATTGGGTAACTGTCGGTCCAGACTTTACTATTTTTGAATAGGTACTCTGAGATGTCACAGCATTTGAATGCGTTACTGTGTCCGTTTGAGCTCTCTGCGTTCAAATTAGCTACGAATAGGAAGAGACTTGAGGAGCTTTGCAAACGACGTTTGCCAAGCAAACGGATTTGGTGTCTAATATTTTTATGAACTTTGCTACTACACACATACACTGTAGACCTTGTGCGAACTCTGGGAAGCATTCGGATGTATTTAAGCAAGAACGTAAGGCGGAAGAACAGTGTGTGAGGTGGGCGAACTCGGCGAACAAATTGCCCTCCCATCGTCCTATCGAATGCGCTCCTCAGGCAAATTCTATACATTCAACTAGACTTACTAGAGCATTTGTGTTTCTCGGTAACTTATGTCTTTTGTGTGATTTGTTTTAAAACAACCATTGCTTCAATGAGAGCGTTAGAACATCCTTACTCCGTGTCCACACACTATGCTTTATTTAAAAGTTTGCTTATTTTCACTGATGATCGTCGATTCTCCCTGCCCCCTTGTTCTTCATTACTTGCCGCACATGTTACTATCTTTCAGTTTCATATCTTCAGACATCACGTTATGTGTAGCGAGGTTTAAGTTACTGTATTTAGTGTCACATCTTTGAAGGTGCACCTCTTGAAAACTTGTGAATCTTGAAGTAGCTACTTAAAGGCGTGTTCGTTTGGGACATAAACTGAATGTGCTTAGCTTAAATTGAGCTTAAAGTCAATTCTGAGTTTTTTTTTTCCACTTTGGCTTGAGTTTATGGCCTTAAGCCTACCTGGGTTGGGGCGACAACTCAATTCTGCTCCGGGGGTAGCTTGACTTTTTTAAGCGTAATAATGCCCTTGACTTTACCCAAATGTAAACAACAATGGCGGCATAGAAACGAACTTTTCCTGTCGGTAAATTAATATTGAAACAAAAGGAAGCTCTTTTTTGCAATTTTAATCGCCTAAAGCAATGATCTTTTAAAATAATGATAGTTCGGTTTCTATGCAAGCAAGAAAAGAGTAGAAGAAAACTTAATTTAGAGTTAACTTAAGTATATTGCCCTGGTATCATATACTCATATCATGGATCGGTAAAATGATAAAACCATAACAGTCAATCGCGCGGACCGGTGTTGTGTTCTGTTTACATAGTATCATCACTGTCGCGTCCAATGTACCACAAATAACCTCTAAAAAGTTAGCTGAGCCAGCTCCATACTTCTAACCTACTTCAAGAAGCGAAATTTTTGCAGCTTGCGAATAAAAAATTCATAATGTACCATATACTTCCAAGGATTCTTAACTTTTAAAAGTTAGGAACGTAAGGCGGGTTTTGCTAGTGACATCACAGCTTAGGTTAATATTTTACAGCTTAAGTCCTAAAATTTGTTCGATTGGGACACGCTTAATTCGGTCCGAAAAGTCAAGCCAAGCGCACTTGACTATTTGACAGCGACGTCCCAATCGAACACGACTTTAGTCAGTCCTATAATTTTTATTGAATCGCTAGTTTTTTCTGACGGGGAAGGGAATTAAACATCAATCTGTTACTCTGAGGAGTGCAGAAAATCAATCTTGCTCTATAAAAATAGAGCATCGAGAGGTCTAAACTGGACTTGGTTCGCATTTAACACATGCAACACTATTCAGAGTGGAGAAGCCAGCGCTCGTATCCGAAGTTTCGGGAAAAAACGGACTTTGCAGGTTATGTTTCACTCGATTTAGGCAAACAAATCAACGATGCTTCAAAGTGTTATCGTTTGAACGCTCTTTGTGTGACCACTTTGCGATTGATTCCGAATGATTCACTAGTTTTGTGACCAGTTTTTCACGTAATTCTGTTTGTGATCAGGATTGATTGCTCCAAGATCACGATCGCTACATGATTTCCCTTCAGAAAAACTTGAGCGTAATTGAAGAGCGAGTCTATCCGTTGGACAACCAAAAGTTCAAATTTGAAATGCAAGATCTTTTTTACATTTAGGGATAAACACTGTTATTGTGATTGTCTATCATATTGCCTTCCAGGATTGTAGTTTCACAAGTTTTGGGTCTGTGCAGAGTCCAAAACGCGCCAAACAGTGCTAGTTCGCCTATGAATTGGCTTCAAAATAAATGAAAAAATATAAGAAATCCATTCCCTACCATGTTCCACGTCAATATGATAAACAGCTATTTTTGTGAAAAAAGTCATTGATTGTCCTTATGCTTTTCAGTGATCACGATGACCGTGAACTCGGCGATTCTGATCACCAACGTGGCCACAAAAAACGCCTGTGGAAGGCATGCGCACAAACTTCTCTAGACTTTTTTTGTTAGAATGTCCACGGTGTCACACTGATAGTTCATCACTGGCTGGCATGCAAATAATGCTCGAGAAAATCTCAACACTACGAATTTGTGCGACTCGCTGTCTTGGAAATTAGAGAAAAAAGCGACCGATATGCAATTAACTGCTCCAGCAAATCGATGGTTGGCAGTTGTTAGCTGCTGGAACTGATAGCAGTGCGCGATTTGCTGTTTATGGAAGGTGGAATGGCTGACCTCTACTCGGAGGTGCCTTACTGACTGCAGAGTCTGAGTTACTGCAAGCTGAATCACTTCAGAATGGCCGGGCTGTACTCAGAGTAATGACCAGGGAGTAATAATAACGGGAGAACAAGACAGACATACGAATAAAAAGAACGAGCGTGAAATGACGTCTTTTTTCGGACCAAGCAGGGGAAGCACACCCTCAACATCATGTGTATAAAATTGTTGTATTAGCAATTTTGAAGAGCTCTATCAATGCTTGTCTTATAAAGCGTAGCACCAGTGCTTCCAAATGGCATCTTATAGGTAACATATATATGCCGAAAAAATAATATGCACGGCAACGAGCAGCGAGCGCTGTCCTGCTTGGTCCGATAAAACGTCATTTCACGTGCGTTCTTTTTCTTCGTATGTCTGTGTGGCTCCCGTTATTAATTTTCCCTAATCATGACTGACTGGATTGCCAGATATGATACTGGTAATACTAACCAAAATGAACAAATTCATCTTGCGCCAAGGGACAGCACTGACTGGTTATAAGAATTTGGAGTGGATGAGCAAAGCAAAAGCAGAAATATTGCAAACAGTAGCGTTTTCTGGGAGCTTGCTCTCGACGAACTTGTTATAAATACCAACATTATTATAGCTGCCACTAACATTGAAGCTGCGAGGTGTAAACAACTGGCTTCATATTAATTACAATGTCAGACAACCGATTGCAAGCGGCTGCGTGCAATGCTGAGATAATTCATTAGTTGTTATCTTCGGTCACGGAATGCAGCAACAACACTGCACTAGACAAGCCACGTTCATTACACCACCTGGACCTCATCTGAAGACAGTCAAACGTTGAAACTTTAGCACACCGGTTGTTCTCCCACGACACCTTCTGCTTCTTTCTATTTCTGCTGTTTGCTGTACGATGCAAGCGACCAGAATGAAATGATGACTCAGGACCGTGATGTCACTAGTCTCCAGTTTATGTTCTATTCATGCAATTACGTGCCTTCGAATTTGGGTTAATGTGTTAAACGCAACGGCACCATTTGTCCCTGCTAGGAGAGCTCTCACAATGCTGCTTTGTTAGCTACAGCACCAGTGGGAATGTCAAATCGTGTTGACAACCGGCCAACTTTCTTCGTTTAAATAAGAGCAGCTATTCATAATTAAATAAATGGTTAAAATAAAAGGGAGCCATGAAAACCACCGATAGCATTCCAAATACGGTATCTTTTCATGCACGCAATCAGTAAACTATGCCTCTGAAATGACGGGGTGAGCATGAGCTTACTTTTTCAATAGCCTTTGCTAACTACTGTATGACACATGTAGATATTCTCTATTTGATAATAGTCCAAACATAAAG
This sequence comes from Parhyale hawaiensis, assembly GCA_001587735.2. Taxonomy (NCBI): domain Eukaryota; kingdom Metazoa; phylum Arthropoda; class Malacostraca; order Amphipoda; family Hyalidae; genus Parhyale; species Parhyale hawaiensis. The sequence goes on from LQNS02276867.1 coordinate 4,801,642, forward strand.
GAAACGAAATGAACCCGCCATATTGACGACTGCGTGATAGCAACCTAATCAGTAGTTGCAGTAACCAAACTTAGAATCATCTACAACTACTCCGTACTTAATTACTCCTGTGACATAAGCACCGCAATAAAATATACTTCTGGGACGTTCATAAAAAATTGAGACTATCCAATCAGAACACCTGTTTAAAAAATGTTCCAATTTGAATTGTCAAAGCAAATGACAAGAGATATGAAATGGGTGCACCTACTTTGTACCTCGTGAATTTTCGGGCGAAGTCCAGGTGACGTTTACCATCACCTCACATGTGCGGAGTCACGATGCTGGGTTACTTCTATTGGGTCGCAGTTAGCGAAGAAAGAGTGACCCAGCAACGAATCATCTCCACAGAGCACGTATCCACTGGTCTATTTGGCATTTTTCTCAAACGAGAACCCAGCAATTTTTTTTTTAATTCTGTGACTTTCATATCAGTGGCGTTTCGAATATCCCGCTGCATTTAGTTGAATTAACAGCCTTGCTTCACCTAGAGTGAAGCTATTAGAATATTTTCTCACACGGTTTTGCAATCATCTCTGCTTGGAATGCGGAATGCGCACTTCAAAAGTCCTTCCAGGGTTTTCTGAGTGTTTGGCGACAATCCGTTCATTCACAGTCACAGTGATACGTTCCAGCATTTGACAAATTAAATCAAATCAAAATCATATATTTCTCCCCGTAGGAAGGTATTCATACAATAGTTCTATTACAATACATGATCAGTACACTAGTGTAAAACAATAAGCAACGAGTCTTACACGCTAGGTTAAGAA
>LQNS02276867.1:4811096-4825627 GCA_001587735.2 Parhyale hawaiensis
GCCAGACCGTACAAAACTCCTGGGGCGGAACCAGAAACATACAATTCCTTATATATTTCTTCTGAAATTGCACCAAGCTGTTTGATTTTGTTCAAGAATCTGTTAATTTTATCCTCTAGTCTTACTAGAAATCTGGAATCTGAAAGGATATGGAGCATCTTTTGCACATAATCAGTCCTATTCATAACAACAACTCCTCTGCCCTTATCCGGTGAACATACTATTATGTTCTTGTCCTTACCTAAGTTTCTTAAAACATTGATGTCACTTTTACGAAAATAGGAGAGACTATTTGAGAACCTCTGAATCCATAAACTGCTGCACAAGGCTTTCTCTTTACTAACTCAGTAAGCAAACTAAAATCCCCATTCTCAACAATAGTACAGTTAGTACTGTAGTACTGTACTCACTTAAATTAGGGAAAAAGGGTTATTGTAATGTAAAAGTTGATAGCAAACGCTCTATTCTAGTCAAAATAGAAATTCTGACCTTTGCCCCGGCAATTTTCTGGTGCCTCGGCCCGGCTGCACTATACCGTCGTTCACGACACCTTTGCGTTTACGTAAGCTTTCTTGCGCGCGCCACCACTAAAATAAACACTACCTAAGCTAACCTAACCTATCCTAACATACCCTTACCTAACCTAACCTCCTTGCCTAACTTTCTTACCTAACCTTACCTAACCTAACCCAATTTAACCCAACCAAACCTTTCTAGCCTTACCTAACCTTAGCTAACTTTACCTAACGTAACCTAACTTAGACAGCGATACAGCGAGCAGCGCGGCGCGCCAACTTGAACGCTGCTAACACGCACACGATCTGCGTACACAAACACGCACAAAGGTGTCGTGAACGACTGTAGCGCGGCCGCACAATTGATTTTCGGTTGTCCCGGTCCCGGTCTTTCCCAAATCTTCGCCGCGGTCGGTCTAAAGTGAGCTCGGCTTAAGTCAATTTCAACGACTCACTCGAACGTGCTCTATCGTCGATTGGCCATAAAAAGCGAAGTTATCAACTTTAGGGTAATTTTTGCTGAAAAATTGGGTCATAACTAATAAGCATAGCATTCGGGTTGATGATATGTATTCTCTTGTGAGATCACGACACCAAACCAGCAGATTGAAATAATTTAGATTAGATTAGATAGGCGGCAGTAGACGAACCAACAGGCCTATTCTCAAAGAGACACCGAAACTTGCCCGGCCGTCTGTGAGCTATTGCCATTTTGTTAGTAGGATATAAAAGACTGGGGAAAAGAGAAGAAAAATAAAAGAGGAAGGAGAAGAGTCTCAGCAAAAGAGACGATCATGAATGCATTCAATCATGGTCAATAGCCGCTGACATGAGGAGTTAAAGATGTTAGACAGTGCAGTTGGAGCGAAAGAGAGAAGAAGACGGATTTAGGAAGCCTCGGAGGCTTTGGCCGTTAAGAGTGTGTGACTCCTGGAGGAGGAATCCTTAGCTGTAGGGGTGTCTCTCGCAATGTATGTCAAGACGATTTTTAAACGCGTTGACTGATTCCGCACTAACAACGTCGGAAGGAAGTCTATTCCAAATGCTGACTATGAAATACGGAAAGAACTGCTGAGTTAAGGTCGTTCTTCGAGCTTTGTGCTTGAGTTTGAGGGCACTAAATTTGTAAAAGTTCCTTCGAAGTCTGTATGACTTGGTGAGTTAGCGGCGATGCAAGTGCCACTAGTTGGCAGAAGAACAACAACATTCTCCAAAGTCAGTCAATGTAAGCACATGCTAACCTACTTTAACTTAAAACATCTCGTAATACAAAATTGCTTATCACATTCAAATTACACCATTTTGATTCTAAGCATGATGAATGGGGTCGGTATAACGGGTCGGTAAAAACGTAATATAGTCTACAAAAACGAAGCTATTATGCAGATGATAACTAGCATTCGATTCAGTTCCGGTAGAATTGCTGCGACTTCACGCTGGCTGAGTTCGACTAACCGGCGACATCAGGACTTCGACGTTTGGTTTGTCTGGAACTTGCGCCGACGCCGATTCGTTGAATCGAGTTTCAGGTGTTAGCATTGAAATAATTTCATTGAAATTTCAACACCTCAGTGTTACGCCATCAAATGTTGCTTCCAGCTGAATCAGCGCAATCGGACGGCTTTTACCACTTGCAACGCGGTTCAAAGTGGCTTAGCTTATGCTCTTGTTAGCTGCTGCTGGTGAGTCAAACCTCGGAGTTTGAATTTGTCCCACCAATCGGACAGGCTCTTGGCCTGCCGTGTGTGCGCAGCTCAGTCCACGAGCGCGTCTCAGAGAAGCAACGCGAGCAAAGCTGCCGGCAGGGGCTGCCAGTGGGCGTCGACAAATACGAGTCCAGAAATGGCCCAACTCGACATAGCTATATATTGAGGACATTTATGTCGGAATTATGATAGTGGTTTTTCATGACACGATCACTAGTTACGCCACTGTGTAAAAAAATCTTGACTGCTGTGAAATCGCGTCTGCTGTAGTCAATACTGCTCCAAATCTGCACTAACAGGCAAGCGCAGGAGATGGAGGCGCAGGCGGCGGCGTTGCTGCCTGTGCTGCTGGCAGTATCGGTCGCTGGACACGCAGAGACTTGGGTACCAGCAGCTGTCAGCAAGACTCTGATGGAGCAGAGTCCTGTCCAGACGACCCAGGTCAGCGTCGCGTCCTGGATATCCTGCGCCATCGCCGCCTCGGAGCACGACTGGGCCGTGCTGGCCTGCCACGACCCCGCCACCGCTGGGGCGGAGTGTCGGCTGTGGGGCCTCGCCGACGCCAGGACCGGCATGGCGACACCCAACCGCACCGACACCGCCCCAGCCTGCCTGGTCCGGAGCACCTACACAGGTACGTCAGTTGCGATATTATGCTACTTAGACATCACCAACTTGACTGTGAATGGAACGGGAAGAGACATGTATTATGTAAAGAATTGAAATTCGGTTGGATTGAAACAGTTGGCCAGATGATCAGGGCTGCACCGACATCACCCCGTCCTGCACGGCCTGGAGCGGATATGCAGGCACATGACTTGTATTAAGCAGTCGAACAGACAAATGAAGAAACATAGTCGCATATGCTGCAATTGATTCAAAATCCATCGAGATTGAGCCCTAGGGTAATCAATGACTGAAATACGTCTGGCAGGATGCACACAACCTGTTGACTTGTAGAGCCTTCACCCCGAGGACGATAAACGGAACGTTCCGTTTATCATCTGTGATGCACCCGGTCAATCATGATGCAGAAACACAAACATACACATATCACGCTTCTAATACAGTCACGCTTTCGCTCATGCTACAATGACATGTAAATGAGCATTGCATGCATTTTCTGGGATGAAGTGCATCACGAGAAAAAGGAGACGAAGAGTGTCAGCTTCTGTAAAAAATTGATAGTCAACGATAAAACCATGCACTGCTCAGTTAAGGGCTTCACCGTTTCAGAACTGAGTATACATATATGTAGTTTATATTATCAATCTAAATTAATTGTTTCAGCCCCACTAGACGCTAACGGATACTGTGATGCTTTAGAAAGCAAGGAAATATATCTAAACACGAGAAGTCCCAGCCAGGCGTCAGTGCGGCTCAGGAGCGTCACCGCTGCCCTCAGTTGCTAATCCCGGCCATAGACCAGCTGCAGTCTACTTGACTGCCGACGCTTCCTAAACACGCGCCATAGTAGATAGATGGAACTTTTGTAATTTTTTGCTTTCAGTCAATAGAATAACCGCAAACAGTAAACATATTGTTCATAGCAGCGAAAGAAATACATGTATCAACTAGAACTCCTCGTGGCGTAAGACCATCACCCGTGGTGGGGACAAATACAACGCTGTCATTTTTGATGGCCAGCTTACTCTATAGATTTATCATTTTCACATCTCAGTCAACCCACCTGACTGTCTGAAAACGATTGTGATGATGGTCCAACTCCTTCTGCCTCTTTTTGGGTGGAGTTACAGATTTAACGCAGTCATTTTTAATGGCCAGCTAACTCAATAAATTTGCCATATTTCACCTCCGTCAACCTTCCTGACTGCCCGAAAAAAATATATATACATATATTATGACTCAACTCCTTCTGCCTCATTCTGGGTGGACAGACAATAAAATTCATCGTCGTCATTTTTTATAGCTAGCTAATTCTAATTTTTTTGCTCTGTTCACATCTAGGTCAACCCACCAGACTCTGTACAAAATATTATCAACATTGCTCAACTCTTTGTCCCTTTTTCTGGGAGGACAGACAAATATACTTGAATCTTCAACGAAAACATTATCGCCGCTCTCACTTCATTCGCGGGTGATAACTAGAGCGCTTCGTGGAGCAAGGCCATCACCGGTGGTGTGGGCAGATTCAACACTACAGTATTATTTTAATGGCCAGCTTACTCTAGAGTTTAGCATTTTTCACATCTGTCTGCCGACCTCAGTGCCTGAAAAGGACTGAGAGGATGGCTCCACTCCTTCTACCTCATTTTGGGTGGAGTTAAAAATTCAACAAAGTCATTTTTTATAGCCAGCTAACTCTAGTTTTTGGGTATTTTTCTCATCTCAGTCAAGCCACATGACTGCCTGAAAAAAATTATTATAGTGACTCAACTCCTGCCTGTTTTTGAGTTGACTGACAACAAACTTCAACGCCGTCATTTTTGATGGCCAGCTTACTCTAGACTTTTCACATTTACACATATAGGCCAATTCACCTCACTCCCTGCAACAAAATGATGAACATTGCTCAACTCCTTCTTCTTCTTTTTGGGTGGACAGACATATATATAGTTTGGAGGGTCCCGATGTCGACGTTTCAACCCCACTCGAATTCACCCCACTGGAATCTCGCTACATCTATAGACAAAGCTAGCCTCGACAAATATATATATATATATATATACTTAAATATTCAACGAAAACATTATCACCTCTCTTCACCTCGCTCCAGGAGGATAACAAGATCTTATATTCATCTGTATAGTCAAGGCCCCCTAAAGTACAGGCCTGGGTCAGAACGTCACCAAGTTGGTCCGGTCGGTACAGCCAATGGACAACTTATCAGACACAGCCGAGTATTTTTGCTACCTTCTGTATACGTCGTTTTTTTCTGGACAGAAAACGCAAACTATCGTAGTTTGTAACCATTAAATAGTTTCAATAGCGATAGTTATCCGATCGTACGTGATCTGACGATTTTTGAGAAAAAACCCTGGCCTGTAGTTCAGGAGGCCTTGGTGCAGTCCGTCCGTAAGATCCAGCATTGATTTCAATCGATTTTAGTACATTTTGGTATCCTTAATTTCAAAGGTTGTCTTTCACCGGCAATGTGTGTTTTTTTTTACAAATTTGTGTGAGTTTTTTACGATTAAACACATTCCTGGCAGCACCACCAATAATGCGTTCGTTTGAGCTACCAATGCAAGTAGACAACATTTTATTTAAGCTTTGTCGAACAGCTGTACGATCTGTTTGGATGGGCCACCAAGTATAGTGCAGCTATGACAAGTTATATGATTTCTGTCGCTAAACGATAAGCAATGTCCAACTCCTCAGCCTCGTTTGCTTCACAACCAAGCGTTTTCAGCCAGTACAGTCAGAACTACGATAAAAGCAAATCATCGAACAGACAGAGGTCGTCTGGCTTCTGAAGTTTCTCATAAACTCTCAGTTGTAAATAACATTGAGGTTCCCCAACAGTTCACTAGTATTCGCAGTAGACATTTGTAATCAATGCAGCATAGTTGGCTAGCTACAGTAGATGATAAGAAACATCTGTGAGAAGCCTCCTCTTAGCAGACAATTAGAAGCTGGTCAGAACGACTGTGCTCAACATCGCTCGATTTTCGGCTATTCCAGGCTGCTTCTATGCGAACGGATCCATGGCGCAAATCGGGGCGACTTACGCAGATTCTTTCTGCCCGGATATCCTGATCAACTGCACCGAGACGGGACCAGAGGCCGTCAGTAAGTGTAACTGAAGATTTATATTGAAAGGGCATCCTAACGAACTGCCCCGAGCGAGACTGAAAGCAGTTAATGTGTTTATTTGAAGATTCTCACTACACAGGAGCGCCGCTCAACTGCACAGCGACCCAACCCAATAAGAGATTCTCCAGGAGCTCATTATCCATACGGTAATGTGCACGCATTTTTTATTTGCCATATCTATTTCCGACTTTGGCAGTAACTAAAATTAAAGTTTGTGAATGAATGTTTTGGCGGCAGCATATAAAATATCTATCAATCTATGTATATTATACTATCCCAGAGCCTGCCACCATGTGAAGTCGAATCGCAATTTTACATAGCTGTCGTCGTTCATCAATCCCCATAATATTTCCCCTAAGGTATTCGCTGCTGCTGGTTGGTCAAATTGAAAGTGCAAAATATTTTAGAAAACCGTAAGCATATTTCGTCCGATGTTGCAGCTGGTGTTGTGCTGGAAACCTGCAGCGGTCCGTTCAGTAGCACCTCAGCTGGGTGTATCCACGTGGCCACCACTAAGAGGACTTACTGTCAGGCTCGAGCCGCCTGTCTGACAGTGGGCGGCGACATCTATTCGGCTGACACTTCGGCTGCTCTGGACGCTCTGCAGGCCCACCTCATGGCCAACCCCCCAGGTGAGGTGGTGTGCCTGAGCCTTATGCTGGTCTTCCTGACGGCCAGCTATTCTTCCAGAAGGGGGTTGTAATCATATTTTTCCGGTGTCACACGATGTTACCCGTCAAGGGTTGCTCTAGAAAAAGAATCTCAACGCAGTCAAGAAAACTGTAAATACAACTGTTTATTTGCGTTTATTGCTTTTAGTGAAGACATAGTCTTTTAGAAAGTTTTCTAAAGGTTTATGCAGATAATTGTAGGTTGTCCTCTAGAGAGTTGAGAGACCGACTGGGCGAGATCTCAAGACCAGCAAGCGCAATCGAAATAGGGCCCATCTTATCACCGAGGTAAATAAAACTTATTCAGCTTTGTTTCAAAGGAATATAAACCAGAACAAGAACGCCTCAAAGCGTAAGACCATCACACGCAGTGAAGGCAAATTCAACGCCGTTGTCTTTTATGGCCAGCTTGCTCTAGAGTTTTGTCATTTTCACATCTCAGTCAACCGACTTGATAGTCTGAAAAAGCTCCAACCTGCCTCTTTTTGGGTGCAGTTATTGATTTAATGCCATCGTTTTCGATTGCGAGCTAACTCAAGATTTTTGCTATTTTGCACATCTCAGTCAAATCACCTTAATGCTTAAAATATTACTATTATGACTCTACTCTTTCCGCCTATTTTTAGGTTTACAGACAACAAAATTCATCGCTGTCATTGTTGATGGACAACTAATTCTAGTATTTTGGCATTTCTCCCATCTAAGTCAACCTACCTGACGTCCTACAAAATGTTATGAACATTGTTCAACGCCTTCTGTCTCTTTTTCGGTGGACAGACAACAAAATTTATTGCTTCATTTTTGGTGGCCAGCTAAGTTTAGTTCTTTGGGCATTGATTACATCTAGGTTAACCCGTAAGACCCCGTGCAAAAAATTAGGAACATTGCTCAATTCGTTTTACCTCTTTTAGGGTGGACAGACAAATATATATCAGTACTATATAATAATTCACGTCGTGTTTTTGTTTATTTATTTCTAATCGACGCACTATGGGAATAAGATAGGAGAAAATTCAGGTGCCGAAGACGGTATCTTGGATACGGGGGTCGCACTTCGGCGCTCCAGCTGCGGGACCTGAGCTCGCCTGCATCATCGTGTCTGGACATGTTCAGGTGCCGCAGACGGTATCTTGGATACGGGGGTCGCACAATATATATATATATTTATTAAATTTTTTAGGCAGAATGCTGAATTTTCGTTCAAGAACCCTCTGAACAGTGATAAGAACAGGAGACAGCTGGGGTTTTCCTGAGGTGCTAATTTTCTATCGTCATTTATAATGACGGCCCGGGCCACTAGTATTTATATAAACTATATACATATATATATACATACACTTGAATCTTCAGTGAAAACATTATCACCTCTCTCACTTCGTTAGCGGGTGATAAACAAAATAATAATACTCCTGCCGCATACTTAAGAAAAACAACTTCAACAGCCAATAAACGTAATTATAGGCTCTTTTTTTTCAATTCATATGCGGTGCGATCTGGTAACTGCACGGCGTTACCCACCGTCTTCGCAGGGTAACGTAGGGTAACACTGGCGTGTCTCATTGACAGAAGAGGATTCAATGCGGCACGCTTTTTGGAGACAGAGTTACACTCGAGGCAACATTGGGCTTTTTAAGGTTACCCCGCGCGCTACTTACAACAGGCCTCTGGGCTTCGTGGAAGTTCAACGGATGAACGACCCCCTGCTATGATGTCCGTCAGAGTAAAGTGACGGGTATTTGATTGATATCTTCTGGGGGCAACGAAAGATCGATGTACGCGCTCGAACACGTAGTTTTTGTCGTTCAGTTTCTTACAGTTACTCAGTTAGATTATTGGTCTTTGAATGAAGCGAAATTGTCACTATTTACAGTGGCTCAGCTCGGCGACGCTTTTTCGTTCAGTCATAAAAGAGGAGAGTCAACGCATCTCTACAGCGCACGCAATTATTGTTTCCAGCTCATGTACGCAGTACCCTCCCAACGAGGTACAGTCGAGACGCATTTAAGCAAATTAGTTTTCATACCGATTGCACTTCGAATGTGGCCACAAACATTCATAAGGAGTCTTTTGCCACACATGCTGAAACCAGTGATGGTTCCAGTTTGAAACAATCGGTTTACTGAAACTATTATCATATTTCCTTGTAGTTGAAACCTATATTATTTTTTCTGATGCAAAAGAGCCTATTTGTGTTCCTGATATTTGATAAAATCCATTCATCGCACAAACCTACAAGCTAATAATTGAAGTAACTTTACAAATGTTTGCATAGTGACTAAATATCATCTTTACTGAATTAAATTCATTCAAATACATGGTTCGGATTCGTGAAAATCGAACCAGTGAAGACCGCTGAGTTTATATGGCTTGATTTGCGACTCATATCAAGCTCTCCACTGTCATTTCTCCGTACGTATATAGAGAGAAGAGAGCTGCGATCTTTTGCGTCAGGAGAGTTTACATAGTCTACAATTGATTCGAAGATTGGAGGACTCCCAGACTAGGTCATTTTGAAGAAGTGAATAAGAAAGCCTTCTGGGATTTTAGTTTTATTAGGGGTCTAATAAAACTAAAAGGCTTTCTTATTCCCTTCTTCAAAATAGTCTACAATATAATAAAGACCGATGTGTATATATATGTTTGTTTATTTGTTTAATAATCCATTTTCTGTCACGCTTTAACAAAACAGATAGGCGGAAATTAGGTCAGGCTGGAGGCTGTGTATGGTCATTCTGTTAAGCTTCATTGAAAACTGATTGATAGAAAATAGGCCAGGCTGCAGATGATGAAAAAAGTTTTTCAATCAGCGAGATGGCAAACGTAAATCTCTACAGTTTGTTCTTTTTCAACGTTGAAGTTCACTCAACGCACATTCATACAGCTTCTCTAAGCATTCTGTTGCATCGTGATTCGTACTCTCTTTTGAGGTTTTCTTCTACCGAGCTTCAGCTGCCTTGAGTTTACGCTGATGTACCATTTCGCTGCATAATCATTGTAGCAAATGGCTAGATATTCTTCAGCGGTCAGCATGCAGTACAAGAATATGAGGTTTTCTTGACACCTCAAAATTTCCTCCAATTTGGATTCTTCTTTCAACATAATATTTCAGTTGAAGAATTTTCGAGCTATATGACAGCGTCAGTATCTGTGATACAGACCTTGGTGTTTATTAAGAGACGATATATAAATATATATATATATATATATATATCAACTATGGGGAAAACATAAACAAAACATTGCTTTTCAGCAGCTTGGCGCTGCTCAAGCCCTAGCATTTACAGGAAAATTATGATCAATGAAGATCGGATCTTCACAAATCCTTCGCTGTCATTTTGACAGCGCGGGCACTCTAGTTATAAAAATAATCATCTTCATCAATATACGTATTCCGAAGATTCTTAAATCTTACTCCATTTCGACGGTTAGAGATAATTTAAATTTTAAGGGAAGCTAGAGTCCGCGTGACCGCATACACCTGAACTGGAAAAAGCACAAGCACTTGCTAATAGTTGCCCCGCTAGGTCTCAGAAGACTGCACGGCTGTAGTCGATCACTGATTATCATAGCAGTGACATCAGAGACGGATGGTTCTTGTAACAATTGCTTCTTCCCATTTTTGCTTCGGTAAGTGCCCACTCAGCAGAGTAGTTGCCTGTGAATGTCAGATGTGCTGACGCTGCAATAGGAGTTCTGCCAGAATTAATGCACTTGCTGGGTGGCAAAAGCAAAATCTTCAGTGTGTAAGCGTAGCATTGTATAAATAAACTTTAATAAAGAGAATGTAAGCTTCCCCATTAATCACCTTTCAATTTTAGCTTCAGGTATGCTTCTCACTAACCCGTATTTTGTTTTCCAGCATCGTCAGCTCTGTGGGTAGGCGTACAGAAGGAGGATGGAGCATGGCGCTGGCTGCACAGCGGCAGGAGTCCCGGACCACCTGGCCAGGAAGATTGGCTCGCAGGACAGCCAAATCAAAACGACGCTTTTTGTGCTCCCATTTCAGGAGCGAAGTTCGAATTGAGCGATAGAGTGTGCAGTGAACAGCATCCAGCCGTCTGTATGTATAGGCCGTAGGAGAGTCCCCAGAAATTTGGCGATAGAACTAGGGATACTGCTCGCGACTCTAACAATAGCTCCCGCCACTTCCATTAGTCCACCTACTTCCTCCACCCACTGCCCTACCCCAACCCAACCCTCTACCCAAGAAAACACCGCTAATAATTACCTCAGCAAAGGAGGTTAGGTTTTTGTCGCGCTTGTCTGTCTTTTTTTTTTTTTGTCTGTCGCCAAGATTACTCAGAAAGGTAAGAATGGATCTTTACAAAATTTACAGAGATGTTAACAGTAACAGAAGACTAACCCTCGATGAAAAGCCTTTCATCCGTTTGTTTGTCAGCCTATTTTTTTCCTAAGGCCATAACTCAAAAAGTTATGAACGGATTATGTGAAATTTACATGAGTTGTTAGGTATTATACGAAGAGTAAATGACCATATTTTCGTGGTGATGTGTTTGTTCGTTTCTCTGTCTTTCGCAAAAGGTTGGGTGTTCGGGTCACTCTGAGGTCACCAGTTGTAGTGAGCTGCTCTTGAAAGCAGTCACAGGGGGTGAGCGAAGCGACAAGGTGAAGGAAAGTTGGCGCTATATTATTCATTACATTAGAGACAATTTGCAGTCGTGGTTAAGGGCAGGGTACAAAGAAAAGACAATTGTAGAAGCTCTTAATGGCTGGCTGGCTGTCGGTGCCCAGTCTTCTGGCGGCGTAGAACTGAACGTTGCACAGCTTCGTCGCTAAACACACCATCACGAGGATGCCAGTGGCGAGGTGTGGAGTGATAGCGTAGCAGCTGTAGCGGGGCAAAACCATGAAGCGCATGCAAAATCAGATGCGTGCAGCTAGAGACAGAGGCGTAGTGAGCACAAGCCGATGAACTACATAGTTCGAGCCATACAGCAATACGGGATGCAGCGGACTGGGAGGCAGCGTACGGTGCAGCAAATTGGGAGACCCCTTAGGACCCCCGGAGAGAAGTGTTGCTGACCAGACCTCTCCGGTGCTGTAGAAGTGCAGCTGCAGACGTCAAGTTCAAGCTAGAACTTGAACCTCGAGTTGGTAGTTGAGCTCTGGAAGGAACTGGGAGCTGGAATAGAGCTCGAGTATGAACTGAAGAATGAGCGCAAATGCTGGCCGTCTAGTACGCTAAGGAGCGTCAGCGGTTTTTTGGAGCGCGCGATTACTTGCCAATGACAGCGTTCAAGACGTCGCTTGTTAACCGTACCGCAGAAATTTCGGGCACGGTTTCAAGAAGGGGAGCTGATAAGCAGTGGCAAACGCTCTATGAGGTTTACTGCTCTGATGCAATGCAGTAGTGATTATGTGAAGATCACTACAAGTTCCTCGTTTCTCTTGGCATAATATCTGTCCCTTGCTCTTCCTCTGTCATATCGTTCTGCGAAGTGGGCACGAAAAACAACAAAAAAAAAAAAAAAAACGTCCCGAAGGCCTAGCTAATGACAGAGGTAACCTACACGGACCCCCTGGGGTTGCTTGGTCCAGTAGCATAGGACGGACGAACCTAAACTAACCTAACCCTATGGCCTATGGCCCATCTTATGCCCTCTGTGAGGACCTGTGTAAAATACAAACCTCTGCTTTCGAGCAGTCGGTCCCTAACGAGGTTTATCATTATTAGCTCGCTTCTTAGATTTGTCAATTTCCCAACATAGGGCACTTTCAGCTCGGCGCCAAAATAAAGCCTTCGAGATTTGATATTTTAAAACTTCATACAGGTGCGCTGGCTCTGATCCGCTGAATTGATTTCAGGCGTTGATCCTTACTCGGTTACCCTTGAGACTCTTGAAATCCCACTGTGATAAAACGGAGTTTTCATCCAACTCGCCATATTCGCACTCCCTCTAACACACGCTACAAGAGTCAAAGTCACAAAGCCAAAGCTTCTGTCTGAAGTTACGGACAAGTCAAAGCTCGAAGGCTTAATTTTGGCGCCCAATCGAACACGGCCACAAAGACGGTTGCGGGAAGCTGGCTCAGTCTCATACTGTATGTGCTGCTGCTGCTGCTGCTCCACCTCACGTGCAAGATGGTGCGTACTGTACATCACGTGGTCTTACAGCATTTTTACTCAAGTACGGTACGATCATTATTCGTACACTAGCAACAAATGCAACAAAACTAAGCTACGGTGATAATAACTTAGTTTTACCTAACGCAGCTCTTCTTAGGCCTACCCAACCCACCCCGTCTAAACTCACGCACTTCACTCAACCCTGACCAATTCCGTCTAACCAAACGCAGTCTGCCTTAACGCACAGCACACTGATTAATATAACTCACCTTATCTTAGAATGTATTCGATTTGGACGGTCGCTGTCGAATAATTTAGTGCACATGACTTTTCGGAGCGATTTAAAGGTGTGACAATCGAATGGATTTTAGGACTAAAGCTGAAAAATATTAACCTAAGCCACTAGCAAAACCTGTCATACGTTCCTAACAATAAAAAGTTAAGTATCCTTGGAAGTCAATCTTATGGATTTATTATTCGCATGCTGCAACAATGTCGTTCCCTAACATAGGTTAGAAGTATGGAACTGGCTCAGCTAACTTTTAGAGGTTATTTGTGATACATCGGAGTGATCGGACGCGACAGTGATGGCACTATGTAAATAGAACGCATCACTGTTTCGCGCCAGCGACTCATATGTTTTTATTGCTATCGATCCGTGGTAGGGTAATGTCTCAATTACCGAATGCCTTTCTATTACCGTACGCAATAAGATTCCTACCTATATTCGGTAATAGATGGGCATTCGGTAATTGAGACATTACCCTATGAGCGATGTGGTGCTAGAGCAATATACTTAATTTTACCCCAAAATATGTACGTTTTCTTTTATTGCTGTCATAGAAAACGAACTAATATTGTTTAAATCGTTGTTTCAGGAGGTTAACATTGCAAAAATTCTTCCTTTTGCTTCAATATTAATTCACAGAAAAGAAAAAGGTTGGTTTCCATCCCACCATTGTTGCTTACCTAGGGTAAAGTCAATTATATTAGCTTAAAAAATCAAACGACCACCGGAGCAGACTTGAGTTGTTGGCCCAAGCCGGTTCCACTTAAAGCCTTAAACTCTAGTCAAAGTGGCGAAAACATCGGCCCGAATCGACTTTCCTCTCAATTTAAGTTAAGCAACTGGAGTTTAGGTCGCCATCGAGAACGTCCTTACTTGACCCACCACAAGCCTATCAGTATGAACTATGGGGTTTCAAACAGGTTTACAGAGGGTGAATGCAGGTTCATAGTGATCAAGCCGGGAAAATTCTACGGTTATAAGTTTCTTCCACTTGTACTTCATAAGATAATGTGCAGCAAATATTGCAAAGGAACATAGTTTATTCCTTGCACTTTGTTTTTAATCTCACTGAATATTATTGCTGAATAGTTGTAATTATAAGTTTACTTATGTTTATTTGTAAATTTTTACGTATATTAATTTATCTAGTTGTTTATTTATTTATTTGCTTATCTGTCAATTTTATTTCAAGCTTTATGCGAAGTGGGCATTACTCAAGCTTCCTGAAAAGCTGATACGTAAGAAATAGACGAAGTTGCTGATGATGACAAACTTATTTCAATACAATATTTGAGCCTCATCCAATGATGTAGGTACGTTTTTCTGCTCCTAATATGTCAGTTTCGAAATGACTATATGACGCTCATCTATATATTAATACGCTTGTATCTACGTGTGTGTGTGGGTGTGTGTGTGTGTCACGCTCTTCACAAATAGATAGGCGTAAATTAGAGACTTGACTTCATTTCACCCGTATCATATCTA
>LQNS02276867.1:4833173-4862368 GCA_001587735.2 Parhyale hawaiensis
TTGTGTACATATCGTGTGTTTCATTAACTTTCACGAACGTAGAATGACGTATCGACTTAGGTTAAGTTGTTTGATTCACCATTGACATATACTGATTTCATTCATTCGTCAATCCAAAGAGTTTTAAATGCATTGATTATTGATTTCATGATTGCATTTGTTTATTGTTTTCATTACTTTGATTGTCATTTATAATCTTGTGGGGGGTGGTTCGCCTCCCAATAATTATGGCGTCATGTACATATAACCTTTTATATCATTTCATTTCATTTATATACAGTACATATATATACACTTTCCAATCAATTATGCATATATAAATATGTCACATATCAATCAATTAAATATATATGTATGACGACAATTATATTTCAAAACGCCGTAACAGATTTCTCAGTTGGGGGTACGGTCAAGTTGACTTAACCTTTACCTTTGCCCCACTAGGACCCTTGCCTTCATGCTGTCCCCCGTTCCCCTCCGAACATTCCCTGGCCACGCCACTGGTACACGAGTAGATTGAACTCTCTTTATTTCCCGAAGGGTTTCGGAAAGCCTATACTTTGCAAAAGTTCAGATATTCCGATATCGCCTCTAAACAATTTAGACTAAAGCTCAACATGATCCGCAATATGCAATATTATGTTTTGAATGCCTTTATCATGCATAATTTTGGTCAATAATTTTCACCTATTTCATGCAATGAGGCACACAGGCAGTAAGCGACAAAATCCCTCACACTTTCAAGTTCCGTTAGCAGAAACTGGCATCCACAATGATGCGCAGTGTTGTTCGGTGGAGACAGTATTTTGGTATTCATGTCAAGCTCACAAAATTTGTAAAATTATCATCATTCAAGTTATTTCTTCACTGCTGATATGGGCGATGCTTGTAATGAATTTCTTTTCGTAACTCTTGATGCTCCGAATTCAAAGTTTTACATTTTTATTTATATTTTTATGTCAGGAAACCACTGTCAAACTTCACCGAGCTGTCCTTCTTGTCTTGTCAAAAATGGTAATTTTTTTTGCTTAAATTATTCACAGCTGGCACTAAATTTGTATTAGAATGAAAGTAACAGCAGCCCAAGTCAAAGCTAGCTACTGCAGTTTCTTACGTGCTTCGTGGAATTATTATATTGAATAATTCAGGCGTTAGTTTCCCCAACAACGGTGATCTATCAGGGGGAGAAGCAGGGGACATATGACTATAGAACTGGGGAACCCATGCAGGGAGGTGTTCCAACACAGGATCAACGCGAACAGGAACAGCATGTCGGGAAAGAAGAGGAAGATCAGAATAAAGCGTGAGCAAGTAGGAGTATGAAAATGGAAGGAAGCTAAGTGAGCACGAAAAACAGACGTCCCGAATGCCGAGATAACGGCTAAGGTTACACAAGCCCCAGGGGTCGGCGAGCCTTGGTAATCCAAGGCCGTGGGCAGATGAGCCACATCTTCGCTGATTTCGACCAGACAAAATTGTCGGATCGTCAAGTTTGGCACGTTATTGCAATGCACGCGTAGCGGAGGAGACGTTTTTGCACCTGCAATGTCCTACGGTAAAGTTTCTAGAAGTTACATGGGAAAGAAATTGTAACATCACTTTAATCAATTTCATTGGTTGGTTACGCGCCGGTTTATTAGTCGACGTTTATAATGCTCAGAGATTGATGTTTTGTGCTATTTCTCAGAGTGTAAGCAAAATTTTGAGATGTAAGTGTACGTTTTCTACGGCTATCATCCAAAAATAATTTTGCAGCCCTATAGAAAACAATGGAAGAAATAGCTATGTGTCGCTTCTATGAACCAGCTCTCTCAGGGCTACCAAACTTAGGGCAGACGGTTTTTATGTGTAAACAATGCCATGCCAGATATTTTTTTGCAATAAATATAAAATCCTCGCAATTCTAATCTTGGAGCACATCAATTAAAATATGGACGCTCATTTGTCAAGTTTGGCACGAAGGGCATCACACTGTTGGGTCTTGTCTATGCAACCACTGGCCCTTTCCCTGCCACAGTACATTTGGGTCCCAGGAGTCTTCTCCACAGGGGATGTTGCAACTGGCCGTAGTTCCTGCTGAGAAGGTTAGTTTCTTAGGTTAGGTAGGTGCTCTATATTTCCCCTTCTCTTCCGCGAGGTGGGTCGTCGATCGAGATGACCGACCTTTTCCCGTGGAACTCCTACCTTCGCCCCTCGGGAGGCCATGGAAGGGGCCAGCCGCACGGGTGCTTCTTCTCTCTTTTCGTTTTTCATCTCTTGCCCGGTGCCGTGCAGCTGAGCGAGTTCGGTCAGCTCAGCTGTGTTGGGTTGGAGATGCACGTGCTTTAAAAATTTGAGACACATAACTCACTTATACGAGTTCGCCATTACGCACGACCTTCCGGCAGAAATTCAGAGAAATAGGCCTAATATTTGGCCTTCGGCGTGATGCGACTTAGAATCGCTGCGCTAGCAAACCTTATTACTAACCTGCAACCTATGCCATTATTTGTAAAACTTCAGTCAATGGCATTGATGAGACTGTCGTACCAGCTGCCTCCGATGCTAGTAGAAGTATACTGATGAAATTGAATTAATCTAATATCACCGACAAAATATCGGAGAAATGTGATACTGACAACCGCTGTAGCAGCGATGATAAAAATATACTGTATACCTTAATGCTGACTATCACGTATCAGCACTGGTCGCCAGAAATCCTATTCCAATATAGAAACTTACTACCCACGTTGTGTTGTGGTCAATTGCAAGGAAGTAGTCTGCGAAAAGCAACAGAAACGTTCCGTACGTATTTTATTGTGGAGTTGGGTGACTTAGGTTTTTTTTACAGGCGTATGTTTTGTCTTTCGTGTATATTTACTACGAGATGCTGATTATAAAAATTTCCTGTGAATCATTTTCTTTGCTTTGGTTACTGTCTATGTCAACAGTTTACTAGCGTTATCAGCATACATGGTTATTAACAGTGCTAGAGAAATATATGCAGGTTGTGTTTCTTTAGTATAGGCGTGTTCCACTGCTATAGTTTTAATTTTCATTATGTATCCTTATATACTTTTAAGTACTTTCTGCTGTTCAGTGTGTACTTAACAAGATACACAGGTATGAGTCCTTCACACGTGTGAGTTACTCCTTACTGGGTCAGCTGCTCGAAAATATCCGACTGGCCAATAAACAAGGCGAGTCATATTGTCACATGCATAAAACTTTAAAATATATAAAATATAGATACTCCTTAAGAGTCAAGAAGCCAAGCAGCTAGTGACGCACGATGACGGGCTTTCCGACGGATAAGCTAACCTTAATGCATAGGCTGTAAACAATCGTCTGCGACAAGCTGCAGTGAGTGACGCAATCCACAGTTACATAAAGCCCAGTTTTAGGATAAATTTCGACCGTTGTACTTGCGCTTGTATTGCAGCATCTGCGCCATAATAGAAGGTCTGTTCAGTAGTGGTTCGAGTAGCTAGATTTGAACCCTCATCTCTCAGAACTTGAAGTTCTAGGAATAGATTAAGCTGCAGTATGTTAAGTAGGTAGTGTCAGTTGATAATAAGAAGGTTGATAATGTAATGAAGATATATAGGAAGTAATGGCGCTAGTTCAATTAGCAACGAGAATAAAACGACTGCCATTCTAATACTATTATCTATGGGTATCGTAAGGTATAATAACAGTGTAGCGTTAGCAGGATTATAGTAGTATGAGAGTTTCTTGCCGCTCATTGTGATGATAGGTTCCAGAAGGTCCGCGCTATAATTATTGAATTGCTGTCGTACAACATTGTGTAAACGATGTCTATGGCTGAATTGCTTCTATTACACTAGTGTCAGACAATTATATCTATTTGTCTATCGAATTGTTAATTTAACAATTGTCCATTCAATAATTACCGTCAGCAACATTTATTGTGCTGCTCAAAATCGAGTTACGTTAACGTCCACATTCTTCTCCTTGTTGCCTTTGCAAATAAATTTATCTTATTCTAATAAAAACTTATTAACCCCAGCGTTTACCAGTGAGGTCCGACCGCTGGTCGGAAGGCCCCGATACCGGCCATAACTTCTTGAATATAAATCAAGTCCGGACGAAATAAACTGTGATAGGCCCATAAGGTATATCATAATTATTGCAAAACAGGATTGAAAAAGCATGCAATAGAAACGCACTGGTATCCAGCCCCTAGGCTGGGAAAGTCCTGGAAAATTGTCTGATGCTATATATATATATTGCTACGACTGAGTATATAGACATGACTAAAAGTGGTTCCAATAAGTCATAATTAACCTTAGTGTCGATGATTCCCAGTTGCATTCAGATGTTAGCCGGAAACCTGATCACTAGAACCCGGATTTTGTGGCACAAAAAATGTGGCATTTATGGCGGTAAAAAATTGCATATATAGCAACAAAATGTGGCACATATGGCACATAAAAGTGGCATTTATGGCAGTTTAGATTGGCAAATACGGCATTTATTGCAGGAGTTTTGCTGACTTTCACAGGAATACTAAGTTGATTTAGATGACTGCCAGTGGATATGCAGGTGACTGCTCTATGTTCCGACACCCCTATGTTCAGGTCAAGTCAAGTCAAGTCAGGTCAGGTCAGGTCAGGTGAAGTCAGGTCGGGTCGGGTCCGGTCGGGTCGGGTCAGGTCGGGTCGGGTCCGGTCGGGTCGGGTCGGGTTCGGTCCGGTCAGGTCAGGTTAGGTTATGTCCTTACATAGGGGTGTCGGAATATAGAGCTGTAATCGATATGCAAAACCCTACATATACTTATCGGCTTGCTTTCTAGGAGAAGGATATAGACCTTTGAGACCAGCGGTAGCTTTCGTCACGTTTGGAGCTGCATCGGTAACTAGAAAACAAACGTTCCCAAACATTGTGCAATGCCTGTGCTTTTTGTTGATGCAAGTTTTTCTGAGGTTAGTGTAAGAGATTGTTTTCGCTCTCGGAATCCAAGACACCTACAATGGCATTGGCTACCTGACGCCCGGTGGCATCGGGAGTCTCAGCAACAGAGACTAATATCTTTCTGTATCCAACATCTGTTGGAAAAAATGCCGTTGCCAAATTCCGTTACAAATTTGCTAAGCTTAGCAGTCAAGGTCGTCTTAATAGGCATGATGAATCTTCACTTACCGGTACACTGATATAATCGCACGGGTCTGCTGCGCAATGCTGTTGGAACTAACGGGCTGTTTCAAGAACTCTAGCAATTAACTCTTCAAAACAATTCCTTTTGGCCGCATTGTCGATTTGGAAACAGTTCTTATTGAGCAAAAAATATTTAAAACGATATTTGGGAGACACATGGACAGACAGCACAGTGATTGGTCCTATTGTGTTCTCTATTTGGTACAAGGATCAAAGGGAAAAATAGAAGTAGGTAAACATAGAAACATAAAAATAGAACAGGTAAACGTCAGAATAAGCGGTGACGCGGTGCAGGCTTTGAACATTTTAAAAAAATTGGAATTTAATCATGAAAGCCCATTAGTAGCTTAACTGCCCGTAAATAACTGTTTTTTTTTTGCTGATTAAATACACATGACTGACGCAGCGGCAACATAACCGCCATATTCTTGTGGCCTTTTTGGCGCTATTCACTAGCGTGCCACAGTAAAGTGACTACTATGGCTTTAATGGCAATGCCACAAGTATCAGTCATTCTTGGCGGCCTTCATAGCAAATATGGCATTGTGCCACAAAATCCGGGCTCTACGGATCACCTACAGGCGTGGGTCGTTATGTAACTCGGGAATGTTAGTGTGAATTAACCAGACAAGTTAATCTCACATGAATCTGAATTAGGATTGAATATAGGCAGGTGTTATGTGCGTGCCTCAATCACCGGGCCAAGGCACTACAAGAAGACCATCGACCAGTACAGGAGTGACTTTCCTTCCATCGCTTGAGGTGGTTCCACAGCAGCTAAAACGATAAGTCTACGTGCGAGGATCATGCCAAAAGAAATGCCTCTAATTTTTTAACTAAAAAAATTGAAGAGCTACGAAGAGGGAAGTGGCACCATTCTAACGAGCGACCATTTGGGCTCCAGAATTTATTTTACTATCTAGTCACCACCTTTCCAAACGCCCCTCTGTCAGCAATGAACGAGAGCTTTGATGTCTCAGTTGTAAATGTCAGCGCCTACCGTAGTGATCCGTTTTCAAGACTGCGATTAGGCTACCCACACAATGCATCCTTCAGAGGTCCGAAAAAGTGAAAGTCTGATGGTGCCAGGTCAGGACTTTACGGTGGGTATGACAGAACAGTCCAGCCGAATTTTGCCAAACCTGCTGTGGTCTTCGAACTTGTGTGTAGTTTGGAGTTCTCGTGTTGCAAACTGAATGTTTCCCATTCTTCTGGACTTACACGAGCAATCTGGACCTTCAGCTTGTTCAATATTTCAACGTAACGAGCAGAGTTGATAGTCGCCCCTCGTTTCAAGAAATCCAGGAGGATGATACCCTTCTTGTCCTAAACGATGGTGCCCATCACTTTGGCTGCGGATGTCTGCGTCTTGAACTTCTTGTTTGCTGAAGAGTGCGAGTGGTGCCATTTCATCGACTACCGTTTGAACTCCGGTTAGTAGTGGTGATACCACGTCTCGTCACCAGCAAGATGCGTTCCGAGAAGTCGTCACCTTCGGCTTAGTACCGATCCAGCAACTCGTGAGCGACATCCGTCAGTGGTCTTGCGGTTACTGCGGGAGCATCCGTGGATCTCAACTAATATATGCACTTTGCCGTTTCCTAGGGATGACAACATCGTTTCCAGTGTAAATTAACTGAGACCCACATTGAACTCTGCACACATTCCATTCACTGTGATCTGCCGATCGGTGCTGATGAGCTGATCGAGGCGCACTTTGTTTTCTCCGATGGTGGCTGTGCATGGCGTCCGGAGCGTACTTCGTCACCGACATTTCTGTCGCCACTCTGAAATCGACGAACCAATCACCTAACTGCGCTGGCATCAACTGCATTGACTTCGTAAATGTTTACTAAGTCCAAGTGAATGTTGATTGGTGAATTTTTTACATGGAAAAATTCATTACATGGAAGAATTCATGACGCATCTTTGCTTCTGACGCACGTCCATGACAAGATGGATTTTGTCAAGTGTCACACCGTCAACATCTACAACAGGAAGATGTAACTTTCAGGTCATGAGTGCATAAGTTCAGTCACTATAACTATGCAATTTGCACCCCCTGGGACGAAACAAAAACTGGAGGCGTTCTGCATGGAACGACCCTTGTCTATAAAGATTCTATAGGATAAATGACTGGATGACTGTGACAGTGGGCCCCCTATTGGTACTACTGACCACTCGCACCTTGTTATGTCCTGGACCTGAATCAGATGGTTCCTGCGGTAGACACCAGGCGAGTAGTGTTTGTTACGAGCAGGGCTAACTGGGAGGCTATTACTGGAGCAGTAAGGGCGTTACATTGGCGCAAGATTATCTGCAGTGACGAACCTATCTCTGTGCTTCATGAGTTGACTTGTATGTTTTGGAAAGGCTTGTCCCGAAGAGGACTATTTTTGTGAGGTCTAGGGCCAAACCATGGTTTGACGACCAGTGTCGGTTAGCTTTCAAGGCTAAACAAGCGGCTTATCGGGCATGGCGGCGTTCGCGTGACCGCACGCTGTGGCTAACCTGTGTTGATTGTAGCGCCGAGGCAAAGCGTGTTTATGAGAGGGCACAGCATCGTCAGAGGCAGCGTTCTAGGGGTTCGTTGTTGAGTATTGACCAGCCACACCGTTGGTGGAGTGAGCTTAAGGGTTCAGTTTTGGGGGCTGAACATTCGTTGCCGTCCCTTGTTGGTCCAGGTGGAGGTATCATTGCTGATCCCTTGGCTCGGGCGGAGCTCTTGTCGGCTCACTTTGATGGAAAGCAGAGTAGAAACGTATTGTCATTAACCCCATGGTTGTCACCCTGAACCTCGTTCAACTTCTTTGGCGTTCAGGTCTGCTATAATCGAGGTGCTGCTCGAGTGCCTTGATCCTTATGGAGGTGTGGACCCAGTGGGCAGGTTTCCTCTGTTTTAAAAGCAGCTTGCTGGCGCTCTTGCCCTAAAGCTAGCAGTGATCTTCCGGCGCCTGATACGGATAGGAAATTTTCCCCCTTGTTGGCGTACTGGGAATATTACTCCTATTCCCAAAAGTCCAGTGTCGCCCATGTAGCCAACTACCGACCCATTACGCTGACGCCCATCTTGTCGAAGGTGTTCGAGAAGTTGGCAGCTTATAAGCTTGGCCGTTTTGCTGAGGTTAAGGGTTTGCTGCCTGCCGCTCCGTTTGCATACAGAACTGGTTAATTAAGGTGGTTGTGACGCATTGTTGTCGGTGTCACACCACTTACAGTCAGCGCTGGATTGTGGGTCTGAGGCGCGCCTTGTACAGTTGGACTTTAGCGCGGCGTTTGACAGGGTCAACCAAAAAGGGTTATTGTACAAGCTCGAGTCTTATGGTGTGGGTGGAAGGATTCGGTCAACCATTGGCGATTTTGTTTCTGAGCGAAAGTAGAGTGTGTCTGTTGACGGCGTTTTAAGCGCCCCTGTCGCGGTGGAGTCTGGTATCCCTCAGAGTAGCGTACTTGGCCAGCTGTTGTTAGTTTTTTATACTAGTGATATGTTCTCTTCGCTGGAAAATACAATGATCAACTATGCCGATGATTCCATTTTGATAGCAGTGATACCTACACCACGCATGCGTAATGCTGTCGCCCAGTCTCTGAATAAAGATTTGCCCCGCATTAGTGCCCACAAAAGTATGTTATCCTATGACATCTCAAAATATCACTACCATTCTGTAAGTTGTGTGCACCCTTCTGCTGATCTGTTAATCTGAATGGAATGCAAGTACACCGCGGCGCTTCCATTCACACTTCAGATCAACAATGGGGCAAGAGAGACTTGCATCCTCATCAACTCGCTCATCAAATTTCACTACACTAAACATGTAGATCTTGATCGTGTAATTAATTAACATTTATGCCACAGTCAGTACCAGGCGACTTGAACTGAATTCCAGAGTTTAGCCTTGTTTTGTTCAATATAGCTGGTATCACATCTAGTGATGCACGACCATCACAGGCGAAAAAAGAACCTGCGTGTAACTGTGAAATGTAGACTGATGGGAGTTTTGTGCCAATTTATCTTAAACCAAATTCGATTTTTATGGATTGATTTGGCCTCCATACCTCTACGATTCTTATTTTGAGCACTCTCATAATGAGATGCTTATAATTCCATGCAACTAAAAAATTGAGGGCTTCAATTGGCATTGTTTCCCAACACCTATAAGAGTGCCTTGAGTTCCGGTTCCCCAAAATGTGAACCCTCCCATGGTCAGATCAGCCTCCGCCCTTGCGTTGTTCCCTGGAGACAAATACATTTTATACTTTTGACATTGCAGTTACAAATCGCCACCATTTAAAGCAAATTTTAATAAAAATGGAGGCGTTACTTATACAGTAGTAGCCAACAGATAATTGGGAAACTGGACTGTACGTTGCTTTGAATAGCTCCAAAGCTATGAAAAAGATTCGCCTAGACGCATCCTGCTGAACTCGCTCTTCAGGCAACTTCTTCGCCGATTCTGGTGGAGCATTCGAGAGCGAAATGCCACTTTCACATTTTTTTGCTTCTCGTTTGCATTGGGCTTAACCCTACAGCCCATCCTATTCGCCTGAGGGGGCTTTGTAGAATTCTATACATGATCGATACAAAGGATTTTCGAAAATAGTACCACTCTGCTAGTGGTCAGGGGAGCTTCTGAACAGACAGCGATGAGAGAAAAAGAAAATGCTTTTGGTTAAATTAAGTAGTTTAAGTCTCAGTTTCCACTACAAAGGCGATCTCAGGGAGGAATACAGAAGGGACGTATACCTAGCATGTCGATAGATACATGGAACCAGTTGACAAAAGTATTACCCCACAGGATCAACATGCATGGGAATAACAAGTTGGGAAAGAAGAGGAAGACATGAGGGCAGTAACATCAATCGTACGAACTATGAAAGCGGAAGGAAACTAAATGGGAACGAACAAAGACGTACCGAATTCCTAGCTAAGGCTAAGGGCCGAAACATACCAAAAGCAGTTCAGTGAGAAACTAGCAGGCAGGCAGTTCTTGAGAAGCACGGAAAGCATTGGAGCGCGCACACCGAACAGCGGCAGTTGAGCAGGCCGCTGCCGCTGTTCGGTGTGTGCGCTCCAATGCATTCCGTGCTTCTCAAAAACTGCCTGCCAGCTTCTCGCTGAACTGCTTTTGGTATGTTTTGAACCTAAGGTAACCTACATACAAAGTCAAGCTGGGGTCGCTGCTTCCCATAATATAGGTTGAGATAATCTAATCCTATGGCCCATCATACGCATCGATCCAGAGAAGCCAGCACAGAATAGGTTTTCAGTGATGTATGTAACTGAGCTCACTTAACGCGAGTTCATCAGTTCATCATCCACATGTTCTATGGATGCATGCAAGCACAACTGCACGTCTACCGGAAAAGGTTGCCACGTGTTGCCGTAAATCAGTGAAGTTAGGGTAACTCGAGTTAATTGTGAATTAGAGCTGAGAGAGCTTTGCGCTTCGTGGTATGGATTCATACGGACGCAGTTGCGCTTGATTTTATTATGAGCCGAGCATTACACGCGTTTTCCTTACCTACACCGCCGAACTTTGTGATGTGAAGACTCCAAGTTTCAAGAAAATAATCTGACACATTGGAGGGCAAGCATCAACAACCTCTTACTTGGAAAGCAACATGCTAAGTGCCAATGGCAGACACGGAGCACCTATTCATGAAAAATAAAAAACTGCGAGTTCGCAAGGCATAGAAACTTCAGCCCGTAGTACCTACGGTACGTGAAAATCTACAAGAATTTCAGGAACGGAAAGGTAATAATATCAAGTAAATGTGGGCGTGACTTTTACAGAAAACGAGTTTCTACATTGGAAAAACAGCCTGAACTGGAAACAGCCACACATTCAGTGAAAACACAGAACTATATTTTACTCACGCCCCTGCTGTACAAGCGAATGTACATTAGCATGAAGTGATAAATTGCATAAGAAATGCATCATTCACGAAATACTTCAAGGAAAAAGGTTACAATATCAACGGTAAATAAACATAACTTCTTATGGTTAAGCTTTTCGTTGATCCATTTCACGATCTAACCCTACACTGATAATATATTGAAAAGTAATCTGTCATCTGGTCATTAGCTTCGGGCTGCTGACACCCACAATGCTGAAAAATAAACTATCACATTATCCGTAACTCTACAGCTCCCTAGTAATAACTAGGCGCGTCGGGTAAAGAAACGGAAGCAACATAACAAATGTGAACCTGCATTGATGAGCCAACGCACCGACGAGAAACTGAAAGAAAGAACAGAAGTAACCGTAGGAGCAAGGAAGTGAAAAAAACCTAGTGGTTAGATCAGTAGGAACAGGGGAAAGAAGGAAATCTAGAGAGCAAAAACAGGTTGTGAGTAGAATTAGAGACAAGGAAAGCAACAAAGTGGGCCAGAGCAGAACGCAGACTGCCAGAACGGGAAAGTAAAAAGGGGGAAACTACGTGGACAAGAGTAGTAGGATGTTTCCCTATAAAGCCTGACGTACCGTTCAAAAATCAATCGAACCCTTTGATCTACGCTGCTGATCATCGCAAATAATATATTCACTCGTAATACCTCCCCAGAGCTTCTAACTATAGCTATAGCAGTTGTCAAACTCTGACCATATGATGGACATTCACCAAGACAAGTTTTGCAAGGCGTATATAAATAATATTGATACACTATCAAAGTAAGTTATAAATCAAAATTTCACTTACAAAAGTTGTTAACATTAAGTAGGTATGCATGAACGAAAGTGAGAAAAAATAAAACACACTAATAGAAGAAACTGGACACAAAGGGAGACGCGTCATTAGTACGCAGTTAACAAGATATACCCGAAAACATGAGGACGCTTTACTTATAAATTGCAGTAAAATTAAGAAGATATATAGTATCCGGAAGCATGAGAACGCTTTACTTACAAATTGCTGCAAAATTCATAGAATAAACTAGACGACAAAGAGAAAAGTATTCACAAAAAAGCGAGTACATCGCGTAAGACAATGAAAATTCCACTCGTGATATAAACAGATTATGCGATGAACTAGCAATAAGTGATTAGGTCCTGAAGCACAGCTAAAGCCTCACTAGACACCAAGCGGAGGTCGAACAGAGAGAGAGAGAGAAAGAGATAGGGACATACGAGGAGTCATCGCCTCTTACTACTATTGACTGGGCTCTCGTTGGAAATATTTTGGACAGAAGCTTTGCTTTCGTCTCTTTGAAAGGGGTTAACAAGAACCCAATTAGGCTACGCCTGAGCGGCAGAGAATTATTTTACGAGCAGGTTTGAGCTCTGAGTAATCTCAAGGTTAAAAAATAAAGACACTAGGAAACCCACACGCACTGGTTCGTGCGGCAGATAGAGGCCAACTGGCCCCATAGGAGTAAGGAGAGCCGCAGCAGACCGCGGGTCGCTAAGAACTATGGCGCCGAAACGGAAAGTTCAACGACTGGAGTCTCCCCACCCTCACATTCCTGGTTAGGCAGGTGCGCCCTCCCAGCTGCACATAGGTACCTACCAAAGAATTGCCGACCCAGCACTCCACCAGAACTCGGGACCCTGAGCACGGAAGTCAGACACACGTGGCAAGCTGCTGTTGTGGGTATAAATAGATTGATAGATTATATGTTAACCACTGAAACTGGAATCAGAGAGGCGAAACAAAGGCAGCTTTACAAACTTCGGAACAAGTCAAGCATACTGTAGACTTAGTTAGGCTAACACACCGTGACTATGCCCTTCGCTGTCACCTTTATTATCTCCATAGAAATTTGAAACCCATGTAGGCCTACAAGGGTATTCCCAAACTCGTTCAAACTGAATGGGTACAGCAAGTTTGGAAAGAAGTTGAAAAACAGAAAAAAAAGCATTGTTATTATACGTATAGAAATGAAAGGAAAAAGTATCGTGACCACGAAAGAAAAACGTTCTAAAGGACGACTGGCTCAAGCTAAAGTAAGCAATGGTGTTTCTCAGGGTAGCAGAGAGAGAGCAGCCCCACAATGTAGGTTTGCTGAACCTGACTAGCTTATCTCCATGCCCATCCCTTGGCTTCTGAGAGGTAAACTTAATTTCGTACACTAACCATACAGAACACTCAATGCACAAACTGATATAAATGGAACTTCAAGAACCTTGCAGCCACAGAAGACGCTCTCCATGATAATGAAGCACTGTATTGACCTGTGACCCAGCGGTGACCCAGTTGCCGTGAACATGCAGGCTGTACTGCAAGTCATGTCTCAAGACTCACGCTTGGAGCCCCTATTTCTCATAGTACTTGAGGAGAAACCTTTTGACCCAAGGTACAAGTTCACCGCTTCATGTGAAGGTCCATCTTTTGGTCTTTTCTTAAAGCTTGTACTCTGTAATATGGGAATTGACGAGCTCTCTAATCGACTAGAGCTACGCTGGCTAATGAAAAACAGCTACTATAACAACATATCTGGAAGTCGCACTACTTCAGTTAGATGTCATTTAGGCAGTAAAGTGCATTTTCAAACTTCATCGAGGCTGGTTATTAGGGATAGCCAAAATCGCAGGGTAATGATGAGGGAGTAAAAACTTAAACATGTCTCACATAGCTGAGGTAGATCAGGATCAGGCGCCAAAAATCGTGATACGCTTCACATCATCTGCAACTTAGGCTTGAGTCCAAAGACTTCAACATTATTAAATGCATAGTAACTAATGATCATTCATAATCAGTCGTTGCGGCACAATCATAAATTTAGTATTTTAGATGCATCCGGCACTCACAGAAATAACGATGCGATGCATTCGTAAATCATAGTAACTAGGAGTCTAAGACATGTGTAGAAGACATAGGTAGTATCTAAAATGTATTAACAAATCATAGTAACTAAGATGTATCCATAAATTTGGTTACTAGACACATAAACACACTGTAACTGAGGTATATCGTACAGTTAACACAACCTTGCTGAAACCTTTGGCGCATTGAACTGTAAACACAAAAGTGTACGGCACGCGGGCAAAGTTTTGAAAGACGAGGCGCCGCCAATCGAATTTCAACGCATACTGAGGACAAATGGGGTGCATTAGCAGACTCACTGGCCTTTAGTAAATCATTCAAACCCTTTTCTGAAATTTACGGTTATTGAAATTATTATTTAAGCTCGAATTAGGAATTCCCTGTTGTATGTAGAATTCGAATTTATACCTATAATTTCTAGAAACCGAAATTCATTGAAGAGTTGACTTATCTACATCCGTTGCTTCCTTTGGGTCTATCGAGTACTGCATGCATTTAGCTCTATGTACATTTGAACTCGGGCTCTGCCCTATTAAGTTAAGAACTTGAGCTCCACTGTCATTCTACCTTAGTTTAAACTCCGGGCTTAGGCGGAATTTGAGCATCATGGCCCAGGGCAGGTAGAGGCATTCGCTCGAGCTCAATGCCCGTTATGTGCTCAAGTATTTGCACATCAGCCGTTTTTAGATTTGTTTGAGCAACCACGGGTAATTTCGGGCGACCATTTTCTAGTTCAAGTAGATCCCATACCACCACAAGCTTGTCGATGTCTAGTAACGCCTCGTCCAGTCGTTTCTGAGTCAGCTGGAGACTTCGCCTCAGACTTGCGAGGTAGTCTTGTGTAGTTTGCAATTCCTTGGCTTTAGCAGCACGCTGCATTTCCAAATAAGCCTGTTTTGATTCTAAGTCAGCTCGTTCTTGAGCCCAACGCCTTCTTTCTGCTTCAGCCCCAGAAATGAGCTGTTGGACTCGTTCATTTGTAACGGAAAGCTGCACACTGGAGGTTTTCAGCTCTTGAAGCAGACTACTTATCTTTTCCTCAAACGCAGCCTCTTTCGACAACATGATGTTGTACTTTCCTGTCAGAACAGCCAAGTTTGCTTTTAGTTTGACTTGTAAGGTACGAGCGCGTGCTACTTCTTGCGATAGGCCCGTCATTTGTTGTGACAGAGATGCCATTGATGAAAGTAATGTTTCGTTAGCGCAATTTCCTGCCGTACCTCGCTCCAAGTTGATGTGAGCAAGTTTGGAAGACAGCTCAGCCAGATACGAAACCTTACGACAGATGTCGCTCTTCATGGAAAGGAATGCCACTGGATGAAGCAAATGCGTTTCTTCGTTCATACTGTAAAAAAGTTCAGAATAAATAGAATCCAACTTTGAATTTATGCACATCTGTGTTGTTTCTATTACCTGTTTCTGTTCTTCATGATTTTGAATCTTGATCTCAAAGTCACTTATTATGTCAGCGTGGTGTTCCGATAATTCATGCATTTTTTGTGCGTTTGCTTCCTCCAGCTGACCATACTTCTCTTCCTTGGCGCACAGCTGGTTTTTGAGCGTATCAATTTGCTCGGCAAAACTTCTGCGAGTAACTTCAATATCCGTCAGTAGAGATGAGTTTCGTTCTTTAACTTCCTTTATTTCAGTGCTGAGCTTCGCAATTTCTGCCGCTGCATTTTCAAGGCAAGAATTTTGCTTCAACGAGCAAGTTTCTACCACAGTCTGTTGAAGAATAGGTCCATCAACTGCCATATGATCACTGGAAACGCGGTGAACACTATGCGTGGCAGCTCTTCTGGGGACAGCATCCACATCTGTTCCCAGGTCTTCCAAAAAAGGCACCAAGTCTTGCTGATCAGGCTCCATTCCTAGCACCAGTGTAACTGCTTCATCTAACAGTAGTTCATATTCAATCAGACGATCTACCATTCCCTTGAAAGCAATTACTTCATCTAGCGGCTTCCTTTCTCCATGGAGCGACGATCCGGATGCTTCTTGCACAATTTTCTCCTTTAGAGTTTGTAACTCGGTATTGATGAGCGGATTCGAAGTTTCAATGCTAGGAATACCGGATAAAATATGCACCTGGTGAATGAGGCTGCACTGGACGGAAGCCTCTGATTTACTTGGCTCAAATTTGGCCTTGACTCGTTCTGAACGACGAGTAGTTCTTGACGTCGTTCCTTTCGTCATGGGCTGATCCTGAATGTTTCCATTAGAATCCTCACTGATTGAATCTTCCACGGTTTTGTTAACAAGCTGCTGTTTGGTTACCTCGATATTATTTCCTCTCAAGGCATCTGGAAGATCACTACCAGCTTCTGAAGTTTCGCATCCTTGGAAGCTGTGAGGTAACTCGCGCGGTGAGTTTGTACGATGTGCGAGTTTGTTTTTAGTAATCAAAAGAGTTTCAACAGTTGATAATTTGCGCTTCATAGCATTACATACCTTCTGTTGCAAACTGAAGTGGCTGCTATAGCGTTCATTGAGTGCTTCGAGAACCTGAACTTTCGAATTGAGAAACCATAACCTCCCTGCAGTAACATCAAACTTATTTTGCTCATCACTCCTACGCTCCATTGCGTCCAGTTTTCCACTGAAGAAATTGAGACTTTCTTGCAGCTGTTGGATTTCATTTTTGAAAGTCGACCCTTCGGCAGCTAAAGTTCGCAACAAGAGTTGTCGCTCTTCTCGTTCGTTGACTTTCATCTTCAAGACCAAATGATGTTCAATGTCCCTCATTCTGCCCTCAACACTGAGAATGTCGCCGGGACTGTTCTGTAGGCCTAGAATGCTTTCTAAGCGCTCGAGAAAACAATTTTGTTCAATTAGGGACTTTCCATGACTAGTTGACTCATCAGCAGGCACATTGCCAGCACTTTCTGAGATTACTTCGGAGTGGGGGTTGTCGACTGAGGTGTCCCCAACTCCCGGAAGCACATTGCGGTCCTCAGGAGGAGATCCTCCTGCGCACTTAAGTTCATTGCGGAGCCGCTTTTCTTTGGACAACTTCGACGTTATATTCAGCAGCACTGTCGGGACATATCCGAAAATGATGCTCCAGTCATGCATTTTCACGGGAGTCTTGTACTTGGAACTGCCAGTAATAGCCAAAAGTTCCTGGCCTTCAGAACTGTGTAGCGTGACACACAGAAGTCTATACATATCCTTGTAAGCTTCGAACTGCTTCATGAACTTTTCATTATATCCTGTGTATTTAGTCTTCCGTGAACTTATTATCCAGCTACAAATATCTTTGTATGAAAACCTATCACTATTAATAGCTGTCATAACTAATTTCACTGTTAGAGATGCGGTCTTTACTCGCTTCAAGTTACCATTTGGTTCAAGAGCGTGTTCCCTGCGAAGAAATCGCACCAAAGAATTGGCCTTGAGCGATGGTGGAATGACGCTGTCATTTTGAGATCGTGTGACAGCACTGGAATTTGCATTTTGAGAATCATTACTGATGTCCAGTTCTTCCTTCGTAATATTCGTGCTGCCAAAACCCAAAAAGGATTCATTGTTGGCGGTTTCCATGTCGGAATTATTATTTTCCTCATTAAACTGTTCATTTTGGGGTATTTCAGGGCTATGTGAGTTGGGCGTCAGGTTTTCTTCTCTCTTGACTGTGGTGGTACAGGAAAACGATCCGTTCACATTGGCTTCCTCGGAGTCTGTGTTGGAATATGCTTGGTGACCGTGGCCAGGGCTTTGGTCTTCTTGAGCCTTCCGGTTGACATGGAGAGGATCTTCTTTGGGGTCCTGTAAAGGCTGCTCCTCTGTTCCTGGAGAGCTCGGAGCAGGCATCGATCGCTGTCTTAGCATCATGTTGAGAACGAAATGAACATCCGGATCTCTGGCTTCGTGTAGCAATGAAGTCTCTAATATTTTCCTCGACTTTGAGAGCGGGAGGTCACGATTACCAGCGTTTAGCCCAGACTTATTTTGTTCATTCCAAGAATTGGTACAAGTACAGTAAATTTGTTCCATCAAAGCTGGTGCCGTCACTATTGGTTACGCAAGTATGAAGGCATTGGCGACCTCATCTACATCACTGGACCTCGTATGCACATCTAACCTGGAACAAATTTGAAGACTTTGGAGTTATGCACCAACAACAGTTTACTACGGATTTATCATGTGCAATATTTTAGTTTATTCTTTGATATGAGCAGCCTATCAAAGCTTCAAGCCTGGACACAAGTAGGTGCTAACACAAGGAAAAAGAAATAGCATGATGTCAAGTAGTCGCGCCATGACCTTAACTAATGAATAATTCCTCCGATGGCAACACAGTCCTCATTTCAGTTGAACAAGGGCCACGGGCAACACCCACCTAGTTGAAAAAAGTTAAATATATACGGCTTGGTTTCAAAACGGACAGAAAAACGAAGAGCTATTTAGCAACTGTTTCAGCGCATAACACTGGTTGCTGAACATACCTACGTCTCTCGTGAATGGGTGATCTAAGAAGGCTTGTGCCTGAATGTCCAATTATCAGGATTAAATGACAGAAGTCAGTGATCATAATATTCTCAGTTCAAATTCAATTATGAACAACACTATTGACTCGTCATAAATATTTCAACTAGTCTCAGCTCGTGGGCACTTACGTGGAGGTGCTGCGCATTTGCATGCCAAGACATTTGCAATTGTTTCGAGAGCTGTGAGGTGGCTTGACATTAGGGTATGTTCACACAGCGAGCGCAGCGTAGCAGAGCGTAGCGTAGCGCAGCAGAGCGTAGCGCAGCAGAGCGTAGCGCAGCAGAGCGTAGCGCAGCAGAGAGCAGCGATTAGGTGTTCATATACCACGCGTAGCAGAGCGCTTTGTACCTGTGACGGTGGAGGAGTTTGTGTGTTCGTTCTTGCTGCTAGACAGCAAATAATAATAGGAAGAAGCACTGGGTTCACCCCATAAACGACGAGAGGGAGATATGTGGGGAATACCATCATCTCTTCCAAGAACTAAAGGGAGATGAGCGATTTTTCCCCTACCTGAGAATGAAACTGACAAGCTTCGATAAACTACACTCTCTCATAGAAAATAAAATTGCGAAAAAGTAAGAAAAATTAGCTATCCAGCACGGGTTTTGTCACTGATTATGACTCGTTACATCGTGATTAATTTATTGGACATTTCATTCACTGGTAGTTAATACCAATCATGTCTATTTAAATTTGCTTTTATGAACAGTAGAAATGCTCTTCACTGATGCATAGTACATAGTATTGTTTGTCTACTGTTTCCATTTTAGATTTGAAGAGTGTACATAGTTGGAAATTAAACAGTATTCCAAAATGCATTATTGAATGAAAATGAAACACGTGCAATACTTTTACCAAATAATACTGAATAAACTCATAAACGAAAAGAAATATATAACCTTAAACGAAAAAAATAACTTATCCCGTAGTTCAAAGAAATAATCCATTCTTATCTTATAATCTCTTCCAAGATGATTGAATTTCTTATCACAACTTTCTTTACAATTTTTTTCGAATCAATCGTCTTTTCCCACCTAAAAAAAAAAAAAAAATAAATAAATAAAATAAAATAAATAAGTAACAAAATAAAATTACAGTCTGACGCTAGCGACAAAAAATACCAGTGAATTTCTTGACGCTACGCTACGCTCTGCTACGCTACGCTCAGCTGCGCTTGCAATGTGAACACTCTAGCGTTTCTGCATCGGAATATGTATAAACATTAATGTCGCTCTGCTACGCTACGCTCAGCTCCGCTTGCAGTGTGAACACTCTAGCGTTTTTGCATTGGAATATGTATTAACATTAATGTCGCTCTGCTACGCTACGCTCTGCTACGCTCGCAGTGTGAACATACCCTTAGATTCAAATCGGTGATGTCAGGAGCCAGCCTCGAGTTCACGAAAGAACCGTCGTGTAAATAAACCCAACATGGAAATATGCAGCACCGCATTTTAACATCCACGAACCGCCTCATAAAGAATGACAAGGGAAACGTGGCACCCACGCACGAGTCAACGCGCATGGGAACAACAGTTCAGGAGAAAGAGGAAGAACAGAACAAAATGGCAACAGTAGAAGTATGAAGCTGGAGGAAAGCGAAGTGGGCACGGTAGACAGACGTGCCGAAGGCATAGCTAATGGCTAAGGAAAATTATACAATTCCCCTGGGGGTGCTGCTCACCATAACATAGGATGATCAAACCTAACTAACCAGCCCCAATGGCCTACGGCGCATCCTATGTGCCACCACAAGCGGAGAAAACATGGAAACCAAAGCTGATGACGCGAATAGTACTACACGAGTGAAGAATAAACAATCGAATGCTGCATAATGGATCGTGGACTGAAAAAAAAACAGAGATTTCGCAGAATAGAAACTAGTAGAAGCAGCTGATGTTACGGTAAGTTACGTACAAATTAGCTATGGGTCGGACATCATTTCTTGGACATCCGCGGATGCGGATCTTCGAGCGGGTTTTGCAGTTCTGACATTCGCGGATGTTCAAAAGAGGTGCGGATGTTCCGCGGGTGTGGGTATTCGCCCCACCTCAAAAACACGCACCCTCTCAAAATGGCAGTTTGAACAACACATGGGAAGAAAACTTAGTAGGTCCTTTGTTGACAGGGACAGCGCTTGCACACATTTCAATCCAAACAAGAATTTGTAGTTTTCATCACAGTGGATGAGTTTAGTGTACAGTGATAAACCTGCACATCCACACCTCCTTTGCTGCGGATCTTTTAGCAGATTTTACAGTTCTGACATCCGCGAATGCTATTGCGGATGTTACCCTCTCAGCATCCGCGGATGCCCATGCGAATGCCAAAGAAGGTGCGGATGTTCTGCAGATGCGGATATCCGCCTCATCACTAATACAAATATATAGTTTTTTTTCTAACATGGCAGTTCGTTCTTTTCATATATCACCCTTGTAAATTTACCATACGTAATTTATCGACAATTTAAGATTACGAACGAGTCTTTTACGTACTGGTAAATGGTATTCGAAGAGGTTAATTGGTTTTGTTTTCATCTTACCAAGTAAGCAATCGTTAGGTTAGACCAGGTGAGGTTCTGTCAAATAGTTTTCGCTTCCGAAACAACTTTTCTCGAATTGATATCGGTAAGACCAACAATTTTCGCGAGTTGAGATGGGAGAGTTGGCTATAGCACAATCAGCATCTAAAAATACTCAAAATAGTATAGGAATAACATTCAACAATACAGACAGAGCAACTAACATCTAAACATCGCAGGCACGGGAGCTCCGAGCAGAAGGGACGACTGCAATATACGCGAGAGGAGCAATGCTGGGGAGAAATGAACTGGTGAAGAGAGGATTGAGAAGCCGGATGCGTGGGGCAACAGAGTGAGGGAATAGGCTACAATAATTGGCGAAACAGCACACAATCTTGGCAGTATGAAAGTAGAGACGATTTCTACGTGTGTGAGACAAGCGGATGAGTGCAGTTGGAGGGAGTGAGTAGAAAATGTAGAAAATAAGAGCACCTTGGAGCTATACATGAGCAGTAAGATCATCTTTGGGGATGAACAAATTTATTATAACAATGCACAGCCTGACATACTGTATAAAGCAGGGACAAATTGCTTAGCCTTGCAAGGACGAAAAGCAAGTTGGGTGAAATTGTAGTGTGCAAGTTGTGCCAGAGATAAGAGGAAGACTTGTTTCAATTCTTCGCTATTTGCCCAAAGTTAGAAGAGAGCAGAAGGTTGATGCTGCGGGAGGAGACTGGCGAACCAAGACAAGGGAGGATTACTTGCGGGGAATTTTATTTGATGTGGAGATGCTGGAGGAGCGGAAGAGGCAAATATATGCTCAGTGCATGGCGTGCAAGAGACTTCGAGACGTTTGAGGAATAAGCATCAACAAAGACTCTCTGAAGAAGGGAACATTCGATAATGATAGGTAACCCTTCATTTTCATTGCATCGTGTTCGACAGCATTCAACGCATGCGATTGTTAAACTAAACAATACATTAGTTTGTATCTATTTATTTATTTATTCTATTGATGTATAGCTTTTAAAGGATTATTATTATTATTGCTGTAACGCTTTGCTTAACCTCCGTAGCCGCAGCTTAGGCGTGGCAACAGAGATAGCTTTCAAAGGAATAATTACCGACGGCTAATGATGCAATATTCGGGTGTAGTAAATTATCATGTAGATAAAATTGTCTAGAATTCTGAGAAAAGAGTCGTCTCGAAAGAGAAAAAATAACACCGAGAAAACGTTTTTGTCGAGTTCGGAGAAAATTTCACGGACAAGGCGAATAGGCCTAAAAGAATTATCATTAGGCATTTATTCGTCGTTTAAGGCTGCCTACCCACAGTGTACGTTACGATCAGAGGAGAGGAAGAAATAAGGAACGGCAAGAATATCAAGAAAACGTGAAACCCACGTGCCAAAGATCAGCACGCATGCGAACAATAGACCTGGGAGGAACGATAGCAAGCATCAGTATGAGCACAAAAACGAAAGGAACAAGTGGGCACAAAGATGTCCCGAAGGTCTAAGGTAAACGTACAGATATAGAGACCCTGTTGTTGTTGTAATTACGTAGGGGGTGGCTCCGGAGGGGGTCGGGCATGTGGCGGAAGGGATGAAAAAGAAGGCAGGGAGGATAAGAAGTCAGTCACAGATAGAGGACTGTCCCATAGAGAGGTGCGAAGGAGGTTCACTTAGATTAGGTTCACTCAGAATAGGTTCACTCAGAATAGGTTCACTCAGAATAGGTTCACTCAGAATAGGTTCACTCAGAATAGGTTCACTCAGAATAGGTTCACTCAGAAGAGGTTCACTCAGAAGAGGTTCACTCAGAATAGGTTCACTCAGAATAGGTTCACTCAGAATAGGTTCACTCAGAATAGGTTCACTCAGAATAGGTTCACTCAGAATAGGTTCACTTAGAATAGGTTCACTTAGATTATGTTCTTCGGTTAGGTTCAATTTGGTTAAGTTGAGTTAGGTTCCTATGGGGTCGCTAGCAAGCCTAGCTATAATGACGCCAGCTATTTTCACCCATAGAAAAGAATGGGAAAATTAAGCATTTGCGATGAAAACGTTACCTATCGATGAAAAACTTCTCATAATGTCTTATTTCACCAAAATATGTCCACAAAAATATTAGATGTGATTAATGTGCACTGGAAAATTTACCGTTTTCCATTACGTTCTGAGACTGTGGACCATTTCGGTGAAATTTTACAATCTGCACAAAATAGAATTTTGACATTTTAAATTGTTATACAGGTAAAAGGACCCAATTGAGCACATTTTACAGGACTACCAGTTTGCTCGCAAACGCTTAGTTTTCGAGATATTAGACTTTGACTTTCCCACTTTTTTCCTATGGGAGAAAATACCTGGCGACTCCACAGGAGGTGAGGTTAGGCTAGGTAGCTATAGTTAGGAAGTTTAAGCCTCCGTTCCGAGCAGAACGATATCGCAGAGGAAAGAGCAAGCGACATATAGTATGCCAAGAGAAATCGAGAACCCATGCACAAAGGTGTTCCCACACAGGATCAACGCGCATGGGAACAGCAAGTCGGGCAATAAGATGAACAAAACAGAGCATGAGCAAGTAGGAGTACTACGAAATCAGGAAGGATGCAAAGTAAGCACGAAAGAGAGACGTCCCAAAGGCCTAGCTAACGGCTGAGGTAACCTGAGGTTGCCTAGCCCCGTAGCATAAGAAGGAAGAACCTAAACTAACCCTAAAGTTAGGTAGGTTAGGTTGGTTTAGGT
This sequence comes from Parhyale hawaiensis, assembly GCA_001587735.2. NCBI lineage: Eukaryota > Metazoa > Arthropoda > Malacostraca > Amphipoda > Hyalidae > Parhyale > Parhyale hawaiensis. The sequence continues at coordinate 4,856,856 of LQNS02276867.1, forward strand.
CAGTTTGACTTCCTGTAGAGTTGCCGGGTATTTTCTTCCATAGTAAAACATTAGGAACTTCACAGTCAAAAAATATGATAGGTTTGATAGGTTTATTACACACAGTAAAGTAGTAATACACTATAGAACAATGCATCTGCGTAGCCACTGAAAGTTAAACAAACTTTTTAGGCAACATAAAACAAACAAACAAAAAAAAAAATACAATAGCTAATAACATCGTATGACGTATTCTTCAAAACGTTTTTCAAGACATTATCAGAAATGGGATCTAATAAATACGCAGGAAGCTTATTGAGAAGAGTTGCAATTTGAAATACTGTAGCGCGTTTCTCAACGTCAACACGCCCAGTTGGGAGATTGAGAACAGTAAGTCTCAGTTCGTAATTTTGTTGCGCAATATGGGGACTGAAATAATTTAGAAATACTACAGGATGATTATAGAACACAAAATGAAAAAAAATTAAGTAAGGAATAGTTCTAAACATCCTGAAATTGCAACATTTGTAAAGACAAGTACATTTCACTGCATCTCATTAGAGGCACATTGTTTTCGTTGCGTCTTACATGTAGTATTCGCCTAAGTACCTAGATTATTCAATATTACTTCAAGCTTGTAAATGTGACAACGTGGGGCTCCTCCCCAAATGATGATATTCTGGACCAGCACTGAATGAGCCAACGAGTAGTAGACTATTTTTAATGATTCACGATCAACATAAGTGGATAATGCATAGATTATGTTGAGAACCCTGCTAAGCTTGCGCCCAATGTCTTCAATATAGGACTTAAAACACAGCTTTTCATCCAGGATCAGTCCAAGATATCTTATGTGGGGCACCCACTCTAGTAGTTATGTTATTGTCAAAAAAGATAGGTGGCAACTGTTGGTGAGAACAGGGGGAGAAAAGCATTAATTTGGTTTTATTCTCATTGGCAGTTAATCTACTTTGAGTTAACCATTCAGACAACACACTTAAAAAAGTTTGCATATCAGTTATAGCAGCTGGAAAATTACTACTATTGGTGTAGAAAACTGCGTCATCCGCATACAATACACAATTCATACCGAGGGTAGTAATGTCATTAATAAAAATGTTAAACAATAACGGGCCTAAAATGCTTACTTGGGGATCACCGGAATTAATAGGTAATACCTGTGATTTGGTATCGTTACAGAGTACATATTGATCCCTATTAGACAGGTAACTATTAATCAGTGCATTTGCTCCATTCCGAACGCCCGAACGATCAAGTTTTTTAATAAAATTGCTTTATCTACGGTGTCGAACGCTTTTCGAAGATCTAAAAATAATGAAATGCCAATGTTTTATTGTGGAAGCATTATAGAAGATCAGTTACAAGATGAAAAATTGCTAGCGTTGTATTAGATTTACTTCGAAAGCCAAACTGCTGACCACTAATTACGTTATGTGATGAAAGAAAATTTGAAAGCCTAGAATGAATTGCTTTCTCTAAAATTTTATTGAAGATAGATAACGTAGATATGGGTCTATAATTAGCCACATTAGCCATATCTCGAAAACTAAGCATTTGTGAGCAAAATGATATTCATATAATTGTCTTGAATGGGCCCTTCTACCAACAAAATACCTAAAATGTCGAAATTCTATTCTGCATCTAAAGTAAAAATTGACATTTTCTCCCATAGTAGGAAAACGATGGGAACTTCAACGCGTTATAACTCAAAAACAACGCATTGAGCAGACTTGAAATGATTAGGTATGGTATCGATAGTTTAAGAAAAACAAGTTATATTGAAAAAAAGTTAGGAAACAACACGAGTCCCTCTCATAAACAATTAGGTAGTTAGGTAGGACCTCTCCAAAATAACTAATTTTTTTATGGCAGTAATCCACAAATTGGAGTTCAGCACATCAATAGTTATTAGATTAATGGTCTTAAATGTCTAGGTTCGAGAGGGGTAGCTAATACAGTAGTAAAAAAATAGTTACCGTTTCCATACAAATGTTATTAGAAAATTACTAGATGTAATAAGCGCGTATAGCCTAACCAAGGCGAACCCTAAGTAATTGCGCTAGAGTACGAGGCTAATATACCGGTCAATGTCCGGTTTAGCTACAACAGAAATTTTATTTTTGAAAAATAACGGCTACCCGCACCACCACCTGGACCACTACTACAAATTGTTCCTAGACAAACTGTTTGATCCCGGCATTAACAAACCCTCGGTCCTTAAAATAGACTTCTTCCACTCACTTCCGTACGACAACGAAACCTCCGTTAGTGCAGTAAACTCTTTGAAAGAGTTCCTCTCTGAAGCATACCCACGTAAAAACTTCAAATTTTCCTACAAAAACACATTTTCCGTAGGGTCCTACTTCAAATTTAAAGACAAACCCCCGCATCACTACAGTCCAGTGTTATCTACCTTTACCAATGCCAGGCCTGCAGCGCCTCTTATATCAGTCGCACTGGACAACACTTCAAAGGCCACATTGACCAACATCAAGGTGTAGGTATCCAGTCGAACCTGCTTACCACTTGCAAAACCCTCACATTCAACCCCTCGCCTGCATGCCGAGCAAAACAACCATCCAATCAGCAGGAACAACTTCTCAATCATAGACTCTTCCAACCCAATCGAGCTCACAACATTCGAGTCCCTCCACATCCATAGAACAAAACCTAGTCTTAATATTATGACCTAAGCTGTACCGCTGCCCACTGACTGTGTACAGCAGCTGACATCCGGCCCCTCTACGTGGCATTGTTCATTCGCGTTTCAGACCTTCCCCCGACAGCGCCTATGCTCCCTTCCCAGATTCGAAAATAAAGAAATTTTGTATTTATATGTTTTTTATAAGTTATATGTTCTTTATAGTTTTCTGATGAGCAAATCATTTATCCCGAAGCGTTAAAGAATTTTAATTACTATCTCGACTTCATATTATTAAATAATATCAGGCATATTAAGACTTTCATCATCAATGACGTTTCTGTCGAAATGCTTTGTTTTCGAGATCATTGACTTTGAAAATAACATTGTTTTCGTATGGGAGAAAATAACCACATTCACACAGTGTAATGGGAAGACTTTTTGTAGGCTTTTTTGAGTTAGGTTAGGTAAGGTAGGGTTAGGTTAGGTATGGTTAGGTATGGTTAGGTACGGTTAGGTACGGTTAGGCAAGGTTAGGTTACGTTAGGTAACTAACGTAACCTAGTTAGTTATGCTAGGCAAGGTCACATTAGGTTAGGCAAGGTTATGTTAGGTTAGCTTCCTATGGGGTCATCGGTAATTTTTTTCCACAGGAAAACAACGGGAACTTCAGAGTAAAAATATCTCGAAAACTAAGGATTTGCAACAGAAACGTCTTTCATGAAAAAAAGTCTTAAAATGCCTCGTATAACCTAGATAAGTCATCAAAATCCTTAATATTTCCGTTGCAGCAAAGACGGTCTTACGAATCACCTGGTGGAAACAGTGGATATGAAAAATTCTCAACGAGAAAAAACAAGTTCTACCTAGTGGAAACATGTTCTACCTGGTGGAAACATGTTCTACCTGGTGGAAACATGTTCTACCTGGTGGAAACATGTTTTACCTGGTGGAAACAAGTTCTACCTGGTGGAAACAAGTTCTACCTGATAGAAACAAATTCTACCTGGTGAAAACAAGTTCTACCTGGTGGAAACAAGTTCTACATGGTGGAAACAAGTTCTACCTGGTGGAAACAAGTTCTACCTGGTGGAAACAAGTTCTACCAGGTGGAAACAAGTTCTACCTGGTAGAAACAAGTTCTACCTGGTGTGTCAGAAATTGTTATCATGGCCAATGAACAGGCAAACGAATCAAACAGTTTAATTTCATTTATTAAAACTTTAGCAGGTGGGTAGGTGTCGGCCAAGTCGATTCAACCCGTCCTAATTCGGCTCAGCGGGGCCACAGGACACAGCTAAGTCCCGTTGGATAACAGGACCCCGCCGCAGCCCATGGGAGATAACGCCTGGCGCCACAACCATGAATTTCTGCCAGAAATAGAAATTACTAAGTAATTGTAATTTTGATGAAAATAGAATACATAAGACCAATTTCTAGGTCAACGTGTGATGTAAATAGCGTACGCCGTTAATGAGGAATTAAAAGGCAAACACCGGTAATTAGGAATTAAATGGCAAACGCCGGTAATTAGGAATCAGATGGCAAACGCCGGTAATTAGAAATTAGATGACAAACGCCGGTAATTAGGACTTGATGGTAAACGCCGGTAATTCGGAATTAGATGGCAAACGCCGGTAATAAGGAATTAGATGGCAAACGCCGGTAATTAGGAATTAGATCAAATATGGCTTAATGTACTACTACGATTTGCAAGAAATCTCAGTGCGGAACAAATTGCCCATGACTAGCAAGTTGAAAGAAATCCTTCTACCGTCGGCGGTCAACGCCATTCCTAGGAGATCTATCAGTTTAAACTGGTAAGGTAGCAAATGCTATACCGCTGAAGCCCGGACCAGTATGGCAGAAAATTAGCATTGTTAACTAGTTTTCACTATTTGAAACCAGTTAACTTTGTTTTCACCATTCAGAACTTTGTTCTCGCGATTCAGAACTATGTTTTCACCATTCAGAACTATGTTTTCACCATTCAGAACTATGTTTTCACCATTCAGAACTTTATTTTCACCATTCAGAACTTTGTTTTCACCATTCGGAACTTTGTTTTCACCATTCAGAACTTTGTTTTCACATTCAGAACTTTGTTTTCACCATTCAGAACCTTGTTTTCACCATTCAGAACCTTGTTTTCACCATTCAGAACCTTGTTTTCAGCATTCAGAACCTTGTTTTCACCATTCAGAACCTTGTTTTCACCATTCAGAACCTTGTTTTCACCATTCAATACTTTATTTTCACCATTCAAAACTTTATTTTCACCATTCAAAACTTTGTTTTCACCATTCAGAACTTTGTTTTCACCATTCAGAACTTTGTTTTCACCATTCAGAACTTTGTTTTCACCATTCACAACTTTGTTTTCACCATTCAGAACTTTGTTTTCACCATTCAGAACTTTGTTTTCACCATTCAGAACTTGTTTTCACCATTCAGAACTGGGTTTCACCATTCAGAACTGGGTTTCACCGTTCAGAACTGGGTTTCACCGTTCAGAACTTGGTTTCACCGTTCAGAACTTGGTTTCACCGTTCAGAACTTGGTTTCACCGTTCAGAACTTGGTTTCACCGTTCAGAACTTGGTTTCACCGTTCAGAACATGGTTTCACCGTTCAGAACTTGGTTTCACCGTCCAGAACTTGGTTTCACCGTTCAGAACTTGGTTTCACCGTTCAGAACTTGGTTTCACCGTTCAGAACTTGGTTTACCGGTTCAGAACTTGGTTTACCGGTTCAGAACTTGGTTTTACCGTTCAGAACTTGGTTTTACCGTTCAGAACTTGGTTTTACCGTTCAGAACTTGGTTTTACCGTTCAGAACTTGGTTTTACCGTTCAGAACTTGGTTTTACCGTTC
>LQNS02276867.1:4922239-4936941 GCA_001587735.2 Parhyale hawaiensis
CGCTTTCAATTTCGACGACCATCTTCGACCCTCCCACCTGATGAGCTGAGGACAGCGAAACGTACGTCGTGGGTAACCAAATTTCTACTTTGTGCTTCTCTTCATATTCTTCAGTATTTGATGCCATGCCATCTCAAGACATTAATATTAAGAGAGTAATTTTTTCATTCTAATTGCTTCGAAAGTTTGTCCACAGAGACGTGAATGAAGTGCACGCTTATATTGGTAACTAAGGCTATAAAATCAATATTCTGCACAACTAATTTCAGCAATATTGGAACATCATTTAAATATTAGGAAAGGACGAACGTAAAATCATATATTTTACTGGATTTCTTCACGAGCGTAAAACGGACGCTACACGTTCCCCTTAATATATTTGAATGAAAATAGCTGTATTTTTTGAGAAAATCTATTATAAAATTAAAGCATCGATCATTCCAGAACATTCCAGTTTCATTAATTCTCTAGCGAACGCCCTAATAAAAATGCAATGATACTCTCCTCTACTCGATCATGACTGGAAAATAAGAATAAATATCACAATAAAAACATGAAACACGTTGCTTGCTATAACGCTGTAGTTTTACCAAAATGTTTTATGAATGCATAAATTTCCATCACTTTCCGTAACAAATTATTCTATTGATGGAAGATGATATTGGATTGATTTGAAGACAATTATTTGGCTCTACTCGAACTGGAATTTATTAATGGCCTTTTCATATCCTCATCGATCATTGCCCTAAACTGCTCGAATTTGCAATGAAAAGTAGGTCGCTGATTTTCTCTAACATTTACCATAAAATGTTTAGTGTTACTACCATTGACTCACGTATATCAACAATTTGCCACTATCTCTTTCATTTACGTCTCACTAACTAATTTTATGTAAAGCTGGAGCACTCTGAGAGCGCATATACTTCCGTTAAGCAAGATAATGTTAAAGAAAAATTCAAATTGGTATTGACAAGATTTTTTATCATCACAAAAATTCAATTATTTGTGCCTCTTGACTGTAATAACAGTTTCTGTAATTTTCTTAAAGATCCGTTCGTACAAACGGGCAAACAGATAACCAATAAAATGTGATCATCTACTCATCATACTCATCTAATAATTCATACAAATTGCATAAAATCCCTCCGTAAATTTTTTAATTTTATTTCCAGGAAAAAGGTAGGCAAATGAACAAATCAACAAACAATAGAACGGATTACCAAAATTAAAGTAATCATTTGTTCCCCCACGATTCCTAACAATCCAAGTGAATTTCGTAAGGATCCGTCAATAACTTTTGGAGTCACCTTGGTGACGTACAGGTGAACAAAATCCACAAAACAACCTCCTCGGTAGAGGTAATCATTTGTTAACCTGGCTGAATGATCAGTGGTCACGAAATTGTCATCAATACCAGTATGTCATCGGTAGAATTTCGGTTGAAATATATGACAGTTATTACCTTTGCCAAAGAGGTTATGTTTTTTCGAGTTTGTTTGCTTGTCTGACTGGTTTGTCTGCTTGTTGGTCTATCGCCAAAATAACTCAAAAGTTACAGATTGGGCCTGCCTCTTTTTCGAGTGGTGGCATAACTCTAAAAGTTATGGACGGATCTTCATGAAATGCGTAGGAATAGCAAGAAATGTGAGAGGACACAAATGGTAAGATTTTGGTGATTATCAGTTGATCCTATGCTGGTCTGATAACGTTTGTCAGAACCTAACTCAAAAACATACAGACGGATCTTCAAGAAAAATACAGAATCTGTTAATACTGTCATGAAGCACAAATATTCAACTTTTACTGATGATAAATAAGTATCGATTGAGTTTTTCGTTTACGCTGCCTCGCTTAGGGGATGTATGCACTCTCAGGCTGCTCTAGTTTTAGAATGCAGGTTATAAATCCACAGCATTGAAAAGTTAACATACTATTTGATGCTGAAACTCAAGGCTATGACCAATAAATCATGGATAGTCAGTTTACATCAGTCATTAATTTACTCAACTAATGGACTGCAACATGACTCTTGATTTTCATTTGTATCAAGACTAAGTCAGTTAGTTGTATTTGTTGACGAAGCTTCAATGTTATTTCACATGTCTCACTGAGAATTATTTTACATGGCAAATTTAGCTGAAATCTCTCCCCTAGCAAAAGTAACAAAATATTATTTCCCGAGAGGAAAAATTGAAAGTTTGGTAGTGGATAAGTCATTACTATTCTTAGGAATTTGGATTTACAGATAAAAAGAACGAGTTTTGTTCACAATACAATATGACAGCGATATTTAGATTAGCTGCACTTTATGTCACTGTTTTAAATTTAAAGAAATGTGGTGCTCTCTTAACTTATTTCTTCAACTGCTCGCACACGCCAATCTAGAAAGTGCCGAGAATTACTTTAAAAAAAATTCAGTTAATTACTGCCAAGATCACATATTTGCATATAAACCAAAATTGCTTTTTAGTGATACCAGATCAATCTATCTTCTTGATTTTTACTTTCAAGAGTCAGTCGGATACACCAACAATTTCCTAAGCTGAATGGTAACTTAAGCTCTTCTGATAACTGTAGAGCAAAACTAGTGAGTCCGGCAGTACTAAGTGGCTGCATAGTTTGTGATGCTACCCTGTCATCGTTTCTCTTAGGGTACCAAAATTCTATAATGAAAGATGCTCGGTCTCTGATAATTTTTCACGTGCCATACCGTTTCGATATAAAACATTCTTATCTTAAATTTACCTCTAAAGTGTCATCGAGAACATGGATTCTTTTTATGCATCGAGTTTAACTGTGGAAATTAAAACGATGCTCTCGATTCACCAGGTATGCAATTGGTGACAGACAGAATAATATAATAACAGACAAAGAGACAGACAGACAAACCTGACACAAACTTAACTTCCTTGGCGGAGGTAATAATAAAACAACTGTTCTAGACGGCGCAAAGAGTACGTCTAATGGAGAGAAGCACGTATATATGAGTAAAGGATTATGTAACCGTGATTTCCCTATTTGTGATAGACAAAGATTTATTTATGTAAAACAGCCTGTGGGACATTAGAAAAGAATAGTAAATAATGATCACGTTAGAAGATATGAATTAACTAAGATGTTTGCTTTTCTCGAGAGAGTGTCTGTCACGGTTACCTTAAGAATTTTAGCAAAGAAGCAGAGTGAAAATAAATCGTTTTCCAATATGGATAAGGTACCTACTCAACATATTAGGAGGGCGCAGCACCATGAGTGTTTAATTCTTAGTCTTAAAGCTAACACCGGAACATGAGTATTTTTATCTTTATCAGACGTCAGATTTTGTTTAACGTCTTCATTCTATGATAAAAATGAGGAAAATGTAATACTAAAAACGAGACATATAAAAACAATGTAAAATGCTACAAGATTTGGCAGAGTTTGTTTAACGTTTTCATTCCGTCTCTAATTACACAGTTCGATTACTTTACGCCCGTGCAGACGGTCTCTTCCATGGTCCTCCGCACGTACGGGAGAAGGTAGAGCCCTCGTGGTATAGGTCGGCCACCTCCCAAAACAGAGGGGGAGTATTGAGAGAGCCTATCTGACGTTAGCAGAAGAAAAAATTAATAAAATAAAAAATCTCGTCAGCAGACACTGCGACAAGCTGTAACATGCCCAACGGAGAAGGCACTTGGGATCCTCAATCTTTTGGCAGGGAAAGAGCCCCGCCAGCATCTACCCCTGGGGCGGAATAAAAAATATACATATAATAATAATAATAAATAAAAATAAAGTAAAAAAAATAAACTATAAAGGAAAAAATTGATATAGACGCTGCACGTTGGCGCAATATTGTGATGCCTCTTAGGACAAAGATGGAATACAATTACACATCAAAATAAACATAGCAAATCTACAAATACGCTACACGTAACGCATAAAAAACACAGTAAGGCAACAAATGCGCTGCATGTTACGCAACAATGCGTTTGTGAATATATGACAGACTGAATATAATCACACTTCAAAAGATTTATAGTAATTTACAACGCCAAATTACACAGCAAAAGAAATATAGTATGTTTACAAACGCGTTGTGTGGTATGCAACTAGTGTATCTATTAGTACTGATATTTCGGATGTGAAAAAAAGCTAAAAGAGCACATGTAGAAAGTATTAGTTATTTACATTCTATTACAGGCAGGAAAGCATGCCTATTTAGTAGTGAATAAGGCGACGAGATACTCGTTTTTGAGAGTAACTTACCCTCGCGGCTCCCCTCGCGCGTGAGCTTCCGGTTTATAACGGCCAATGCACTACCGGTTTAGCGGGGGTCTGGGGGGACGCAAACCGGAAGTGGGCGGGGCCTGGGAAACCGGAAGGGGCGGCGCGGTGACCCGGCGGCACGAGGGGAACCTACCCTCAAAAACGAGTGTCTCGTCGCCTTATACACTACTCTCTTTCAGTTAGAGAATTTTAGCACAATTCAGGTGGAGAGTTTTAGTGCAATTATTTGGGTTGCTCGAAGTTTGACAACACCATCCTGGTGAGCTGATGATATCCAGTCACATCCTCAATTGCCCCGGGGAGAGCATTCCAAAACATAGCTCCAGAAATATAATGAGCTTGTTGGCCAGCTTTCTTGCTGCTGTACCGCACTTGGAGATGCTGTCGCCGAAGAGCTCGTCCACTGATTTCACTGTTTCGAGTAAACTGCACAACCTCGGCATTTCTAGAAGCGCCATGCAGCGAACGGAAAACGTATTTGGCTTCATCTTTCTTCAATTTTGTGCTAACTTGTGGCCACTGGAGCTTGTCTGACAGTGGGCTGGCATGATCGCGTTTAGTAAATTTTCCGTTGAGTACAACTTTTGTTGCAAAGTTTTGGGCTTTTTGTGCGTCTAATATAAGATATTCAGGGGCTTTACCCCAGATCAAACTACAGTACTTGAAATGAGAGAAAACAAGCGAGTGGGTGAGAAGGAGACGAGATTTTTGATCGAAAAGATGTTTAATTTTATGGAGAAATATTAGCGTGCCGTTTACGATACTGCATAATTTTTGAATGTGATCGTCAAACGTTAGATGTCTATCCATCCACACCCCAAGCGATTTGACAACATCGCGGGAGTAATGATTGAGTTGCTAAGGAAAAAGAGATGGGTTGCAGCTGCTTGTAGAGTTGATGAGTGCCAAATACGATGAATTGGGTTTTATCTGTATTCAGTATTAACCCGTCTGCGCATATTTACTCACTTTTTCTTCTTCTTTAGGTTTAAAACGAATTGCAATTTGAACATCATCAGCATACATAGAGAAGGTGCAGTCATGCTGATCCAAGGGGATATCATTCACGAATATTGAAAACAAAATTGGTCCTAAGATCGATCCTTGTGGGACACCAAAGCGGTTCACAATATGGGGCGACTGAGTTTTATTGAGCATGACAGCATGTGACCTGTCATGTAGATAGCTAGCAAATCAATTAGGGCAAATGTTCATGAATGTAATTTGTCTAGCAGCATCCCATGGTGAACACTATCAATTGCTTTGGACAGATCAAGTAGTAGGAGAAGACTGAAATGACTTTGATCCATATTCCGGTTGATGGCTTCAGTGATCTTTAGAAGAGTATCTTGCGTGTTTGTAAGTGCTCTGTAGGCGTACTGGTTTTTGTAAAGAATACCTGACCGATCGAGATGGTCCGCTAGCTGGTTTGCCACAGCCTTTTCGAGTAGTTTTGAGAGCAGGTGAAGAAGGCTTATCGGCCTATAGTTCCCGGGTGTCTCTTGCTCCCCTGACTTTTGAAGGGGTTTTATGATAGATTGCTTCCAGGAAATAGGAAATTTTCAGTTATAATAGAGGTCTTTATGATATGCAGAAGGAAAGGACCTATAACGGAAAATGCATCTTTGACGTAGGTGATACATATATTGTCATGTCCTGTCGCCTTAGTGTTTTTCAGGTAATACAGAATATCTCTGAGGTTACTGACGGTGTTTATTGGATTTGGTCGCCATGGAAGCTCATTTTCACTTTCAGGACGCTGACACGTTCGTTCTGAGAGGGAGTCGAGTCCAGGCTGTTCGTTGTTAGGCACTGAGGATAGCTGTTGATTAGTGGCTTCTTCGAACGCAGGTTTGCCCACTTCCGCGAAAAAGATGTTAAATTCAGTGGCTTTCAAAAGTGGGTTGAGTAGACGTACAGTCTGCGTTTGATTCTTATTTTGTGCTACGTCTTTGAGTATGCGCCAGGTCTGTTTAGAGTTACTTTTCGCTGCTGTTAATGCATCGTGAGTATGGGTTCGCTTTGCGTCGTTGATTAACTTGTTCAGATTTTTTTTTAAACGCTTGAGCGCTTTCGAAAGCTCTTCATCCCGAGAAGTTTTCAGGCGACGAAGAAGAGTATTCTTTTCTTTGCTTTTTCGTTTCATTTCTTCGGTCATCCATTGTGCAGGTGGTCGCCTCATGGTAACAGTTTAAATAGGGGTGCATTCATCTAAAGCTGTCATAAAGACTTCTGTGAATAAATGAACTTGTAAGTTAACATCATCTGTATCATATATTGCCTGGAACGATGTCGTTGATGAAAGCTTTTCTAGAAACACTTCTGTGGAGTACGTTTCCTGGGATCTGCTTGTAATGACGACCGATTCTCGTTTTAGTTTAGGTCTTCTGATGGTGCATGTGACTTGATAATGATCAGCGATGGATGGTGTCACATCGACATGAGACACAGTCTTCGCGTTGGGGGTAATAACGAGATAAATAATGGTGCTACTCTTCACGGTTATTCTTGTTGCTTCATGCACCAACTGAGATAGGTTTAAGCGCCGAGTTAGCCGAGTCATGCAGTCGGTATCGTTAGTGACATCGATGTTGAAGTCCCCTAGATCATAAAAATCTTTTTTCGACTCAAGAAGGTTTCGAAATAATCGCTCTAGTGTATTTAGAGCATCAACTGTTGCTTTCGGATGCTTATAGACACTACCGACAGTAAAAGATTTGGATTTGTTTATCTGGATGGACAGCCAGACCACTTCGACATCCTCACACTCTTCATTTTTAAATATTTGCTCCACAGTGTAATTTTCGTTTACATATATGGCTGAGCCACTACCTCTGTTGATTTTTTTTTCATCTTGCCTGAATAATTAATAATTAGGAATATTTAGATATGAGCTTGCTGTTTAGGGGTTAAACCAGGTCTCCGATAGACAGAGAACGTCCACGTCGTTTTCCACCAGAATTAGTTTTATATTATGATGCTTGACGTTGGCGAAGCAGCTCTGAGCGTTGATGTGCATGATGGTTATACTTCTTTTGCTAACTGAAGCGGAAAGTGGGCTTTTACCTTTAGATGAAGAGTGTGAGGCATGCGACTGTCAGCGTCTGAGGCTGTTGTTAGGAGCCTTAGTTTTGAAGGTCGCAGCTGGTTTGGCAGGATATGTTACCACAGGAACGTTACATAGGGCGCTGTAGTGCTTGCTCGCCTTCTTTATAGGCATACAGTCTATTCAAGTGATTGTCTATCTGATTTACGTCGAGTTGCTGACGTTCTTCACGTCACCTCACGTATGTGGAGTCCCTCTGCTGGGTGTCTTCAGTAGTGCTGCAATTAGCGACCAAAGACAGAGCCAGCAGCGAATTATCTCTACAGTGCACGTAACCGCTGGTCTATCTGGTATTCTTCTTAAATGTGAATCCAGCAAATTTTTGAACTTTACAATTTTGATATCAGTGGCGTTTCAAATATGCCGAGGCACTTTGTTAAACAATCTTGCTCTTCGTACAGCGAAGCTATTAGAATATTTTGTGGCTACGGCTTTTCCACCATCTCTGCTTGGGATGCGAATATCACAAGTCCTTCCAGTTCTTTCCTAGTGTCTGGCGGCAGTCCACTCATTCACATTCACAGTGATACGTTCCAGAATTTTCCAAACATATATGATGGTAAATGTTCGAATCTGCTCTGTATTGAATACAAATGGAGAGAGCTGAGTCGTTTGTGGCAATCGTACTCTTGCAAGGCCTCGAATTTTGGCCGTGAACGATCGTTGGATACCTTCAACTTGTTCACGCTTTTTTCTTTTACTCGGCATCCAAAGTGGGGAACAGTTTTCTATACTCAGAAAAATTAATTGCTTCTATAGTGCGAGCATTACATCTACTTCGCGTGACGAGAAAGTTCATAAAACCCATCCACTCCATCTTTTCCCTTAGCGATAACTCTAGTAATACGTTCTTCGAACGTAGCATCGTCTTGTATTCTCACTCCGAGGTCTCTTAAAACCGTCTTTCTCTCAATTCCATGACCATCGCAGGCGGTATATTGCATGGATTTAATGAGCGTGTGATTTTTCCGTATCTTAGCAGTTCAAATTTTGTTTCATTGAAGGTCATATTATTTTTTACCGACCTTTGGAGATACTTTCCAAGACAGCACGTCTTCCACAGATTGAACAGCAGCTAGTATTCGTGTGTCGTCAGCAAATGACGAAGGTACCGCATAGTTACATCTGTACCCCATGTCAGTGATCATTGAAGGCAGGCCCAAGCTCGGTGCCTTCTACGTACTCCACTGAGTACCGGCTGTCTGGATGACACTTTGTTGTTGACTACTACACTTAGCTTTTTATTTGACAGGAATGCTTCAATCCACCGGAGACATTTAGTAGAAAATCTGGGAAGCATACAGGAGTGAAGGAGGTTCCAATAGGGAGGAGCGCACCGTTTTTACCCTACGGGAGCGTTTCGAGTAAACTTTCCCCTTGTACTTGCTGAGTGGCATAGCTATCCAATCGGAGGGCGGCATTGCCTGACGCAGCCTGTGGCTATAAGAAGAAGTCCTGAGCTGAAACTTTTATTACCCTTAACTATCGACGAAATTCTGAGTGGATGGAAGTATGTAAAGGAAACTTGTATCCTGTATACCAGCTTATGATGAAAGTAACAGGGTGAGCACTGGGATATATATCTTCAAACACGATTTTCTTGCAAAAATTTTGAAGAACTTCCTGTCTGTATCTTCCTTAATTACATGTGCAGAACACGGCCTTCGTCTTACTGTCTGAGAGCAGTTCAGCCACTTCAAGGACTCCAAACGCCAGCTTCGATCAAGTGACAAAGCCATGTGTTTACTCGCTCCAAGGAGTTTCTATAGAGGAAGGAACCCAGATCTCTTGTGGCTGTGAGACGCGTTCATGAATTTCAGTGGTGGAAGTGATGGGGGAGCAGTGAGTTTCACAGGAGAGCAGCAGACAAACCGAGTTACTGATATGCGATTGGTACGTACGGGACTGACTGCAGCCATAAGAGACTCTTTACTGATATGCGATTGGTGCATATGAGACTGGTTGACAGCCATAAGAGACTGTTGAGGTTCACGGACGAAACTCCTGGCTCCCTCCTCTCTATAGAAGCTCCTAGTTTGACTCGCCCAGAGAGTGCATGGGCTTGCTCCTGTAGTAGATGTACCTAGTATTTTTTTATTCCAACTTCTTGGGCGCAAAAATTTTGTTTTGCTGAAACTATCTCACTGTGTATTCTGGATACCGTGCGCAGCGGAAATGAAATTCAGTAACATTTCACCGCTTAGCCTACTGATACACTTAATTTCTTCATATGTCATCCAGAAGAGGGAAGAAAGGGAGGAGTGTGCTAAAGACGAACTGAAGTGTACTACTGTAGAAAGCACGTATCTCTCATGATAATTTGAGTTGGTCGTCATAGCGTTTTCCTTTATATTTTAGTAAGGAAAGTACAATCAATGAAGAAGTGTCGCTATCACAAATTTCTTGGGATGAAGTAGAAGGAAGACACAGAAGGGAAGATTCTGCACCGGCCTATATTAAACAAATCTATCGATTATTACATAAATTTTTTTCACGCACGGCGCCACTACTGTGGTTTTCACTGGCCGTGTTACGCAGTTTTTCGCTAATAATTCGTAAACGAATCGTTGGATCACCATGGTATTTCAACACAAATCTCGTTACATCCCTACCTAATTTAAGGCCCACGTAGCATATTGCTGTATGTCTTTACAGAGGAGTTTACTCATTTATATTAGGCCTATATTAAGCTGAAGCCAGAACGTTGTGTCTATACTTTCGAACGACGCCCCAGTGTTGCCAGGTTGTCGAGGCGTAATATATGTAGACCGGAGCGGAAATATTTGTATTTTGGCCCATATATCATATATCTGTAGATCTAAACACTTTCATTAACGTATCTTGTCTGTGATTTGCCTATTAATTATGTTGCACACCACTTCAAACTCTGTGAGTAATACGGCCTATGGCAAACTATGCCCATCAATCGATTCTATAGCTTGAAAAAATACCAATCTACGGTATATCCACAATGCTGCCACATCCGACAAACACTCAGAACAGTGGCGCAACTCTGTATAGAATAGTGTTTTGAAGAAGCCAGCCCATTTAAAAAATAGCTCATTTATCAATATTTTTGGCAAATATATTGTGACGTTGGAGCATAATCGTTCTTTTTTTATGCAGGTTTATGAGAATGTATTGGGTGCAATTGCCCCAGATCCACTGCCACGATAGCACCATAACTGCTAGAAATTGGCAAGGAGCGCACCGCAATTGGCTGAATTTTCAGCTGCCAGCTAGACTATACACGCTATCAGCTAGGAAGGGATACAATCGGCTAAATTGGCAACACTGGAACTCATTGGTAATTTTTTAGAAAGTTGCCCGCCATGAATTTTCGGCGATAAATAAATGAACGGACTTCGCAAAGAAGAATATTCGCAATGACAAAGGTTCATATATCGCATTAATTTAATAACAAAATTAGCTGAACCCAATAAAACGCTAATAGGAATGCTTTAAAATTTCATGCATTTAGAGGAAATCACTCCAAATATTAGTAGCTCTCTGTATTTTTGGAAAGAAATCTGGGCATCTGTAGATCAGCATTAAGATCTGTACACTTACAGATTTTAACGCCAGAAAAATCGATGAGTTATTTTTTAAATGGGATACCTTCCTTAATAGACTATTCTACAAAGAGTTACGCCACTGTTTTGAGTGTTTGTCGGATGTGGCAGCATTATGGAGATACCGTAGTTTGGTATTTCTACAAGCTATAGAATCGATCGAAGGGTATAGTTTACCACAGGCCGTATCACTCACAGAGTTCGAATTAGTGTGTAATATAATTTATAGGCAAATGAAAAACAAGACACGTTAATGAAAATGTTTAGATCTTCAGATATACCGGGCAAAATACAGATATTTCGGCTCAGGTTTACAGATATTACACCTCGACAACCTGTCAACACAGGGTCGTCGTTCGAACGTGTAGACACGACTTTCTGGCTTCAGCTTAATATAGGCTTAATTAAATGAGTAAACTCCTCTATAAACACACATAACCATATGCTATGTGGGCCATAAATTAGGTAGGGATGTAAAAAGCTTTGTGTTGAAATACCATGTTGATCCGACAATTCGTTTGAGAATTATTAGCGTAAAACTCTGCAACACGGCCAGTGAAAACCATGGTTGTTAATATATAGTCGTCATTGGACTCGCTGAGCGTCTAACCTATAAATCAATCATTTTTTTTTTTTATAAATTTCCAATTGGGTGGCTGTTTCCCCGCTTTACGGCTACAGACTTAGCAAGCAAGTTTCCAAGTGTGGTGCCTATAAGTGTGTTAAATACTAATGAATAGGTATTCGTGATGTCAAATATATACAAGAGTTTAAGGCCCGCTGCAGACAATGCTCTTTTGTCCTGTGTTTTCACTTTACGCGTTCGAATGCGTTACTGTGTCTGCGTAAACAAGAAAAAGAACACGGTTTTTTTAGACAACGTTCCCTAAAGTTTTTAAAAGACCCAAGCAACTGCGCTAGTGACACGGGCTAAACCAGAGAATACGACGGTAAACACTTTATCGAAACTTTTGGTAGACAACTCAGTCGTGTTTGCAAGGACAGTCCGAAATATTCGAACGCGATTAAGGAAGACACCGAACAAAAGACAATCGTCGGCAGCGGGCATTAGACTGATGAAAGACCTGGCACTGCATCGGAAATAGGATGAAAATTCCAGAGTTTTTATACAATTTACGAGATATGAAAAAACGTTTGAATGAAATAGAATAGGGCAGTCTGATTTTATCTGAGGTATGAAAACCTTACTGTACTTCCGCACTTTCCTGCCTGCGGTGATAGAATTTTTTTTCTTAATCCAATACAATGAAAACTGCAAGAAATCAATAAAAGTTACTACAACGAGAGACAGAATTATCGCAAAACAGCATATTACAAAGGACACCTTCGATTGGATCGTCAAAGTCGATCTGAGCCAAGCACATTTACCTTAACTTGTCCGGACCTGCAGACAAGATCTCAGGCTTTGTCACTTTGAATGGCGTTACAGTTTTTAGAAACTACTCGATCAAGTTGAACCGAAATTTTACGAAGTAAGATGCAGTTCGTTGAAATCTCACAGGTGATCAATTTTCAGTTAGCCTATAGTGCCTGAAACGTGAATATATGGGTCGAAGACAGTTTCGGACAAGTTAAGAGAAGAGTGCTTGGCTTAAGTAGACTATGACGACCCAATTGAAGGCGTCCTAAGGGCATGTTAGATTGGGTGGCAAAATTAAGCCTTAGAGGATCGCCTTGTCCGTGCTTCAGGTAGATGCGCTCGCTTCGTCAATTGCAAGAGTTTCAGGTATTGACCTTCAAGAAACTCTTACTCCATAATACGGAGTCTGCTCAATGTAACCCTGGAGTGTGTCGCAATCAGGCCAAATCTGGGCTACCACAACCTGAAAAAAAGGTTACTAAACCCGAAAAGTGGTTGTGAGTACGCCATTTAGCGACAAATGGAGCAAGCTCAACTATACAGAAATTCTGTTTTAATTAAACTTTTCTCAGTGAAAGTTCCCACTGACGGATTTGATTTACTTATCGAGGTGTATGATGTCTATTTGTTGCGCATTTGAATGATTTTAGTGCCCTTTTTATTCAAAATAAACGTTTGTGCTCGGTGACCCACATCGGCGTAACCCGTGTCGCAGTCGGGTTGTAACTGGCTGGGTGTAACCGTGTAACACCGGTAACCCAAAACAAAGCTGTTTGCGACACACCCCAGCAGGAAGCAAAGAGCTACTGCCGAGGCTACTGTCGTAGATAGCGGTTGACATTTTCAGCGCATATTCTCCATATTTTATTCAGTGTTATTTATTTCTATCGTATTACGTTTCGTTTACACCCTTTGCTTCCTGGCCACCAGAGACATCTATCGGAGGGTAGGGCGTACAGTTCGCTTTAGGAGCCGCAATGATCTATTATTTTCAATATATCCTATCATATAATTGTACTTAGCATTACTTCTGAAGGCCCTTGATAGTATCTATTATACTATTCTGCTTGTCAGATGTATTATCAGGGTGTTCAGTCAGTAGCCATGACAACGTCTCTAGCCTTGGATGAACGGAGCTCGAAGTTTTTTGTTCAACGTACCATTCTCACGTGTGAATAGAGAGATGTTTTTTTGCATAAAAAAATTTGCGTGTTTACGAGTTTCCTCAGCGCTACCAAGTTTCAATTTACCTATATGATGCTCTTTTATTGCGATAAATTCAATGTATATGCCAATTATATTAAGCACTAGTTGCAACAAATAACTAAAATTATTACTATAGTTGTTTGACTACCTGCAATTAAGCAGAAGGGATCACTATGAATTGGGGTGTTGCTGGACAAGGAGAGTCGGCTACTATAGGCGTATTTTTGTGACCAGCGCGCGGATGATTCCCCCTGATCGCGCATGATTCGTGCGTTTTTGTGACCGCATTTGACGTGATTCTGATAGCAATCAACCGTGATCAGTGGTGAGAATTGATCGCAGCGTGATTTCCTCCGCAGGCTANAAAATTCAAAATTTGAAATTCAAAGTTGTGATGTTTTCTTAAATTTATGGATAAACTGAATAATGTTATGATGATTTTTTGTAATATTTACTTCCAGAATTGTAGCTTCCTTACTTTTATGCTGTGTATATTCAAAATGCTTTAAATACTGCTAGTTGAATTATGCATTGGCTTCAAAATAAATAAAAACTCATAAGAATCTATTCCTATCCGTTTTTAATAGAAATATGATATAAATATAATTTCAAATAATTGACATGGCGGCTCTGGTTTGTTTACAAAATCGTTGACCGTTCTTGTGCTTTTCAGTGATTGCGATGATCATGATCATAGTGATTCTGATTACGAGCGTGGCCACAAAAAGACGCCTTAAAATGTTGGCTCTCAAGTGCAGTGACGCAGACCTCAGTCATAAATCCTGGGCAAGACAACCATGTTATTGCTATGTGCAAGTCTGATGTTGTGGGAGTAAGGTGTGACTGTAACCAACTTGGTACCTATATGTGTAATTTGCACTTTTAATTATAAGACTTTAATATAAGAAACTTGTACTAATCTCCCCACATCTCTCCTCTCATGCACTAAGTAATCCAGGAGGCACAGCAATAGCTAGCCTCCTTCAATTGCAGAAAAAAAAAAAAAAAAGTTTCCTCAGCTTTTGGCTTAGCGTGTGTCATCGCCCCTATGTACGGTGAGACGTGCATGCCATGGCAACCTCAGCCAGAATTAATAAAAGATGTAAATGATAGTGGTGTTTACAGGCGATACTCTGCAAGACTTGAAAAGGCAAAGGATATCAACAACTTG
>LQNS02276867.1:4953785-4981796 GCA_001587735.2 Parhyale hawaiensis
TTGTTGTTGACAATTACACTTTCCGTTCTATTTGACAGGAATGCTTCAAGCCACCGAAGGCATTTTCCACGGATACCAATGCGGGAAAGTTTCAACAATAGGATTCCGTGGTCAACCTTGCCAAAAGCCTTAGCAAAATCTGAGTAGATTACGTCCACATTCTTTCCTTGGCACAATGTCTCTACGATGGAATCATAATGCTCCAAAAAATAAATGGAAAAATAGTAAGATCTCTCCAGAAAAATAGTAAGATAAGTGTGAAATAGAGTAAGATGTACTTAGGTAAGCGCAAAAATTGTAATAGACTGTACAAACTGAGCAAAACTGGAAAAAGAATGCGTAATCACGTAGAATATGAGTAATGTAGCTGAGGTTGACTAAGATGTGTTTATAGGTAAATGAAAGAGTTTTGTAATAGAGAGTGTGAATTCGATCGTAAACTTCAAATAATATGCTTTTAATGCAACGATACGTATATATGGTCTTCTTTGTGTATCGGGAGATGTTCGAGCCACAGCTCTCAATGGATGAAGAGGAGTCTTTCTTAGAAAATTATCATTTAATTAATATTTGCCATTTACTTAACGCACGGTAAAGAATCTCTAACATTGTTGCCAAGTGAAGCGCTGTGATCATTCTCTTACAAAAAACGCAAGTTGTGTTTTCGCCAGGGCCTCCACAACTCCTCTATGTTGTGAAACGTTAAGTTTCTCATCATAGGTGGACGAGGAACTGTTTTTATTTTCCCGATGTTAAGCGATACTCATTTAACTACGAACATAATTTATTTTGTCAAAGGCTTGAGTTTTCCGATGGTGCGTTGCGTTCTACAATAAAAGATCAAATAGAAAAGAGAAATGTTGTTTTAACGCTGTATACCCCAGGGTTTGCTTTAACGTGCAGTTGTACCCATTTTGTGTAGTTGCAAATTTGATCTGTGCAGTTATAAATCGAGTTTTGTGCAGTTGTAAATTTAGGAGCTTTGTGGGTTTTAAACCAAACTATATTTGTTTGCTCCAAAGGGCGATGTTGCAACATGTCCCCGTCCCCCTATATATAGTCAATATTAACACAATTGTACTGACAATTCTGACAACATTATTAATTTACTTCATACAAAAACTCAGCGCATGAAATTTCTTTATATCTTTTTGTCAAATTGCTAATCTCAGGTGCTTAGAATTCACCTCAGGCCATCTCAGAACCGTTGGCTTTAGGCGTAGCTAAACAGAGATGCGTCGCAATCAGCACTTCTGGGTTACCGGTGCTCCACCGGTAACACAGCCAGTCGCAACTCGTGTCGCAATCATAGCTCAAATGAAGGCTGCGACACGGGTTACGGTGATGCAGGTCACCGAGCACAAACGACCATTTTGAATAAAAGGAGCACCAAATTCATTCAAATGTGAAACAAATAAACTCCTTACACCAGAATAAGTAAAGCAGATCCGTTACTTGAACTTTCATGTACAGAATTTTAATTAAAACGGATTTCTAATATTAGTATGCTTACTCCGCTCATCGCTAGATGGCACTCTCACAACCGTTTTTCGTTACGGTAACCTTTTTTTTAGGGCGCGGTANGGATAAGTAAATCAGATCCGTTACTTGAACTTTCATGTACAGAATTTTAATTAAAACGGATTTCTAATATTAGTATGCTTACTCCGCTCATCGCTAGATGGCACTCTCACAACCGTTTTTCGTTACGGTAACCTTCTCTTTTAGGGCGCGGTAGCCCAATTTTGGCGCGATTGCGACGCACCCCAGGCAAGGGGCGACAGCTGACTCCGGGTGTAGCATCTAGGGACGCCAAGCTGAAGCTGGACTATATCCTAATGCTAACGAATAACTCAATACGTTGGCGATCAAATAATTTGCTGGACTGAACATTACGCCTTATACTGCGTCTTTTTTGAAGTGCGCCTCCGGTGCTCTATAGCTTTTTCTAGAGTCACAGATTTTGAAAAGGTGCACCAATAAGATGCGCATTAACATTCGCACAGCTTTGCCACTCATTGGGCTATTTTCCAAGCTCTTGGGATTTTTTGGTATCTATTTAACATTACATGTGGTAATAAACCTATTTTACCGCCAAGTTTTAAAAGTTTTTTCAGTTATTTCCCCTATTTTTTTGTAGGCGCATTAATGTTATCTGGGGCGCACAAAAATAAATTATAATTAGGTAACCCATTAAAAATATACTGGCGCTGGTGCAGTTGCGCAAGGGCTTAATGGGGTTCGCAAAAAATTGGAGCACATTCCCCTTGATGCGCTTGGGACCCTAATAGTGCTGCGCCCCTCAAATCTAAGGGCTCTTGCACAGCAAAAACAGTTGAGCGAGAAGCTGGCAGGCAGTTTTTGAGAAGCACAGAATGCATTGGGTGAGCACACCGAACAGCGGCAGCGGCCTGCTCAACTGCCGCTGTTCGGTGTGCGCGCTCCAATGCATTCCGTGCTTCTTAAACACTGCCAGCTTCTCGCTGAACTGCATTTGGTGTGCCAGCGCCCTTAGAGCGATCTGTACGAAGAGACTCTACTGACTGCAGCTTACATTTACACCACTTGTATTGGAGCATTACGATAGTAATGTACTCTTCTGAGGTTGGCAGGCCGTCGGCGGAGGGGTCGCGAGAAGTCGGCCACCACAGTCGCTAGCAGTTCACAAGCTGCGAATCTTTTGTAACTTTGGTACTTTGATATCAGTGTGGTTGGTGGCACTTAGATGCCGTTCGAATGATACGTTCAAGAATGGTTAATCCTATCTTCAGTTTAGAGTCATGAGTGAAAAATCGACGTAAATTTATATCATTGAAGAGCCCGTGGCCAGTCTCCAAGTCTTGTCATAATTGGTTTTACACTGACGTTACACGCTAGCTATCAGATTATGCAGCCTTCGATACTTTTCGTCAAGTGGCAACTTGGAGTATTTCCTATGTGAAATCAGTGCAATATTTTTTTTAGTGCTCAAAGGCATGTCAAAAACACTCCTTCTCCCTGTGTTCTCATAATTGGGGGGGGGAGGGGAGAGGGTGGCGCTCGAAATGGCTTTGCCTTTGGACGCTAAGTACCCTAGCTATGCCCCTGGAAGGCTTATGGGGGCCTAAAGCGGCCCCCAGATCCTCTGCCGCAGGGGCCTCGCAACTTGTGCAGTTGTCAATATTCGTTAGATGAGACACTGCTTTACCCCTGCATAATCCGTCTTTTTTTTTGCCAAGCGAGAGGTATCTATCTTAGGATGGTTTACAATATTTCAATGATGCGTAATTTGCTTGACTTTTTATCTGGCTCAAATTTATGTCTCTGTCTTGATTATAATAAATTGTTCCGTTGCTCATTGTGTGTTTTATTTAGCATCTATGCCTGGACTCACGTGTAGTAGGTTTAAGATGTTTATTTTTCCTTCCTTTTATTTTTTTTATTATTCCAATAATTATTATTTGCAATATTTATTTATATTATATAGGGGAGGTCGCCCGCCTGCCCAAAATATGGCGTCTCTCTTATATGTCCATCCTTTCATCCATTTTCAGAACGCCGTAACAGAGAGACGTGCTCTAAAAGTACCTCTCTAAGTTGCAAACACAACCTATGTACGTGATTCATTAATAAATTACTGCCAAGTAATAATAATAATTCATTCACTTCTCCCCGATGGAAGGTTTTCATAATTGAATAGTATGATTTCTGATATCACAAAATAAGTTCAGTACAGGACAGTGAAGCTAACTACCAAGTTAGAGATCCATAGCGGTACCATACAACACAACCTACAGTGCAGTAGTTATGATCGTATGATGAACAAAACTTGCCTACCTTACCTAAATACAAAGTTGCTCTAAGCTCTAGTGATTTACAGATTGCATAGCTTCAACAGAAGTTGAAGGAGAAAGCGAGCAGTCAGTTAAGAGAACAGGGACAACCCAAGAGGGAAACATCCCACACAGGAACGACAAAGTGGAAAGGAAGAACACTATAAAGATAGTGACGAGGTAGTCTATACGTTAATAGGCGATGCGATTTAGATACTCTTTCGTTCATATTTGATGTTCTTCAAGATAAATACAGAAAACAAGTTAGATATGGCAGGACTTTTCTTCTCCTAGAAAAGCCCCCCCCCCACTCACGCCCTTTTTTATTTTTCCTTATTTTTTGTAGGTACTACTCCCTATATGCTCATCAACAGATGTTTAGGCAAGGTTGCAGATTTTGTTATTGGAGTGCGTTTTTATAGAGATCGATGACCAGGTTGCAGACGATGGCGAAAATGGGATCCTCATTCCTTTATCTCATTGCACTTCTTGCTTAAAACACTACTTGAAATCAAAACAATAGATATTTCAGCTACTCGTAGCGCGGCCATGCAGTCTGATTTTTATAACTTTCTGTACACAACGAAACGTATATTTGCTCTCAGGTTACGACTTTTAAATTCAGTAACTGATCAGCGAAGGGCTGACGAAGAGACAGTTTTTCACGTGCAGTAGATATAATTATTTCTTTCAACTCGTTGTCTTCATTTGACGGATCAATTTTCCCTCAACACAATATCTTCGATGTACAGAAGGCTTATTCGGTAGGTAGGATACGCGGCGGGAAACTTATTTACATTCAGTAATACTCCGCTCCTTGCCACTGTAATATTTTTTTCCGCATGTGACTGAAGGTGGGGGACGATTGTGCTTCTTATGCCGGGGACACATATGCATTTCTACACCCAACTGGTTGCTGGGACGAGCAGCTGGCGGGCCATTTCGATACATGTTTAACATCTATAGCATGGACAGTTGGACACCGTGGCATAAATGACGTCAGAGTCTCGCATCCTTACATCGAGTTGTGTGTGTAAATGTCTGGTGTGACCCCGGCATTCGATGAATTGAAAGAGAGAACACTTATCTCTCATGAATATTTGAGTCGACTGTTGTAGCTTATCATTCAGAAGCATATTATTGATAAAAGCATATTAAATGAAAACCTGGTCGTCTGAAATTCTTTGCGGTCATTTTTGACAGCGCGGGTACTCTTGCAAATTTATAAATATGTAAACAAATATACACACGAAGGTGTTTATATAGTTCATTTTTACAGCCTACTTATATGAACTTGATTTTTATTTTTTTTTTAAGCAGCTCGGCATTACGAGAATGAAAATTAAGATACTCTTTTGAGTGGAAAGCTTGTATCTCTCCCTGTAGGATGTATAAAATGTCATACGCAATCGAATTGTACATTACTAAGCGACAGTTGATATAGAAATTGCTCCCGTCCCTAATCGCTGATTAGCCTTCCTTGAGTGAACTCTAGAGAAAAGTAGCTATTGCAAGGTTACTCTATATGCTCTCAAAAAGCAGTTCTTTATGAATGACAATAACTCCTGTATATTTTTCTTTAAGTTCGAAAAGTTACCAGTCGTGGAAAATCTTCAAAACTGGCTGTTGAAAATTTGGTCAATATGTTCCCGACGGCAAAGCACTGCCCTGCTCTTTCAGATCCAAATATTTTATTCGCAGAGTTTAAATATTGCAGAAGAGCATTTGTATTGATGACGTGATCCTTGGGTTTGTTTTGGTCACGAAATGAGTACGATATTCCATTTTATTGACGTCGACTACTAACATCCAAAGGTGCCCCGCCAGCAGCAAAGAGAGAGAGAGAGAGCTACTCCTCATTTCAAAACATAACAAAGGGTTGTAAAAGATTCGTAAATAACCAATTCAATTTTACTGATTCGTTTACACTGAAGCTTCGTCAGCCTCGCTACAAAGCCGTCAACCAGCGCCGTCAGCTCGAAGCGAAGGCTGCTCTAAACTACAGGAAACACTAGAGCTGCTGATTTGAAGAACGAAAGCTCAATTTATGGTAAATTCCAATAGGAATAATTATTCATCTCTCAATTGATATTGCACTTACAAATTGAACGCTTACAATGGAATGCGCCTAATTAGAAAAATAAACAAATATAATCTCTAGAAAGGGTGGTCGTAAAAATAGAACTGGATTGCCCAGCGAGCAACTCCCGCCGCGCTGAGAATGACTTGAGGGAGACTGAGGCCATAGAGAAGGAGGGCGGCCGTCAGGAGTTAATGTCTTTAGAAAAGAAGTGACTCGTGTTAGGTGTATGAGGAGGAATAAATATTAATACGAGGCAATAACAAAGCATTATCAGAAGAGAAAGCGAGAAGAAAGGAAAGTTTAAATGGAAAAGTAGATGCTGTGGAGTTCCCGCTTCACTTCAGATATGACTTAACATACCAAGCATGAACATGACGACGACGTAATCACATTTTTATTTTCTTTTCTTTAAGAAAGATTATAAATTAGTAAGCAGAAAGAGGCGAAAGAAGTTGTCGAAGAGACAGAGGAGGAGACTTAGGCCCTCTCTTGTTCTTGCTCGTCGTCGTAGTCTCCGATATCCTCATCCTCTTCAGCGGTGGCCTCCTGGTACTGCTGGTATTCGGACACCAAATCGTTCATGTTGGATTCGGCTTCGGTGAACTCCATCTCATCCATACCCTCACCAGTATACCAATGCAAGAAAGCCTTTCGCTTGAACATAGCGGTGAACTGTTCGGAGATGCGCTTGAAGAGCTCTTGGATAGCGGTGGAGTTACCGATGAAGGTGGCGGCCATCTTGATACCACGAGGAGGAATGTCGCAAACGGCGGTTTTGACGTTGTTGGGGATCCATTCGACGAAATAGGGGGAGTTCTTGCTCTGAATGTTGTACATTTGCTCATCGACTTCCTTCATGGACATCTTACCACGGAAAATAGCAGCAACGGTGAGGTATCGGCCGTGTCTGGGATCACAGGCGGCCATCATATTCTTAGCATCGAACATCTGTTGGGTGAGTTCAGGCACGCTCAGGGCGCGGTACTGTTGGGAGCCACGGGCAGTTAAGGGAGCGAAACCAGGCATAAAGAAGTGGAGACGAGGGAAGGGGACCATGTTAACGGCTAACTTACGGAGATCAGCGTTGAGCTGACCGGGGAATCTGAGGCATGTGGTGACACCAGACATCGTAAGGGACACCAAATGGTTAAGATCACCATAGGTAGGGTTCATGAGCTTCAGGGTTCTGAAGCAAATATCGTAAAGGGCTTCGTTATCAATACAGAAAGTCTCGTCGGTATTTTCGACGAGCTGGTGAATAGATAGGGTGGCGTTGTAGGGCTCGACGACGGTGTCGGAGACCTGAGGAAGATATAAAAAAATTAGATATGTGTAAGGCAAGGATGCTATTACGAATGGGCAAAAAGTTTTTTAAGTAAATGCTGTTTAATGCAAATATTCTCAATTGGAGTTCCAAGAAGGTACGTGGACATGCAATGATGTTCTACAGGCCTGAGACGAAGGTTGCCTATGGAGTCCCGTATAACAGCGTGGCTCTCGATAGCATAGGGTGGCGGGGTAAGTAGCTAGGGCTCCCGTCCGATTAAGTAGCTAAGGCCTGTTGCAGTTACAACCCCAGGATTTCTTGTGTGGGTCCAGTGTCACCTAACACGAATAGTCGTGTCGTAATCAACAACCTTCAGCACACGATGTAATGTATTTCATTTCGGGTAACGGTAAGCGGTTTTCTAGGGGAGTTCAAGGTAGCCCAGCCAAAGTAGTGATTGCAACAAGCCTTAATGAGAGATGACCAGTATAGATATCTGCAGTAACATTTATGCGCAGATACCTTCGACGGAGATGCACCGCATCATAATGAAGTTAAGTAATCATTTACGCACCTTAGGGGAAGGTACAACGGAGAAGGTGTTCATGATACGGTCCGGGAACTCTTCACGGACTTTGGAGACCAGGAGAGTACCGAGACCGGATCCTGTACCGCCTCCGAGGGAGTGGGTGAGCTGGAAGCCCTGCAGGCAATCGCAGTTCTCTGCTTCTTTCCTCACGACATCGAGAACTCCATCGACGAGTTCAGCGCCTTCGGTGTAGTGGCCCTTGGCCCAGTTGTTGCCGGCGCCGCTCTGGCCTGCGCACCACAGGGACATGTTAGCTATTTCACTTATAAAATGCGGGTCTAACGAATCTATCGTCATATTAACGAAAGTACTTGTTACTGATCGTAAAACATTTCATGAATTGGGAGAATTTAATTTCATCGAGATGGGTTAATTTAACTAGCTTTAACTTGCCCGGGACATCAGTCGTTTTGCTTCTTTAGATCGACATTCAAGTTTTAAGCCCGAGCAGATTATACTCTGAGACAGCTTAATGCTCAATCCTGCGGTAATCGGTTTAGATTAACGCCTGGAACTCGATCGAAAGTAGCGAAAGTAACTCTCCGGAGAAGTTAAATCTGATGACCATAGCTTAGTGCGACGGAACTGCATCCGTCGATGACGTCTTATCTGTGTACTTCCTTCCATATGTAAACAATAGGACTAGTTTTTCGGCCTGTCTAGTTGCAGGTTGTTCTTTAGCAGCTGACAACTGATATCGGGAGAAGGCTCTTTTAAGTACCGAAAGCGTAAAAATCAAATTTTAATTATAAATTACAATAAAAGAGATTGGCTGAACGTTGAACATGGTAAAAATTAATTCCCAAATCAGTCTAGATAATAATATATCTCACATGTTCCTAACCTGATACGTTCATAGTACAACCTGACGAATTGTTCACAGCTGAATTCAGAGCAAAACTAGCTAGAGCATACTAGCTACACCACAATATCAAACTTAATTTCGACTATATTACAGAACATACTCAGGCATGCTAGCATTAGAAGGAGGCTGCGATACATAAAGCCGCTAATAGTTACTCGCTTAGCATGCATTAAGATAGATTAAGTTAATTTAGATTATAGTTAGACATGCACGCTGCCGTAAATCA
The DNA here is from genome assembly GCA_001587735.2 of Parhyale hawaiensis. Lineage (NCBI taxonomy): Eukaryota > Metazoa > Arthropoda > Malacostraca > Amphipoda > Hyalidae > Parhyale > Parhyale hawaiensis. The sequence continues at coordinate 4,962,628 of LQNS02276867.1, forward strand.
ATTTGCAAACATAAAGTGCAAGACTGCTGTACAAGTTTCCTGCACCGGTATCGTGCAGCTGGAATAGTCGGTACAGTAATTATGCAGTTACCTACTTGTACGTTGTAGAATAAAATTCAAAGCATCTAGTAAGCTGAGAGCATCCAGTGGACATTAGCGTTGTGCAGAGCAACTGCTCGAGGCGTCATCATTACACTAAGGCGAGATATTTCAATTTTATATCAAATATGTATTGTGGTGAAGGGTGTCCCAAGAAATTTTGGATATGAATTGGCGTAGTACGCATCTGACGACAATTAAATGGACAGCTGAATGCTTAGTTGATCACCCAGGACACTGTCCCAGCCGCTCAGGAGCTGTACGGCTGGACATCACGCCATACCGGATGATTGTTCAAGTACGCAGCTGGCCAGTGAATATTACAGTAGCACTACGCCAACTCCTATCCTGAAATTTAGTAACTCACCCTACAGCTTTCTGTGCGGTATACTTGCATTACTAAAGATCTTTATCAATAGGGTGCGGTTGAGCAGAAAGTGGTGCGAGTAACAAGTGGTGCACTCAAGGCAGACAACCTACCGAACACAAAGTGTTCAGGTTTGAAGAGTTGTCCCAGTGAGCCAGCTCGCACCGAATCCATGGTGCCTGGTTCTAGGTCAACCAGTACGCCTCGAGGGACGAACTTGCCCGTGGTGCCCTCACTTGTGAGTACAACGAATGTTGCAAATTAGTGACAATTGGCAGGCAAGACAAGTTAGTGGAGAGCAGACAACATCGATTACCACATGAAGAGGTGTCGTCACACAGCCCGAAAGCGGGGGTGGGATCAGCGCGCCCGACATGGAAAAAGCGCACCGGGCGTTTGGTTGCGAAAGGAAACAATGTATGATACAAAGAAACGTGATTCAATGTCGGTGATAAGCCTCGTAATAAATTATAGATGGGAAGGTGAGTTCTGAGTGGGAGTGCAGTGTGGGATACCTGCAGTGAGTGAGACATGAATTGCATGATGAGTATAGGTACGCGAGTAGAATTAAAATTCGTCGTTGAATAAGAGAGGTGGGTCAATGTGATAAGTTACGAAAGTTGGTACAATTATTCACCAATGCTCATTCCATTTTGAAATACGGACTTTTAGAGCGGTTCTGGGCATGGTGCAGCAATGTCGTATTAGAGTTCGAAAAAGATAAAAGTACAAAAACAGATATTGAGCTAGGGAGAAACCGAAGTGGGTTACTACAGTCGAAAGTACCGCATTACAGTGAATAGATTGAATGATGAGAGACTGCTTAGCTTCGTGGCTGTTAAGCAAACCACTGATTTGTACATAATTAAGAAAATAATTATGATACGTTAGAGAAGACCGTGCGATATAGCTGTGTGTTACAACTGAAGGCCCACATTCACTCAAAGACAACTGTATTAGTTGCAAGTTTCTGTGTTAGAGGAAGTAGAGAAAGAGCAAAGGTTGTGCCTGTTAATTGCTGTAGGACGGAACATGTTATGAGTGGTGGTGGGTGCTGGAGCAGAGTTAATCGCTCGTCCCACGGACATATTGGTTAAGGTAAGAGAAGCAACCGCAAAAATCGAAGCAAGCGGAGGGGGCTGGCAAGGATCACGTACCGAAGACAAAATGGCCAGGTTTGAAAAGTTCGCCCATAGTTCCAGCTTTGACAGAGTCCATGGTGCCGGGCTCGAGATCGACTAAGATGGCACGAGGTACATATTTGCCGGTGACGCCCTCGCTGTTGCGGTAAGGGGCGTTAGACATCTCTAGAGAAGCTATGGTAAGCTACGCTATTCAATTGCTTTTTAAGTGACTGCATAAGCAGCACGTAGAAGCGGAAATTTATTATTTATTACATCATAAAAATTGAAAAATATGAAAACAGCAGTACGTGCACGTGCATAATATAGTTGCAGGTAAAACGAAATCAATTTTGAGAGATCTACCAACGGAGATACAATTCACAATTTGATTTATTGACAAATAACCTGAAGGAGATTTGCTCACTAAGGAATAGGTTTTGGTCAGACGAATATAGTTCAAAGATTATAAACTATACACTGGCTCGCAAAGAAATCTAAGTGTGAAATAGAAATTAAAACGTAGCTAACAAGGCTAAAAAAATAAATAAATGAAGTAGAGATATCATAATAACTACATCACGATGTAATTATATTTGAGTTTTAAATACTATATGGCAACTTATATCAGACTAGCCAACGGTGGACACAAGAAGGGGATCATTCCCTTGCACAATATCCGATAGTATTGAGATAATTCAGTAATATTTTCCCTCACAAACTGAGCCCACCTGTAGTAGACGTTGATGCGCTCCATCTGAAGTTCGCGAACATCAGCGGGGACGCCGTCCCTGAGGGTGCCCATGGGTGTGAGGCCATGTTCGTCACTGATGATTTCCCAGAACTGGAAGGAGAACAAGACAGTCAGACGATGGCACCGCGCTGTAGGTTTTTCAATCAGCAGCGATTGGACGAATGTAAACCCGTCTCATTACCAGCCAGAAGACCTTACAGCTGCTATTGTTACTAACTTCCTTTGCAAACATTTGTTGCACCTAGCGTTTGTTCTCTTACTCATATATGAGAAGCTCACTGAATATTGGTAAGCCAGCGAGTTTTTGAGTTCTCTGAAAACGAGGTGAGAAAATTTACCAATGTTGTATGCATAAACTATGAAGAGATTTCTAGTTGCGAGGCCAATTATTATGCAACTATCCTTAAGCGTACGTAATGCTGCTCGCTTTCGTTTCATTAAGTTGCAAAATGTCGAACAGAGCCAATAATTCCAGTCGAAAAAGCGACTCGGACGATCGAGAGCTGAGGTTTAGTGTGCTAATTGAGCGTCGTGGATGTGATGTGAAGAAGTCGTAAGAGATTTTGAGGTAGATAATAATAGGCAAAATGCCTGCATTCCCATTGCTCTCCGCAAGCATATGGCAGGGGCAATATGAATTAAGAAGAGATAAGCCTATATGTAGAGGTAGTTAGTGCTAAGTGCTAGCAGTTCCCAGGGCTCGACACGAACGTCTTCTAGAAGCGGTGTGGTGAATTTGTGAGATATTGAGGTAATTTGCGCTAAGTAGAGTGCCTGCAAAACCAACTGCTTTACGTAAACGTCGTATAGAGGTCATGTAGTGAATTCAAAAGAGAACTGTACTAAGAATGCATGCCTGCTACCGGTGCTGCGTTTGTAGGCAGGTCACGTAACGTGTCGGCATGCACTGCAGTAGCCCCCAGACTGAGACCAAACGGAGCGCGAGGTACGACCGAACGAGCGAAGTGGAGGCTTTACCGTAAAGGAGTCTTTAAAAACCGCGAGAAAGCGGAGTGCAGCCGTGCGTAGACGAGATATGTTTGCACGCTCCCACCGCTTGCTGGTGGAAAATACGCAGCTTCGGGAAACAGCTTCCTCTCTTATGGGAAATGTGGTTTTGACATAATCTGGAGTGAGACGCGGTCGACATAATTACGCCAAATGTGAACAACATAACACATTTTACGATGAGTTATAGGGGTTGTACAACGATGAGTTATAGGGGCTGTACACTATCCAGGGGATATCTTCCGGTGAGAGCAGCTTACGTTAACGTAAAAATTACCAAACACCTGTCCTTGAGACCAGTTTACAGTAGACATTGCTCACAAGCTAACAAAACATAACCATATATTGGAGTGATCGCGTTATGCGATGAATTTCACAGAACTTTGTCAAAAATTGTTTACAGGTCTGTAGTTGGCAGAACCCATATTGTTTCCAGCTTTGGCAATCAGTGTAATTATTAGAACCCTCAAACATTCTTCGTTTGCAGTGTGTAGTTAGATATCGCTTTAGTATCCGAAGAACACGTCAACCGTATTCAGCGAAATATTCTCTGAGCAAATCTTTTCGTCACGGACGAATGCGTGAACCTGGAGCATGAAGCGGGTAATGGATATCGCATTTATTCTGGACGACGCCTCGATTGCAGAGCATCAAAATAAGGTTCTCAGACAGAACATTGATGAGTTTCTCTGCACCACGTCACAGCGCTGCCGAAGTAACAAAAGTGTCTCGTGAATCCATCAGAGCTTCGGCGGCGATCGTTCATGCATGGCGACGCGCCGAGGCCAAGACTGGAGAGGCGGTTTCCTTTTCATGCGCCGCGTCGTCTGGAGCAGAAACCGCCGGTGTAAGAAGAGGCCTTCAATGAGTGCGACCAGCAGTGCATGAATCCTTTTTCCTTCTTCTCCAATGAACTCCTCTTTACATGGCTTTCCGATCATTGTCACCCATGTTTCGAGCAACAAATAAGCATGGAGCACAAAAGAAGTTTCTACTTCCGCTCTACAGCTGCGAATAATGCGGGGGTAGAAAGAAGTTCACAGAGTATGTTTCTTTAGTAACGGGAGTATTGTGGAAGACCAGGCTTTGGTTTTCGATATTTTCAATGTGTAACACACAGGCAAAGACATAGAAATTTTACGTGCACTGTACAGAGCCATTACAGTGGCACTTTGTTGACAAGTTGTTGACTGGAGAATGAGTGCAGTCCTTGAGAGTCTTCGGAAGAAGTCCAGGTGACGTTGCTCACATCACCTCACGTGTGCGGAGTCACTCTGCTGGGTGTCTTCTGTGGTGCCGCAGTTTGCTACCAAAGAGTGAGCCAGCAGGGAGTTATCTCCACAGTGCACGTAACCGCTGACCGCTAGTGCAGGTTGGGTTTTCAGATTTTTTTTCTCGGATAACGAATATCCCAGCTAGATTTTCTGCAACCATGAGCAGTGCGCAGTTATCAAGCATGGCGACTGCAGGCCAAATTTTTTGTTGCCATTTATGGCATTTATCTTGGAAAACGAGTACACATACACTGGTGAATCGGATATTCGAAAAGCTCCACTAACAGTCTGAAAAACAAACACCATTCAGTCGGATTTCAAGCATCCATCAGCGGTATAAGAAAGTTTCTTTTATCTTTGATACAAACGTGGGTCAGATTTGAGTTCGATAAGCGGGGACACTAAACATTAAGGCGGCCACACACCGTAACGCCAGAGTGGGACGATAATGACAGTCACGCGTGTGGTGACCGTGACAGCACAGCACACGTATACGGTCACCGGAAGCCGTCCACGGTCGTTCGCAGTGTGTGATAGAAAGGAAAATATCTATGCTGTAGCGAGTGATCAGCACGTAGGGATATTATCGAGTAATTATCTGGAGAGAGTCTAGCAATGGCCAACGCACAACCATAAATCAAACGAACGCCTAATATACTTCCAGGTAAATAAAGAGCGCAGCTCTTTTAGGGTCCCCGAAGGCAAATTGTGCTGGAGGAAGCTATACATGGCACTGGAACACGCAAGGACAAGGAAGCTGTGAAGGAGGTTTCGAAAAGTGTACAGGTTTTACTAAAAAGTACGGTAATGTACTAATGTTTTGACAAAGAAAAAGAAATCAAGGAATAAGCAACGCACGACATGAATCCCAGGTTTGTCGAGGATCGAACGTTTCTAGAATTTTATTTGCTACTTGTCACCATTTGGAAAAATTGAACAGCGATGTTCAGTTTAGTTCTAAGACCACTTTGAGTCAGGAGTAGATAGGCCTGCTTGCCTAAGCAATGGAGAAAAAAGCGGGAATTTCATGTCCATGCTGAAAGGTAGGCACAGGGAAAAATCTTGAAAACCCCAGACTCGGCACAGCCTGCACTTTAGATCGGCCTTGCGGGGCTACTGATGCGTCGTGAATGTTTTGTTTTTGAATACTGTTGGTTTGAGCTCCTTTCGGTAACTTGTCGCTGTACTTCGGCTTACACGACCCTTGAAGCCCGGCATCGGTAATTTCACAATAACAGCAGTGAAATAAAGGCAAAACTAGTTTTTAAAGGGACGTCGAGTTGCAGTCCATGAAGGGCAACACTGCAGGCCGGGAGCGAGATGCGTTCGGTGAACATGAGAGGTTCGTAGCGCACGTCAGGGGCGACCACCACACACGTGACACGCACGGATGCTCCCAGACAGGTCAACACTCCCGAGTTCTGCGGTTACCAAATGCAATAATTAGTGCGAGAACTGCCGGCAAAAATGAGCCGCACCAAATTACACGTTACACTGCCGGTGAAGTTACAGTATCTCGCGAATGAAAGCTCTGGGGCGTTTCATACGAAGAGCAAATTGGTTTGTACTTCCCCCAGTTTTTCGTTCACTCTGTTCGAATGCGTCAAACTAAACGAGCAGGATGAATTCATGTTGTGAACAGATAATCATAGCCAAGTGAGTTAACTTTTTTGGCACTATACTCGGTCAAAAGGCTCTGAGATGCGTATTTCTTCAGAATTAGAACGACCAGGCACTGAATTCACTTCACCACCGACAGATGCCACAGACTTGCTGCGTAGTAAGACTAACCGGTGCTCCTCGCACCATCAAGAAAGCAATTTCCGTCAAGTTGATATGCGCAAAGCAGACAAAGAAGCAACAAACGGTTGGGGGCAGACCAATTATTGCTCAAGCAGCTCTGCTGATACACGAGGAGCCACAACTCTCTTGAGCAACACAAACAGGAAGCTGAGAACATTCGCTGCGCCACAGCGCTCACTGGCTCCTGATGTTTCTTCGAAAGAAGGAAGCACAACAGGGGCACGGTAGCTTGTTCTCGCAGTCCTCGTATTGATATACATAGTAGCAAAGAAACAAGCGTTTGCAATTTGGAATAAACTTGAAAGATATCAGACCCGCAATTCCATAACTTGTCAACCAAAACTTCAAGAGAAAATACCACATTGCAGCCGCGGCTTCGATTTAACTACACGGCAGCCCGGCCAAGCCTCCCGATCAGCTCTTCACGGCAACCAGCCGATCAGCTCTCCACGGCAACCAGCCAATCAACGTCAGTGAAGAAAAGTTCTCAAATTGCCACCGGATGTTACGCGGACCATTGCTTCGTTCCGCGTTCAGGAGACCAAAGAATGACTGGCTGCGTGCACGGCCTAAAGGAACCGGTCCCTGCCGGCGCTGCTGCACCAAACTCCACGACGGGTCCTAATGTTCCGGCGACGGGCCGGACACTTCCCTTCTGCACTTCGCAGTATCAGACGTGTTTCACATGAAATAATTTGAGACTAACAATGAAAGGCAATTCGTTATATAGTGAATTTCTGGGAGACTTGTGAAAGGGGAATCTAATTAGCTTTAGTTTTTTTTATTATTACACGCTTAAAAGTAGGCATGTAGCATCGTGACGCCGCAGTGACGGCGTCATGTTAGGAAAAAAATCGATGTTTATGTATTCTATGTAGGTACCTATGATCGTTCAAGGCAATTAAATCTAGCATAATACGCGATAATAGGAAGATTGGTTGTGCTTATTGAGACACTGTTTGGGAGGTAGAGAAACGCAAAAAAAGAAATACCTCGAAGAGGCGCTTATTAAAATGTCCCTAGTTACAGAGGTATGATTAGCATTAATTGGAAAAGTAAGCAAAAAGGATCGTTGCATCGTAAATAAGAATAATTTATCCCACGACCGTAACGCTAAGCTATGGCCCCTGACGAGAAGCAGTTACCGCACAGACGTTTGTGTGTCTGCACAGACACTCGGCGAGTTGGTGCACGTGTGGTCTGCTTGCTCTTCCGTATAAACATTTGTGTAAGGAGAGGGGAGAGATGTTCTTTCTGACGCTGCCTGCTGCCACCGCTCGGCAAGCAAAGGTTGAAAGTCAAAAGACACAAAGCAGGCTAAATATACAGCGAGGATGTGCAGGGGAGGCCGAAGAAATCCCACCTGCGCCTAGTCCCCCCGGGCATACCTCGTGCTCGGAATGTCAGCTACAGGAACTCTCTATTTTTCTCTCTTCCTCCGGCCGTCTGCATGACGTCATGGTTCTATTGCGGATGGGAATGCGCAGTTGAATTCCGTCGGGGCAAGACAACGCAAGGTTCTTTGTTGCAACGAAACAATGGGGCAGAAGAAGCACGGATGGCACCCGCCCATGATACTCAAAGTAGAAATTATTGCTGCTGCAAGCACTCATCATCAAAACTGATTCCTCTTTTCTATATCCGCAAAAAGGCAGTGAACAGAATTGCTCTACCTAGAGTTTGGCGCATTCTATACGATGAGCAGCGCAAGCCCACCAGGACCGGACGAATGTCAAAAAGTGATGATCGAGGATTGGATTTGATTCGCCTGACTTGTCGGAAACTTCTTTTCTGAGCACTAGATTTCTCTCCTTCAATGAGTATTAGGCATTACTGTTCATTAAGACTGCTTGCTAGTTAATGCTGCAACGCAGGGTAACTTATCGCCAATCGAATTAGATTACCTTAACCAAAATGGGAGAAATGGGAGAGTCCAACACTCCCCTAATGCATCGAAGCAGCTCTCTTGCCGGAATTGAAAGTGCACGAAGACAACACAAGTGGGGCGCATCCAAAGGTAACACTCGCTCTTTTGCTACTCTCATGCACAGCATTACGTGCTGCGTGGCTCCGCATGAACCGCTCGGTTAACTTGCAGTCAGTAGTTACCGTTTCCTTAGACATTAGATGGCACGCAACCTCAGGGGTAACGCTGAATGACTTCTTGCGCGGTCGTGTACAAGAACGGTCAAGTTCAACCCTTCAATTGTATCTCTCAGCAACTAGTGCAAAAATGGCTAAGTTTGTATATTTTCGGGGATAATATAGCAAATTATTTATCATTTATCAACACTAACCAAAGTAAAAGGGGAAACGCTTGCAAGAGTAGAACTTCTGCATGGAGAGTTATTGTCTGGTGTCCTCGTGAGTCGGTTTCATCAAACTGAATCTGCCGTCAAGATCAGTGTGACCTCGGAAACGCTATTTTTATTATCGGAATCACACATTTATCGACTACACGGGGGTCATCTGCAAGAGCTGACGGTGCCATGCTTGGAATTCGCCGTAGTGACACGGCCGTAATCTGTTTCTGATAATCACCTGAAATTCGGTTCAAATTAAGGAATCGAAAATCTACGATTGAAGTCCGGCCATATCAGAACTCTGCGGATATTAGTTTACCACTGTCGCACCATGCGCAAAGAAGTCGCCTATATCATATAGTTCCAAAACGAATACTGTTGTAAAGCCAGCATTTGGAATACTGTAATTGCGTGCGTAACCCTAAGGAATCTAGTTGCTGGCACGCTGAGGCGCTCATGGAGGGGCGGTCGTCGGTGGTGTGCGAAAGTCACCTCTGGCAGCCACACTTTCTCTCGCCGAGGACCCGCTGCTCTCAAGGCCTCGGACGCTCTCACATCTCATGAAATGGCACCGCACGTCACCCCACCACCGCCAACATTTGTGGCATCCCGTCACGTAAGAAACCGCCACGACAACCATTTTACTCGCACTCACGTTCCATACCAGTGAAGTAATTAGAAAAAGTTGTAGCGATGCCTGAATGGCTCGTTTGGTCGCCATGTGTGTCGTACGGGCGCAAGGTCATGCATATTCGCCGAACATGTTGAAAGGCACCTGGCTGCTGGGTCCGACCGCATGTGCACCGTGTGAAATATCGGCCACAGCTTGGCAGGACGGTGAGAGTCACGATAATGAAACGGTATATGTAACTGTGTGACTAGATATGATAGCGAATTGTAAGAAACAGAGAGCGATGTTAACGAAGTTACACATAAAGGGATTTCTGCCACTGCAACATTGTGACGGAAATATTGTTAATGAGGTGGGCAAAAGCGTACGTTGCTGCAGCTAACAATAAATATGATGAAGAAAACAATAAAGTAATATGAAATATAACAAAAGTCTGCCATGCATGTGAGAGCAAGTGGCACCAATTTAGAAGGAAGGGGCCAATAGCTGCTTCGAGAGCATGACAATGCCGAGTTAATTCGTCTCTATTCACGTCGAGGCAAGACTGCAGAAGCCAGCTGAGTTTACTCATACGTAATAATTCCAAGAGCGAGCAAAAAATAACGACTGCTGATAGGATGCAAAGAACGTGCAATTGTGCCCGAGTATTAGAGCTCATCGAGACAATTTAAAGGGCATTACTGAGCTCAGTTGCCGGGCCGGTCTATGGCGCAGACACGCACGTGTCGGGCATGCTGAGTGTGGTGCTGCTGCTGCCTCTTTCTGCTCTGTCACTTGGCAACAGGATACCCAAACTTGCACTTGGTAATTAAATGCTGGGTATTAGATTTCTGAGTCTTGGCAAGATAGGACACTCATTTACTTTTTGTAAATAACGGTCCTGTATTAGACTCCTGCACTGCGGTTTGCCCCAACTTATGCTTGGTAAATAAATGCCCTGTTTTCGGCTTGCCTGTAGCAAACCTGATAGAAGTTTGTACTTCTCTCGCTTTATAATATGACATTACTGGAACTGAAAATATACAACGGAGAGGCGATATTCTGAACGTGGTAGCGGAAACGGATATTGTTTTAACTTCTTTGCAATTGCCAAAAGCCGCGCATGGTTTCTAGCTGTGGAAACTCGGAAAGACCTCCAGTAACTCGTTGCAACGTTTCGACCAACTACGCACCTTTTTGGGGTTAGTTCAGAGTTAAGTCACGGTGACCATAAAAAGTGTTCTTTATCAGAAACAAATGTGTAACTCTATGAAAAATATTCACTGCCAATTTCAAGTTTCAGCAGATCGTCGTCGTCGTCTCTTCTACTCGCAACTTACAGAAGAGCTCGTCTAGCAAAATAATGCACGAGGGGCGAAAAACCCACGACGCAGAAGATCTCGCTTTAGCAACAGTCGTCACGTATTTCCTTCCTCCGCTGAACGTGTTAACAAACACACCCCGAAGCTCCCCACTGAGCCACAACAGAACGCTAACAAACTCTGGTTTGCTCATGACATCATAGCCAGTGTGTGGTTGGGTCTAGACAGGAAATGATATCATCGACGCCCTTTAAAGGTTCGACAGTGCGAGTGGGCGCGCGATGTGCAGTACCTGGACTTGGGAACTTTAAAGTTGCGCCTGCTCCCGCCTACGCCTATCTCAGTTGTGCGCCTACGCAGAGCAGGAGTACCCGGGTACGCCTACGCAGAGCAACATAAGGTACCTACGCCCATGACGTAGATCTGAAAGTACCTGCACATGCCCACAATATTTTAGAAGTTAAACAAGGCAGGAGGCTTAATTTTCTGAGGAAATCTGGCCAATCACCGCTAGAAAAATGTGGGCAATCAAATTACTGGAAATATTTAATGAGAACCTACTGACAGAATGTTTTTTAATTCGTTGGCAAAGATCATTTACGGTATTCTAATATAGTTTTTAATAATGGTCATCACAACAAGTTTGCAACACAGGCTAAATAGCGTTTCACTAAATTGTGAATTTAGAAAAAAGATAATTCCTATTGAACGACTGCTTTATTCTTATCATTATAATTCTTACAATAAAAACTGTTAACTTCATAAGTGAAACGCACAGGCTATGCGCGAAGTAATTAACAATATATACTCATACTCCCAATACTGTTATCGGTAATGAAGGCATGCCTTCGGATTCTTGAATAGTTTATGTAGAACTACACACAAGTGTACAGTATTTTGGGGAGCAAAAATGTACAGCGTTCAATAAAATGTTCATACATATAAGCAGAACTGCTTCCTAGTATCGCAACGTCACTCTGCTGTCGAGGTAATAAAGCAGCGGAGCCGCACACAGTACCTGCTATCTATTAAAGCATTCACAGGTGGGAGAGCGCGTGTCGCAATGGTGCGGCGGTGCCATGGCGCTCTGCATGCACCCCTTCACTACCACAGCACCGCTCACACGGGGTCACACTCCGCCATATGGCCGCAACTTGCATCTAATTTCCGTGAAAAAGAGCAAAAATATCAAACAATCAAGTGCACATGCGTCGGTACTTAGAAAGGGCATCTGATGTCACTTTCCGGTGCTCACAGTCACTAAAAAGGTCTAGTCATTCGCCAGCGAAATAGTTATTTTTGATGCTACAAGCCGATTAAAATATAAGGGTGCAGAGTAAATAAATTAAAAGAATGACATTCATTTTTAAAACATTCCAGTATGTACAGTTATATTTTTGAGAAAAGATGTGTGCAGTATCGCTAGTTGAAATTAAAGCTTGTATTTGTCTGATACGCAGGGAGCTGTAGAAGAATTACCAGCCTCTTCCTTTCCTTGCGGAAACCCAATTCAGGGTTATAGCTGTAGCATGCTATTCGTCACATGTGTACTTTGTCCAGGATTGTACAGCCATCTACTAAACTGACAATCGCCTCCCATGTCAGCTATGCATGGATATGACCAGGCGCTTCGTTAGTTAAAGTACCGATTGATTGATTCTAGTTTCTGAAATGGCAAAAAATTCTGTTAGTTATGTCTACTATTATTTAGTTCATTACTATCTTCGCTCCCGACCGGTTGTTTTGTAGCCAACAACTGAAAAGAACGAGATTAAATCGTATAAATTACATTGTAACGAAATTATTGGGAAATTAAGGTACGTCTACACGATAGCGCGTATCGTGACTACGGTCTCTCAAGCCACGCCAACAGCTTGACAGACACATCGTTATCTTTAGATAAAAAGCAAAGTAGGTACGCCACGCCAACAGAGAGAAAAACAGATGCATGAAGCGCTTTATATATTTGTGATGCGTCAGTTAGGAACGGAAAATTGACGGCAGGAGAGGATGAGCGCATGAAAACCGCCGATAAATAGCATGTGTCAAGAGGGGCGTGTAGATAACGGAGACAAGATCGAGATAACGCGGGGCAGGAATAAACTGCACTGTGATATCAGCTGTGTCGCTATAAAATCAAATAATACAAACAACACTGATTTTGCAATGTAGAAACCAGTAATACTTGCGCTGCGCAACCCTCTCACCCACTATATCAAATTATGTTTTTTTTACATATTTTCTCTTTGAAAATATTGGTATCATATTCACAACGCTTCCATTAAGTACTAATTTCAAGTAAGCTTGACGCAAAGTTGAACAACTTTGGACTGGCTACTAAGGATGCTTTTCAGATTTATGTAAAAACTGCTACATTCGTAGTAACTGAAGGTACTTGCATTAGTATAATCGTTCATGTGCTTAACGATAAAAAGTAAACATTGCCTAGAGAAGCCTGGATATGAGAAAGCTTTTCCTAATAGTCTATTTTACTCGAAGTTCTTACATAGATGGCATGTTAGATTTACATAAAATCGAACTTTTTTTGAAAATTCCAGTTCGTTTGCAAAAGACTGTTAAGTTGCGGAGGATGCGGTTGAGTCATCAACATCGCACGTAGTCGCTACAGAGAAGAACTAGCGACAGGTGGACTCTTTCCTGAAAGCTGCCATTGACGACAGCGTATCCTTGACTCGTGGAGTACAAAGAAATGAAGAAAGAAACGTTAGGACGGAGGAGGCACACATCGCGGCGCCCTTGTACTGTGTGGTCTGAGTCACCTCAGCCAGTCTCGCTCTAAGCTCACCAGCCTCCCATATACGGCTCGAGGCGCACCAGCTGAAGAAATTTATGTGCCCAGGCAAGGTGCTGTGGCCAGCAGCAAGTCCACCGTACACCTGTTAAAGAAATCACTTCGTGCGCAGAAGTAAGACGCAATTAAGAGACTGTGACTCCGCTCCACTGCTACGTGCAGGCAAAGTGCTGTGACCAGCAGCAAGTCCACAGTACGTACACCTGTTGGAGAATCTTTTCATACGTACGCGAAGAAAATAATCAAATGCAAGGTAAAACTGATTAGCTACTGCCCCAAGTCAACGACGTCGAGCCTACTAGAAACAAGATGTGTAATTGCGACAGCGTCCGTTCGGTAGGGAAACTGTTAAGTAAGTATTAACATTTTTTTTAAGGTGATGTTAGAATGGAACCGAAGTTGTAAACGCTGTTATTTTGCTTCTTCACAGACTAGTGCAATACCGGTCAATTTTCCAATGCTCACTGCTTGGAGGAAGATACATTGATACATCGAAGGAAGACCAACGATGAGACAGACTTGGAGAAAGATAAAAATGAAGGCCAACATAGCGCTCGTTACTCACAGCTGTGACAGCCTTTATATTTTTGTCAAGAAGAGAAGAATGGCGACCTACACTAGGCGGAGAAAGCTCTGCAATTAGTGACGTCTCCGATAAAAAAACTTGAATCTTTCTCACAGAGTTAGCCTAGTTGGCGAGCCAGCTGAGGTGAGTTGCAGCAACTCCAAGAGTTTGTGTTGCGATGATTAAATAAGCAACAAATATGACTATTTCTCTATGCCCTCATGTAATGAATTTATCATACCGAAATATGAAGCAACAACTATGAATATTTTTCCATACCCTCATGCGATGAATTTATCATACTGAACGAACAAGCTACAAAATTTAATATGACTATCTCTTCATGTTTTCCTTCATACAACGAATTGTCGCCCTGATATTTTGTTTACGAGCGCCGTCTCGATATCAGTGCTGCATCATCACGATATGACAGTCTCGATTTTACGGCAGGAATTTCTAGCAGGGTTTAAAAATCCCGCAATTGTCGAAACCGCTACAAGCAATGCATCAGCAGAGAAGTTGAAGCGCGTGCTGTTATCAGACTCGTCAGATGAATGATGATTATATAAATTTTTTATATCAAACGCGACAGATGAATTTTTGGGGGCATGGATATGAGACATCCCTGTCTCCTGCACCACGTGACCAGTTCGCTGTGTCCAGCAAATATACGCACTTTTGCGGCTACAACGATGTGTAAACGAACGTATTGCGGTAAATACCCCAGCACATTCTGAGGTGAGTGGTTCCATATAGGTGACAGATATGGCAATAGGGCAGCACTGTGGTTGTTGCTGCACTCTCTATTCTACCACTAAGCGATACATGTAGTTATCGTCGTACTAAGTTTAAGAGCAAAGGTACTTGTCGTCTTAGCTCACCTGTTTGTTTAATGGCTGGTAGACACGCCAGTCAAAAAAAAAAGTTTCCTCAGCTAATCGTCCAAAGCTTTTGGGGAGCCCTCTTCAGCGCAGCTTTGAGTTTAATAAAAATTACGTTAAATGTAAGCCATCAGTTCAGTTTGCTCAGCAAGCGCCGTTAGTTACAGTGTGGACATCTCTTCAAACTCGGAGGAAATTTTAACTTAAATTCTTTACAAGTGTGCGCTATTTAAATGGACACATGAGCGCATTCGGTCGCGGAGATGACGAAACTCGTTCCTATGCCTAGCGTGTGTACAGCCTCAAGGATCAATGAGCAAATTCAATTCACCATGATTATTTATCAATAGTGGTAAAATTCCGACAAATGTTGCATTCAGTAGAACACAGCACAGCGTCAGTAAAATTATAGTGTAAATAGCACCTCTGTTACCACGACCTGAACAACATACCTAATATTTTACTACAGATTTACCAGCCACGAATTTGTGACGGTAAAATGAAATAGCCTATCCTGGCCACGAAAGTGGGCAATTCGTTTATGGTCGCCTCAGCAGATTATGGCGACGAAGTGAGAAGTCACCGTTCGTTCTCAAACTCTGAATGAAACTTCTTGTGAAAGAAAGACTCCATGACCTGAGATAGCAGTTACCAAGGCCTCGATCCTGTCACATGTGCGGCAGGAGGCGGTGCAATGAGAAGCGTGCGATAGCATCAGAGTGTCTGGCCAACCTCAGTTAATCTCCTAAGTAACATCGTGAGCTCTTATCGTTACTTGTAAGGAAGTTCAGAGCCGACTGTCGCTGGCGGCATCTTCGGCATGTGGGTGTAACGAATTAAATCCTCATAGACATGCGGTGTTTTACTGGCACTATGGCGAGACACTTCGCGAAGCAAGGGGGGGGGGGAAATTTCAGGCACTTTTTGTCTTTTAAATAGAAATCACCAGAAATTCTCACTGCTATTCCAAGACGTGACTCCCCGCTGGAAGATTCTTTAGGCGAAAATTCAGAAATGCCACTAACATGATCTTAAGAGACGGTTTTGAGATTTTCTAGCCGAATGCAGTCTTTAACCCGCGAGGGCCTGGTATTTACAACAATGTTATACCCCTGTTTTCCTCACAAGATATTAATGTATTTTTCTGGTAGTAATGAGCAGAAAAATTATAAAACACTACAATAAAGTTGATAATCGCCGGAAATATCGTCTACGCCATTACCCTGAGAAAATCATGACCCAAACCAACACCTCTTCCCGTGTACGGATGCGAAATGCACGCATAGTCGTGCTGCAGAAGACTGCACGTACATATTACCGTCTACACATTTTTCTTGGTGGTTACTCATTCACATAGCAAGAATTCAACGCGACATCGGTGCCAGTCTTTTCGTTAAGCAGTAAATTCCATTTCAGACCGATGTCATAAGCGAAAAACGTAAAATCATTCATAATAAATAACTTATTGCGACGCATGTTTCAAAAAGGCCTCTCAGTCTGTGGTGTTTCAGTGTTCATAATTCTGGAGTGAAAAAAGAAAAAAATACGGTAGTGCCACATAGACGGTGGCGGATGAAATCAGTCGATAGTTTCTGAACCGAAGAGCTTGGATGATACAAAATAGACTGAATATTTTTTTAATTAAATAACATCGAAAAAATTAAACAAAGTAACTGATTACTTACCCGGAAACTGTAAATTAATTGATTTAAAATTAGCCTTTCATATAGGCTACTAAGCTAAATTTAATTTTGAATGTATTTCGAAAAAATGTACAACGCTCTGTATGACAGAGCCTAGATACAGTGAAATGATTTCCTAGCAATCAGCGCGCAAGACCACTTTACTCAGGCCAAGTTCTCCTCCGTTATTTACAGTTACATTTTAAAAATTTGAGAATATCCCTCAGGAGGCAGTGAAATTTTTCACATATTAAAATTGTCACTCATTTATTTACGATATACAAAAGATGTAAGTTAATCGCTTTTCGTCAAACGCACATAGAGGCGGGAACTCGTAAAAAAGTTTCATAATTTCGAAAGAAGTTGCGATAATTTTCACGTAACGTGTCTATGAAAACTGTGCCTCGGGTACCAACGGCTGTTCCAGCAATTTTAATTTGAAATGTGTTGGAATGCAAAGACCGTTGCCGGGACCGGTTCCTACTCAACGAAACTCACGACACTCAAAATTGTGCACTCAAAAATTAACAATCGTCCACTCACCTTGGTTCCGATCTGGTTGCCGCACTGGCCAGTTTGGAGGTGGACGATTTCTCTCATTGTGTCGGTAGCTTTACGGGGAACTTGCACAAAAAATTAAATTATCAGCAGACGCTGAGATCTGAGCAGGTGCTAGTGTCGATGGTCGCCTGTACAGCACGACTCCCAGCTTGCAACTGAGGTCTGGGAGCGACGGCGCGAGCCTTTTGTTGCAGCGGCAACCCACGTCATCAGGGTGCCGCGCCTCTCTCCTATCTACAACATTCGCTCTCTATCTCTCTTCCTATTTCATTTTTCTCAACTAATGTCCTAAGTTTTCTATACACGTGTATCTTGTATTTAACGGAAAATATTAAGTGGAAGCCTAAAGAAAAATGAGGGAATGTTATGAGCGATACATCAGGTATATTTTGCGTGAACGTGGCGCAGAGTGCCAGCCAACCAGCGCTCAGCTCCACCCGTGCGCGCAGCTCGGCTGGTGGGTGGGCTACTTTCCTATAGGACTTGTGTGGTGCGCACGCACCTTAGAGTCTCACTTCCATCTGCCACCGGCCGGCACCGGCAAATTGCTTTTGCTTATTGCTTCCTTGGAGCTGGATTGTATAACTACTTTAGGAGCCAGATTATATCATTTCCGGGCAGTACTTATAATACGAGCAAGATTGTAATGTATTACAACTAAAGTAGACAGATTGTTGCATGGTCTCCTTTCCAGGGAGATTAATTCGCATATCACTTCATGAGGGACGAGATGTTAAGTTAGAACTCACTAAAGGAAGCAAATTATCTGAAGTATATCCAATACCATGGTACGTGCATGGGTAAATTTATAATTTAAACAGAATTATATATTCTCGTGGATTTATCGCATAATAAATTACTCTCTCAAGGGCCACATTGTACGTGAACAATGTGCAACTGGTCTTGGAGCATTATTGAAAGGTATCCAAAAGTTCTGCTACTTTAAACAAAAAAATGCCTATAAAAGCCAAGTGCAGTTTTACTACTTATTCGCATCGCATCTTATTAAAGAACTATTTTTGCTTCACAATGACATATATGATTTAAACTTGCAATGACTTGTACAACTTAAAAAAAAGCAATAACTGAGCTACGGAAAGCTGGTAAGACTGCATCACAAATTCAGAATCCTCACCTCTTAACCGGTTGAAAAATGAACGAATGTTTAGCTCTCGAACTGTAGTGATGTCTATTCAGGAAGCCAAGGCGAATTCAAGATCGGGTTAATTGGATCCCACGTTAGTCAAAATTTCCAGGATCACGAATGTATTCACGTCCATAATTACTGGAAAAAAGTCTACGTTGCTCCATGAAAACAATGAATGTATCGCTAAATGTTTCAAGCGAGTCATTCAGGTAAGTTGTGAAAAACGACTTGAGACTGGCTTCTCTAAAACACAGGATACTTCATTCAATGCTTGACAATTGCTTCAAAGGAAGCAAAAAACTTGCAATAAGCCGTGCAGAGCTATATAGATTGGCTCACAACGCACGGCTAGGAACACGTGCTTCCAAAGCTGAAGAGATTTTCACTCGAGAACACGATCGTAACAGTCAAAATAAACGAGCAATTAATCCCATGCATGCTAGAAATTAATGAATGCTGAACGTAGAAACTTTCAACGGTAATGGTTTGAAAGAAAGTATCGTTAACTAGAACGCCTTGTGGCGTAAGACCATCACCCGCGGTGGGAGCAAATTTCATTGCCGTCATTTTTTATAGCCAGCTAATCTTATTATTATTATTATTATTATTTTGCATGGGTGGCCTTGAAGACAGCCCACCAGACTCCCTGCATAAAATCATGAACAAACCGCAACTCCTTCTACCTGTTTTTGGGTGGAGAGCAAATTTCATCGCCGTCATTTTTCATGGCTAGCTAATACTAGTTTTTGGCCTGGGTCACATCGACGGCAGCCCACCAGACTCCATGCAAAAAATTATGAACATTGCTCAACTTCTTCGACTACTTATTGGGTGGACAGACAAATATATATATATATATA
>LQNS02276867.1:5031886-5042068 GCA_001587735.2 Parhyale hawaiensis
TCAAATCGCCAGCGCAGGGTGGAGATGATGAATGCTTCGTTCAAATCGCCAGCGCAGGATGGAGATGATAAATGCTTCGTTCAAATCGCCAGCGCAGGATGGAGATGATAAATGCTTCCTTCAAATTGCCAGCGCAGGGTGAAGATGATGAATGCTTCGTTCAAATCGCCAGCGCAGGGTGGAGATGATGAATGTTTCGTTCAAATCGCCAAATTAGTGTAGGGTGCGAGTTGGTGGCGAATGCTATACGTATGCAGGTTACCGTGCCCGGTGGTCGATGTTCTCTCACCACCAGTTTCACTACTATTTAGCCCAAAGTTTATTGAAGAATCATAGTTCATTACTGTAGCGTATTATTCTTTGAAACGCTTAGTTTTTCAAATGGTTCCGAGTAGTAGCCCATGATCCACAATAACTCATACGTCTACGGCATTGAGGACGCATTAATTCATATCCTGCGAACTTGAAATGAAATAGTAGGTATTGCATTTGTGTGTTTGTTGTCTTTGTCAGCACCGAAAACCGTTCGGAAATGCACTCACGAAGTATGAGTAGTGGTTATCACAAATTATGTTGTTCGATCGGATGATTGCTTCTCCGCAAGGAAAGGAGTTCTTTGCAACTCGTTTTCTGCTTATAAGTCTGTACAGTTTTGTCTCTCTCTTCTCCAACTAATTCCCTCTACGCACTCTTTTTGTTGCCAAATTGTGTCAATGTACAGTATCTGTATATTCTGCATGTAGGTGCAGAACTTCTAGTTTACGTAGTAGATACGCGGAATGCAACCGCTGCCAGACCTCCCCTAACACCAATTCTCAAAGGTTTTCTGTACATTTTTAATTTCGTAATTTAACCGCCTTGGGGGAGAGGGGAATTTTGCAAAAATTTTCACTTAAATATAATGCATTGGTCATATCCCTATACGCTACACTATAATTTACTGTTCACTCCTTGAACATGAGTCCGAAGGCTACTAACTCAATAAAACACTAAAATAGTTTTGAATTAACGTAGGGGTTTAAAAAAAACAGGCTGTTCATCTTGCCACAAGGAATAATTCATTTCTTGGCAAGGAACAATAATTCGTCTGTCTAGGCTATCTGTGGGCAACATCAATTATGATCGTTCTTTGCTGATTTGGGATCCTAATTTCCAACGATGTTAGCTCACCAATAACCTAATATAATAAATTCGTATCTCATACTAATTAAAACAACCCTGATATCAAGATGTACACAGTGAGTCTTGTTTGATGTTCCCATGTTACTTTGGAAACATTTTCGTGCAGTTTCTTCGACCAGCCACATGAGCCGTTGTCAAGCGCAGAGTCGTCCATATCTTAGATGCATTGTATAAAATCGTACAGGAAACAAAGCTTAGCACTGAAGAAACTGCTACCTTTTCCCAGTGTTATATGATACCTTGGCATTGAAGAGCGTGCTGTCATATCTCCTGTTAGCTCTGTCTGCCGAATTTGTGTACAAGAAGTCCTCATATATGACAGAACACCAACGTACGCTGTTCCCAGTGTTTGCTCTGGCACGCTAACGAGACCTTGCAAACTCCCACAAAGTGTCAACTGTTACCTAAGGCAGACCACTGAACCGTATTGCTAGGCAACTCAGTCTCCTTACCTCGTACACCTTACAGGGCGCAAGCCGTGTGGGCTGATACACGGCACGAGGTCAGTCTCTTCCCATGCGCTCTACTCTCCTGACCTTTCGTGAAATCCGAAGTATTAGTGAGAGCTTTGTTAATTATTAGTTCGCATCATGGCATTTACATGAATAAGATTTCATAGAAAGACGACTAGACAAGTTTGCGATAGAAGGCCATGGGCTACACTTAAGTACTTCAGTGCTTAGCACGAAGTAAAAAAGTGAGGGGTTGCGTAGGTGGATATGGTGTCTTCTAGTTGGTCGAAGTGAAAAACATGGCACGTTAAATTGCCGTAGAAATGTTACTTCCCAAACTTTCTTATAATTTGGTGCTCGACTTAGTCCTATCCAGTGTTATATACATGTTGACAGTTAGCAAAATAATCAACAGGAATGAATTAAAGTAGTGTTGAAATTCTTTTTTTATGTTTTTCGTATGATTTTGTCCAGCTTAACATGTTTTTAACTCTTCTAACAAGCCAATGAGGAAAACAAATTTCCACTGCTCTCAATAAATGGCCCTGTGCGTTAGTTGTACCCGAGATGGGGCAGGACTGGCCAACACTACGATTTATTCAAAAGCTTTAAGGGTGACGCAAAATAAGCAGATAAATGTCAATTTCACCAGAAGATACGACGAGCATCAGGCAACTTTGTACGAAAGTCGCGATAGAGAAAACTGCCGTTGCGAGGTCACTCATACAGCCCACGCTGAGGGTCCGCAGACGCTCCTCCTTATCTGCAGCCCAACCAAACTTGGGGTGACAACTAAATTTATGGTCGCCGGATTCCTTAAGGCGTCCATTTATGTTACCAGTGCTAAATTCTATTGGTCTGTTGCTAGGCGCAATCGAGTCAGCTCTTAACCAGACTCCATAAACAAATTCAATATTTGCATTGGGCACCTATTATCGCAATTATTCTTAAATATTGCACTGTATAAGAGCACGTTGTTAGAAGTCCGCGATTGACTAGGCAAGACTGTACTAATATGGTACATACTCCTTGTTTCCATCTATGGTTGCAATTATTCTTAAGATTGCAAAGGATATGCAGTTAGAACTCGGCTACAAATGAGACTCCGAAATAGGCACAAGTAACTAGAGACAAAACAGAATATCTATACTTTAATAATTGACTTCAAGCTGTATATAGTTACGCGTTTTACACACATACAGAAATTCGAGATGAAATGGTGGTAATTGAAGTTTGGGCAATTTCAAAATTTATTATAGATGGCAAATGCGTAAATCAGACAATAGCGAAAGAAGCAAAATTGAAATGAATTGTTCTACAGTATAGTGCATTTTAAACACATGATATAAAAGTTGTTATCAAGCTTATAAATTTCGAAAACAAGATTAAAACTATGTTAAAACGTTGTGTTGTCGCCTAACCTATTTAGACAAGAATTATTCAAATACAGGATGAAAGAATGTATCTCTGTAATCTCCAAAGGTATAGGCAGATCAAAATGCCTATACAGTATCAGATGTTCTTAGGTTAATTCATGACGAATCTCTTTTACTTCTGCCAAACTTGTGTTTCTGTCAGTCTTCGTCTGTTTATTTGTCTGTCTGTCTTCCACAAGGTATCTAAAAAATACATAGATGTATCTTTACGAAATTTGCAGGGATTGTTTGGTACATTTTGCCTTTTTTTCTTGGTAGCTCAACTCAAAAAGTTATGTCGGAAAATTTTTTAGATTTTTAGGTAACATTAAGGTTGGTAATAGGTGCAAATGAGCAAATTTTTAGTTTGACTTGCTTGTTCGTTTGTTTGTTTCTTTATCCCTATGTTTGTTCTTACGTTTTTCAGTAATATGACTCAAAACGTTATGAACGGATCTTTACAAAATATGTAGAAAGTGTCATAGAAGTTTCAAAAGACCCCAATGACATAATTCTGGTGATGATCGGTTCGTCCATTCGTGTGTTTGTTTGTCAGAATACAATTCAAGAAGTTACTAATAAGAGGCACGAATAAATACATTTTGGTGAGGATAACGAGGAAATCCTAGTTTTAGAACCAATTTGGATTTCAGTGCCTTACCTTGCGGGGTTATGCGCTCTGAGAGTGCTCGATCTTGTTTGCACATAGCTCCAAACATGCTCCGTAGATCGCGTAAAACGTATTATAGAAAAAACTGGTTACCATTAGAGGTATCACGGAGGGATCGCTTTAACTAGTTAACATGGATTTAACATAAGTAGATTTTCAATGATTTAGCCTACTCTTGTTTCCTGAATGATGACATATTAGCACATAGACTAGTTGTAAAGTTGTTTTTGGTGAGAAAAATGTAAAAGATAAATTGAGTAATCTGAAAAATCCTTGCTGTAGCAGGATGAGAGAAGATTTCGGATACATTTGAGAGATGGAGGTAAATTTAATCGGTTTACTTTTGTAATTATGCAATGTGTGCGATACAGTAGAGGTGACAGAGGGAATATTAAGTACGTAGCAAAATGTAAGAATTTTGTTTACGTTATGTGATGATAATATGGGAAAGTGTTAAACATTGGGTTCAAACCACTGGTAAAACTATATTAAACATGTTTTAAAAAATCAGCGCAGGTGTCGACAAAAACATACGAGAGTTGCAGCACTGCGGTACTTCAAAATTCTGTTATTTCATAGCTTATATTTATCTCCGAGACCGCACTATGTCACACAGCTGCGCTCGTGAGGCAGTTATTGAAGCTGATAATATCAAAGTACGTACGTAATAATCTGGCCTACCCAAAGCTCCGATCTGAATCCCATTGAAAATGATGAAAATAATTTCGGATAACTTTAGAAAGCATCCCCAATAAATCCCTGTTCTGCTATAAAAATTATTGAAATAAAACTGGAGTAGATTATTCCTAAAAAGTCTGGAAATAAGTCGCGTCGTGTGGAGGACTGAACGCAGGTGTGAAGAACTCAGAAGCAAAGGGAAGTAAACTTCGTAACGAGAAAAGTCTTTTGTTATTTTTGGGTGTATTCATTCTATTTTTGCACGTTTTAACTATTTATAATTCAAAATGGTGAAAGTTAGTCTTTCGTTAGACGATCGAAATAAGTCAAGCATATCATGATTTAGTTTCACCAATACGAAAACATTTCTACTAGAGAATATGGAAATCCTACAGAAGTGAAATTTCAATAGGCGCGCACCGCTGGAAAACGATACGAGCGTCGCATATCCGTGAATTTCCCTAGAGTCCGTGAGTCTGGCAACACCAATAGTGCTGGCGGCTGCTCCGTGGGGGGTGTCTGAGAAATCATTCCACAGCACTTTGTGGGACTCCGCTGAGTACTGGCTGCATACTTTGTTATTGATAAGTACCCTTAAGGTATGGTGGGAATAAGGAAACATAGTCTCTTACGAAGTGCTTCAGCACAGCTAGACAGTGCACATGGAGCTCTAAATACATTTACTCGTATACACGATACAACTTTTTCGCGCAGCACGGCAAGCTTCTTGGGCTTTTCCCCACGTTCATAAGATTTCACTTTAACCTACAGCGTTTCGAAATTCGCTCATAGATTTTGCTTATAGACTTCAGTATTAGCTATTAAAATTCAGCCACCACTTGTTTTCTAAGCATTTAAGCACTGGAAGACATCCGGATTTTCATGTTTCCCAAGCAAACGGGAGATGACAGAGTGGGAAAATTTTTCGTCTCAAGAAGGCGTGGGGAAAAGAGCGCGCACTAGCTATGGGAAAAGTGCACCGTGTAGACGGGCTTTGATTGACATCAACCCACTCCTTATAATCATTACTTGGCCAATAAATTACAGATGTAGTGACGTCAGCCACACCAGCGAGACAACGCGACAAATTAGTTGCACGACAAAATGTAACGGATGGTACAGCAGTCTGCTGCCCCCACCGCCGCAACTGCGATGCCTCGCGACACACGTGCGTTGCTGCAACACGACTCCCGTAAAAATCGCATTGCGTCGCATGTTGCGCTCTGTGGGGCCCCGGCCTAAGAGAAGCCATTGTTTTCTCGTAGAAGCCTTATGTCTCGGTGGCCTCGCTCTGGCTTTATTACCCTAACGGAGTCTTTGGCCGCCCAGGAAGCTGAATTACCATTTTAGTTTCTGGGGCGAGCAGCCATGAATACTGCAAGGGTAACGTCCCACATCCCCGCCCGTGAATATGTCAGTTGTAGGCGCGTGCCAGAGAGCAATAAGGGCGTTGCTCCGCTAAAATATTCCGTCGCTGAAAAGCTTACGAATATTGAACGGAATTGTGGGCGTTTGAAAGTTTGGACGGAGCACCACGGCCGACATGCTCCGATGACCAAGTAAAGCACAGACTTGATGGAACATGTCGGGCATTTGATGGCTGCGTAGCATTTGAATGAGAGCTTAAGATGTCGTTTTTGTTGGGGGTTTGTAGTGGAGTGTTAAGTGTTGCCATATCATGAAGGTACGAAAGATAAAGAAACGCCGACGGTATCTAGGAAGAACAGCTACGCCCACAATAAGCAACATTGCTAAATTACTTTGCTTGCAATTTACTGCTAACTGACTTATATGTTACTTACTGCAGCATAGTGCAATTATTGGTACTGTTACTTGTATCAGTTATTTAAATTACTCAAATTTTTATTATTGAATAAAAATTACGTACTGCGGATAACATAAAATCTTGCGCAGAGGATATTTTCCATTTTCTTGTGTATATCAAAAGTTTCTCGTCTCACCCTTTAGAGCCGAAAAATCTGAAACACAACTTGAAAAGAAAGCTAACATGCACAGCGTCAAACAGGTAACATGCGCTAAATAATATAGGTAACATGCGCAGCATAATATAGGTACCATGCACTGCGTAAAATAGGTAATATGCGCTGCATAAAATAGGTGGCATGCACGAAATAAAAAAGGCAACATGCACAGAGTCAAATAGGTAACGTAATTACGTGAAATACGCGCAAAATTCTAAGTCCGTCAATGTCTGGAGCGGTGTCAGCATAGGGCACATTTGCTGCCTATAGTAGGGAAGGTGCGACCTTTGACGTGGCAGGCGTCTAGATGCAGAAGCACTTTCCTGTGGCCTCTGAATAGGTCCTCTTGTAGCGAGTTTATTTTCCGAAGGTTGTTGTGTTGGTAGGAATTAACCTTTTAAAATATAGAGTGCATCCAAAACACCAAACTTCCTGTAAAATAATGGGTCCATGCAAAAAATTGGGCAGGGGTGAAATAATGGGTAGAGGGGAAACAAGAAATGTGTCCATGTAAAAAAATTAGAGCCGATGGTAAGTAATGAGACTGCGCAGAATAACAGACTCGGGTAAATACTATGCGTAAGCGAAAAAACGGTCCATATGATGATATTTCGAAACGGAATAACTGAATCATGATAAAAAATAGGACCATGTTAGAATTGGGTTCATATGAAATTATGCGTTAGAGTTAAATAATTAATGGGTTTATACGGAATAATGGATAATGCCGATCTACAGTTATATGCAGCGAACCATTATTTCACCTGAACCCAATTTTTCCTCTTTCCTTCCACTATTTTGCCTGATTTCGTCGTTTTCGTGAGCACATTTTTTTTATACTAGCACAGTGCTGCGCACAATCCTAAATTTTTCCGCAGGCCCAATATTGCACATTTGACAATTATTATGTTTAGGCTCCATTATTTCACGCACACATACAAATTATTTTACAAGCACCGACATAGTTCACACATCCCTATTATGACACGTAGACCCATTACGTGGAAGAGATCCATTGTTGGGACACTCAACTGTGTGATGAGTGATTAATTATATAATTATAATTTGTGATTTTTGGAGGTGCAGTGCCAATTGAAATGAGACAATATAGTCCTCGTGGACGTAAAAAGTTTAACTCTGAATGGGTCATTTGAATTGTGTGGCCCAATATTTTGAACGGTGTTAGTATTTCATATCGACCCATTACTTTGAAGCAACTTTCATATCACACTGAATCATTTTTATCCCATAGACCCATTATGTCACTATGGCCCATTATTACCTTGTTCTTGTTAGAACTTGTCTATCTATCTGCTTGATTCTCTGTCTGTTTGTATATGTATATATATATGCTTGTCTGTGACCAAGATAACTTAAAAAGGAATGGACGGATCTTCATGAAATTTACTGATATTGTTAGGTATAGTAGGAGAAACTGATGAATAACTTTTTGTGCAGATCCTTTCAACCGCTGGCTTGTCAACCTGCCATTTCTAGGCAATATAATTCAGGCAATTCTTAGCGGATTTTTGAAAAAATTGCAGGAAATGATATGAATGTTATGAGGAGTAACGTAACCCAAAAAATATACAGTACTTGAATATTTATAAACTTATCAGGACCTGTCTGGACAGAATGATAAAGAGGCGCCTATGACTAAATTTCGGTGATGATTTCTTCATCCGTTTCTGTGTTTGTCTATTTGTTTTTTAGATCACATAACTCAAAAGTTATGGACAGATCTACAAGAAATTTACAGAAACTGCTAGGAATGCTACGAGGCATAAAGGACCTGATATTGGTGACGATGAAATGAAAATCCTGGAATCAAAATTAATTCGATTTTTTCGTTGACATTGCATTACTCGGCGAAAATATGCGCTCTCAGAGTACTTCACTTATTACATTGATTCATATTTCATATGGTCCCATTTCTTTCGCATATTGTTCATTATAGTTCATCGTCTCACATTTTATTTCTAAATTTGACTTTCTCGTTCCATTAGGATCAAAGATCCTAATGGTTTTTCGATCGATTTTTCTTGGCAGGGTGTCCAGCTTCCCGTATATAGTTGCTTAATAATATTCGGCTGTAATGACCTGTCTCAGCGGCCCGTGTGAATTAATTATTCCATGTTTACCCATAAGAGCGCTTAGTTAGACAACCTCTTATCTCCCGTGCGTATACCTGTACGAACAGTGTCTTCATACGCAGTGATGGGTCCATGCAAATTGATGAACCTATGTAAAATAATGGGTATAAATGAAGTAACACATTTATCCGACCTATTGCTCCTGATGCCGAAGCCATATATGCATTCGCTTGCCCAACTTTATGCTAGGACGTACAGCTCGCGAGGCGTTTCGATAACTATTTGAAATCAGGAGCTTAGATACGGTAGCATAATATGCGTGCGAGCTGTGCATCCTCGCATCAATGAATAACATGCCTCTGGCACCACACACATTCACAATATGTATGATTTCAGATGTAGGTACTGTATTGATTAAAATATTCTTCCTGCAATAAAGCAACAATCTGAGTCACGCAGCCTACGCCCCGCGTTGTATGAACGTTTCCATACTTGTAGGCCTGGAGCGAAAATTCTCTATTATTTTATGCCCGTCGCTCAAAGCGAACTGGAAGAAAAATCGCAGGCAACAAGTGCTTCTGTTATGAGGGCTACGGTGTGTCACGGCTAAGGGGACTGAATTGGCCAAAGTCGGGCGCAGTCGTACGACATTCGGCGCCGTTATCAGTATCGAGTCAGCT
This sequence comes from Parhyale hawaiensis, assembly GCA_001587735.2. Taxonomy (NCBI): domain Eukaryota; kingdom Metazoa; phylum Arthropoda; class Malacostraca; order Amphipoda; family Hyalidae; genus Parhyale; species Parhyale hawaiensis. Next base: position 5,041,039 of record LQNS02276867.1, read on the forward strand.
CAATTAATTCGATTACGTATGCGGTAACCGTGACTGTACAACTTGCAGGGCTGGAACATCGCTGAAAAGGCTAAAATAAAATTTGTGTACAGTAGTTTAAACTCGTTCCAAAATAAGTGACACAGACAGAAGTCTACAATTATTGGCATCGCGTCAGTGTAAAATAGTGTAAAAATTGTAATGGCGGCTAAGATTTTCAATAATATTTCCGACAGATAAATTCAGCGCAAGCTGAAGCCGTGTCACGGCAAAATAATCGGATTAGTTCACTTGGCTCTACAGTGGCATCAAAAACAAAGTTCACCTCTGTGCCGCAGAAACAAAATTATCGCATAACGTGCCGATAACTTTGTTTTCGTATTCCCCGCCATATAAGAGGAGAGTGGAGGGTGGTATGACGTGCGTTGATTCCCTCCCGCGCCACACACAAATCCCCGCTACACAGTCAGTCTGTGATCTATCAGAGCTCGAGTACAGTACACGTAGGTACGTTGCGCTGGTCCCCTGCCCTCTACTTTCCTTCCTTTTCACTTATTTTGACACCATACAGAAAGCTACCACGGCATCACAATGGGTCGGAAGAAGCTTACCATTGAAGAAAGGGCTCGAGCAGAGAGTGACGGTGAACCACGTACCTGCTGGACTGAATGTCAGCCGAGTGTCCTTCTTCAAGCTTAAAAAATCAGCTACCGCACTCCCTGCCGGGACAATACCACCACACAGTGGGGTGTGGGCGCAGAGAATTACAGTAAGGACTGGCTCTCTCACCAACACCTTGTCAGTCCTTGCTGTTGTCTTTCTCTTGCATCCACATACCACTGCGTGGTGGTATTGTCCCAGCAGGGAGTGCGGTAACTGATTTTTTAAGCTTGAAGAAGGACTCTCGGCTGACATTCAGTCCAGCAGGTACGTGGTTCACCGTCACTCTCTGCTCGAGCCCTTTCTTCAATGGTAAGCTTCTTCCGACCCATTGTGATGCCGTGGTAGCTTTCTGTATGGTGTCAAAATAAGTGAAAAGGAAGGAAAGTAG
>LQNS02276867.1:5072754-5088397 GCA_001587735.2 Parhyale hawaiensis
TTTTACATTATCCAGAAATTCATCGGTGCTGTCATATCAGTAAACCGCCAAAATAAATGCGAAAAAATTAGCACCTACAAACTTGGTACTTAAATTAAGCACGTAAATATTGCAATAGTAGACTATGAGGGTAACTTCTATCTGTTTATAACTGTGTAGGGCTTGTTACTTTTCATTCATTCTTCATGCTTAAACATTTATAGACAAGCAATTTTAGGATTGTTTTCAATAAGTTTTAAGCACTTTTTGCAGCTCTCTATTGTGTTTATACGCACAGCTATTGTTCTTATCCTGCCTACTTATCAAGTAAATGTCATCGAGTTTGCTAATGAGATACAACGCAATACTAAGGCATCTTTAGAGCAAGAAAATATACACAACACTTCCTATGGCACTGCATTGCCAAAAGCAGCGAACGTCTTCCATTCAGTGCCGAGCTTCCTTGAAAAATGCCGACGTTTTTGTGATGTTCTTAATTAAAAAACGGGAAGTGCGGCTGTGGATTTCTAGTCGGTGGAAGTACTTGCCTTATACAGTAGAGCTGAAGGTCTCAGTCAGTCGGGCAGTTGTGTTCACACTGGTGACATCTTATCGCTTGCAGACACTTCACAGATGTACTGCGTTTAGAGGCTCAATTAAAATTCTACTAGACGGCCCGTGACCCGTTGGGTCATCATCACAATCGTCTTTGCTTTCACAAAAAACAAGCGTTATTAGGTGGTCAAAGACCACACGCTATTTGACAGTCCACTCCTGCCCGTACGGGTCACCATTAGCAGCTTCTCTGCCTCCCTAATGAATATTCAACCCTCAGCTTGTAAGCAACGTCAATTTATATGTTACGGATGCATTTCCCGTAGCACCTCTGAATTTATCGTGTCCGTTCTTGCAGCCGAGCTCAGGTTTAACCTCCGTATCACAGATGCAGCCGTATTAAATCTTCAGCGCTCTATTATTTCCTATCTCAAAGCGAAGAAACTGCGTGCAAACAAGCAAGCAAGACACTCACGAGTAAAGAAACAAGCAAGGTTCACAGAGTTTTAGAATAGTATACATTATAACACATAAAAATGTTTAGTTCATAAAGTATACTGTTAATTAACTCAATATGCTTGGTCACCAGGTTGATGCTAACAACATCGACGTGGATATTATAAAGGAACCTGAAAGTGCTAAAGCAATCAGCAAACTTGGACTTTAAAACAATGAAGATGGTACGTTTCCCTAACTCACCATGGCCAACTATACCACAAGATGCAGCAAGTATTCTTTCAATGAAATCGCAGGCTTTAATACTTCTCAGGCCGTAAATATGAGACCTAACTGAGTGCTTTATTAGTCGTTTATTTCGGCAACCGCACGTATGTTTCTTTTTTCTGATAATAGGTTACCGGACTCACGGAGGAGTACAACAGGAGAAGCAAATTAAGCATTCTCTCTTAAGCAGGGCTCACACTGTTGCCAACACGTGTTCACAACAGTGTTGGCAACATCTGTTGGCGAGACTGTCAAAAACACCTTTATTGTCGGCATCCGTGATGGAGGTGTTGGTAACACTGTTGGTAACACTGTTGCCAACACGTGTTCTGAACACTGCCATCGGACTACACTCACACTGTCTGCTCAAAGGATGGTCGGGGTGTTCGAGAGAAAATTGCTTCAGATCGATTCGCAACTTTGCAACGGAAGGACGTTTTTAAATATTTTGAATGCACAGCATCGTTGATTTGTTATTACATATATTTCGAATAATTTGTGTATTTAGCAAACAATATTCATTATTCGACTATATTAATAATTACTCTCTTTTGTCAGGTAAATTGATTAGTGCTCATTGTCGTTAGCTATAAAATGGCATCTGTTACAGATTAGAAGAGGTATGAACAAGAATGGCGGTAGTTGTAGATCCTTTGGTGGCCGCTCAGGGAATTTCCAGGAAATGGGCGCTTAAGATTTAGTTTCAATGGGAACACTTCATCTCCAATTATAACAAATGGAAGTGTGAGTCCATTACCTCGATCTCACACGGTTCTGGGAATTTGAACTTGTTTTCCTCTATGGCCTTGTCCAGTTTAGATCGCCGAAAAACTCCCGCATCATTACTTCGACCATAGCTGCCAATGTCAATTGCAGTGGAGCAATAATTTACATCACACAGAGCAAGCAAAATCATACTAAAATAACCCTTATAATTAAAAAATTGAGATCCAGAGTTATCGGGGCAGATTAACCTCACATGTTTGCCATCGATCGATCCTACAGAATTTGGGTACTGCCGCTGGTTTTTGTAATCTTCAGCAATCCTTTGAAGATCAGCTTGAGAGAGGTCAGGCATGTACAGAGGACGTAATGCCATCCATAAAATTCTAGCGGTTTCATGCACAATTTTACACACTGTACTGTGTCGCAACAGTGTTGCCAACACTGTTGCCAACACTGTTGTGAACACGTGTTGGCATCAGTGTGAGCCCTGCTTTAGTTGTGGAATCGGGTTCGCTAGTTTTATTCAATATTTTTCAGGAAAGTAATGTAGATATAGGTGATTATTCTTTGTACTAGCTGTCCTTTGTAGTCTTTAGTTTCATTCCATTCAGATAGTCTACTGAAGCATCATCAAGGTGCAAAAGTGCGAAGCCTCTTTCATGAAGTACAATAAACACGTAGCTGGAGCATTCATTGCAATTTCAGTATAGTTTTTCTGCTAGCTCAAATCATTCTCATACCAGAAAACAATGCATCTGTTATATTAACGTGCAGTACAGCCATCGATACTTCACATTGTATTTTCTCGGCAGTCTACTGGAACATGTAGGTTCTGCATGTAGGGCCGCCTACTCGAACTTGGCTCGCTGACAACCCCGTGGTTGTCTACAATGCGAGTGGTAGTCACTGGTGGCAATCGTGACCCAGTTAATGAGCACAGCAATCATCTATAAATTATGTCATCTAAGATTAAGCAAGAACTTGTTAAACTCAGAGCAGAGGGTGAGAAAAAAGTACCTGCTGGACTGGAGCCTTGATCGCGGGCCAGGGACTGGGCGGCAGTATTCAGTTCAACCGCGCACAGCTCCGGGACTGCGGCACCATCCTGTTTTTCCTCAAGGCAGTCCTCTTCCTTGCCTGTATGTATAGCTTTGATGCTCACAGATGACATGTACTAAATCATTCCCGTCCAATACTCATTCGAAAGAAAGCTCTGCGATATTTGTTACCATGCATATATTTGCTAAAGTGTGCACACAAAGCTTCATATAATTAAGAGTACTTGACTAGCCCTCAGCGCCAATAGAAATGAAAGTTAACGATCAAATTCTTGATCCAAGTATTGTTCATTTTTTATTATGTATCAGTATTTATGTACATTGCCTTTTAATCAAAAACTCATCGGATTTTCAATATTTGTCTGTATCGTTTGCACGCTGTCTTTCGGTCACAATATCAGTATTACGTGCAAATATTTTACTATTAAATTGCTTGCTTTTAATTACTTGTATGCATCTCCTCGGCTTTCTCCATGCTCGCTGTTTCTAAGAATACACCTGTTTCTCATGTACCTGTAGCTATATAGGCTCAGCCTGAAGCTGCGTCTCATTATATTTGTAAAGGAATTGGCACTTGCAGTCTTCGTACACATAGGCTGACCTGCCTTGTGCACACACAAAGAAATCTCTGCAACAGAATGTTTAAACTAATTACGTTTTCAAACCTAACTCTATTTAGACTTCCGTTCAGATTTACCTCTCTTAGCTACTGTTACAACACTTTTTTTTGTACCATTGGCCAAACCAACTTAGATCGCTTCATCATTCCGCCATCTGCTTCAACACATTCTCAGAAGATGTTCAATGATTTCCTTCCTTTCCTACACTGTACGCAACACCACTGTAAGGATGGATTGCAGAAGAATAACAGCAATTGCAATGACTGGGTCATAGAAGCTAGCGCGCTAGGCATCGTGATCATCATACAGTTGAAGAGTGAATATAGTTAGTATTGAAATAAGCTTTCTGCAATGATTTTATGCAAATAAAAGTTGAGCAGCTTTTAGGACAGAGTACTCAAATTAGCCGAATATGAGTAAGACTCGCCATTTAAAGTGCGTAGGAATGTCGGTGTTAAGGGGGAGAAGAGCTCGGGAGGCCTGAGGCCTCCCACCCCCCTCAAAGATTGAGCCAAACACCCGGTCTGCCCTAGGAGTGCTACCATTAAACCAACATACATGCATCCCATAGCAACGAAGCCCCTCCAAAAAACAAACAAAACAAATATCTTTTATTATCTCGTATACAGGGTACAGTGGATACACCTATAGAGGTTTTCTTCTTGCCTTATGTCTAGAATTTTGAAGAACTGGAAGTGTGAAGAGCAGGAGAAGCAGTCTGTGATGAGAGTCAATTTATGATCCCTCACCGTGCATCGCCTGGCCTCTCGGTGCTGGGGTGCTCCACGCAGTGTAAATCCGTAGCGTGCCGTCCGGGAAATCGAACCCGAGCTTCCGTTCATGCGATGCCGAGCCGTTGTCACTTCACCACCGAGAGGGTGACACATTTTATACTCCCGCCCTGCCCCTCCTCTGCTCCCCAATAGAAATTTTCTATCGCCGCCACTGTCGAGTGGTTAAATTGGGATATATGAGAAGCTGCGGCGTCGGTACGCTCGGAATACATTCAATTCAACGTGCATATACACTAAGTGCAAATATTCAGATGCATTTAATACACAAAGTACGACAAACTGTGTAAAATATACCAGGAAAGGCGTCGTAACTGCGTCTTCCGTTTTATTTTTAAATATCAAAAGATACTAGTACGTGTACATTTTATTATGCTTAAAATCATTATTTTCCGATATGACACACACACGACGCAAAGAGTTTCAGTTAAAATCAATTAACGAGAGCGCTCTGAGAGCGCATACCTCCGCCAAGCTTGGCAACGTAAACGAAAAATTCAATTTGACTTTAAAACCATAATTTTCTTTGTACCAACTCCAAAATCTAATCATTTGTGCCCTCTGATGGTATTAACAGTTAATGCAATTTTCGTGAAGATCCGTTCATAACTTTTTGAGTTATGCTGCTAACAAACATCACGACAAACATGGGTCAAACATACAAAAGAACAAACCGATCTGCACCAAAAATTAATCATTCGTGTCTTTTGACACTAATAACAACTGCTATCAAATTCATAAAAAGAACTAATATTAACTAATAACTAATAAATAACTAATAACTATATTTTTTAGTTATTGTGCTAACAACCATAGAATTAGAAACAGTGACTAACGAACCAATAGATCATCAGAAATATTTGGTCATTTACTCTTCGTAACATACCTAAGAATTTCATAAAAATACGTCCATGTCTCTTTGAGTGATGGCATAAAGAAAATTAGGGGCAAAAAACAAACAAACAAACGGATGGACGGATATTCATCAAAAGTTAATCATCTGTTCCTCCTAACATACATAATAAACCCTGTAAATTTCGTCAAAATCCATCCATAACTTTTTGAGTTATCTTGGTGACAGACAGCCAAATAGACAAAGAGACAGACAAACCCGACGAAAACATAACCTCCTCGCCGGAGGTAATTATTTTTAATGATACATGGATATTTCCAGGCATTGGTACCCAATAATTTAGGTATAAGTGAACTCAGGGCTGCCACATTCCCCATTCTTCCTGACTCTGGGCACCAAGAAGTCCATCTTCCTGACTATGGGCACAAGAAACCCAATTCTTTCTGACTCTGGACAACAATTAAGTAGACCAATTCTCCCTGACTCAGGGTAACAAGTTGCATAATTCTTCCTGACTCGGGGCACCAAGAAGTCCATCTTCCTGACTATGGGCACAAGAAACCCAACTCTTTCTGACTCTGGGCAACAAGAAGCCCATTTTTCCTGACTCTGGGCAACAAGAAACCCAATTCTTCCTGACTTAGGGCTACCAGACGCCCCGTTCTTCCAAACAACGAAAAACCACTTCCAAGCCGTAGTAGCTGTTCCGCCTGCATTCGTATCCCAGCTGTGGACAAGCAGAGGCAACGAGCTAACGATACGGCATCATTAATCATTGAGATAGCGAGCAAAATCTCACTCCCAGTAAAAAACAAGAATCATCGCCAGCGTTTCGCCGCTGATTTGCGCTCAGGTGATTAAATTTCGACCTTGGCCGCACCGAACAGATCTGTTAGGGCTGATGATGTGAAGAATAATTATGGTAGCGAGAGTCTGCAGGGAGACTCGGAGATTTAAGATGCCATACTAAACTCCAGGGTCCACCGCACATATATTTGTCATCATGGCTTGTTTTCGGCCCAAGTGACTCTTATCAAGGAGGCGAAAAGTGGTGAAAAACTGAATTATTAAGGAGCGTTGTGTCAAAGTTGAGTGCATCGGGATATCGGAGCTAAGACTCGAAGATTTTTAACACGCTCACTACTGCGCCATTCTAAAACTCGGGGAAAACTTAAATATGACTGTCTTGAAAATTATTGCTCGCAAACAGCTTGTTGCCCTCACATACTCGTGCGGGAGCAACACGTGCATCCACGTACTTAATAAGGTAGTCCTCTTTCAAGAGTACTAATATCAAGTAAAAATTTTGACCTTAAACATTAAAACTGCATGAAACAATGGGTCCATATCAAGGACAATCTTTACCATATTCAAGGTGCAATAATTGTTTAAATATTCTCGTTCAGTGCAAGATAATTTACAAATTCTTTCCACCTATGGCCCGACGGCATGACAATAATATACGTATACCAGCAGCGAAGAGTCATTGTTATTACAGGCCCTACATGAGAGTGGTAGGAAACTTGATTTATGCCGCGAAGTGAAGCTGACATGTAAGAGAACACAATGGAAACAAAAATAAGTAAGATTGATCAAAGATTCACAATAGGGCTTAAATGTAAAGATCCTGAAAACATTTACCGTATTGATGAGGTGGTTTGGTTGGATGGATAAGTGGTGAAAAGAAAAGGAAAACTACAGAAACACAATGGGCGATAGCCAGAGGAAAGACACTCTGCGCATCATTTAGAGGAGGATTAAGTTTGAAAATATAAAACGACTTTAACATTCTAAGATCAACTATGTCCCAAGTGGTTGCTAGGATCTTACCATTCTCTGTACAAACTGGAAACAATACATAGTTCAGCAGCGTTCGTGCGGAAGACTGTGAAGGAGAAGCAAGGAAGAAACCAGTCCTAACGTTGCGCCCTGCACGTTCAGCGCCCTGCCCACTAGGGTACTGCCGGTAGAGCCCACGTATCGTGACTGACAAGATGCAACGATATTGGTAGACATGGGACGCGCGAACTGAAGAAGGTAGCTTGTCTTCATGACGAAAGAGGGCACCAATAAGGGAATTATTGAATAGAATCATTTAAGTTTCAGTTACGAAAAAATTTTACAGTCAAGTGATGCACGTCGTCCTTCAATTTCATAGACTGATGCCCGAAAAGGGAAGTTTTACATAGGAAGCATTGTTATGGCTAGACTTGATTTCCGATGGAGGCTCATATAGTTTGGATGAAAACGTGGTTTGTTTCTCTGTAGCCAAAATGGAAAACCCATTCCTGGTCCAGAACCTACGTAACAACTCAAATTCTTTGTTTAGCAGCTGAGTGCGGACTCAGTGCACCCTATAGCTCTAAGGATGCAAAGGCTGTTATGCTTACTATTATCCGAACAAAATTTTAAAAAGCTTGTAGCTAATCCTGAGCATGTATCTTGGCGATATACTAAACAATGAAAATCGTTGCCTATTCTATGCACACTGGTATCGGAGAAGCTAACCGATTGTCAGATTTATTTTAGTTAGTAAATTTAAGTTTACGGTATCGGGAGTTTTTTTAATAATTCAGGAAAACGTCTGTGTAAGATTCATCTTCAGAAAGTAAAACGCGTCATCGTTACATCTTTTCCAAACACATTCTTGAAATTCTCCCAGCACTCGTTCAGCCATTTTTGTAAACAGCCAACGGATGCCCACAAAAATGTTAGCACAAGTTGCACCAAGGGGTATGCTAACTCCCGCCCAATCCATCTGCTCATTATACAGTGTTAACCAGCTAAAAAAAATTACATACAGATAGATTACAAAACTAAAAGACAATCCAAATATTGCCGTGGTGCTGAAGTTTATGCAATATTCGTCAGTCATTTGCCAGTCTGAGCTGAGCCAATTTTGCTAGTAAGAAGTATTTTATTGTTAATAAGAAACAAGAATCCACCATGGATGCTAAGCCAAGGATGAGCAGCTGAACAGGAAGCGATATTCTAGGCTTCATCGATTGATGCGGAAAAGTCGACCCACAAGGCTCGACTTGCCCAGCAGTTTAGCCACGAGCTTTCGCTTCGAATTAAGTTTTAGGTTTTCAACCCTAGCCGAATACCCCTGAAGTGACAAAAACTCAACCTTGGTTTATAAAAGAGAGTTTCTGTCGATTCAAGCATAATCGAGTTTCTATAGTAGCATTTGCAAGCCGAATCAAAGTGGTGAAACCAACGCTCAAGTCTCAAGTGTTGGGTAAATCAAGTCTTGTGAGCTCGACATTGCGGTGCCAATCTACGACACATATAATATATAAATGGATAAAGGGAACCCATACAAGGGATCGAGTTAGAGATATGGCTCAATCGCAATATTTTAGGCAAGCAGTCGCTGTCTGTAAGAAAGACTATCGGAAAATATCGGCTGTTGCATTACAGTTTTAGGCAAACAGTCGATATCTGCAGGAATGAACATCGGATAATATCAGCTGTTGCAAGACTGTAATCGGATGGGGAGTGGTTGGAGCAGAGACGAACATTTAATTGGACGGCGTGCAACGGAGGTCACAATATTAGTATGTGTTGTAGCGCAATGGCCGATCGGGATGTTCAAAACCTTCTTGTCCTGTGGCGCAGTAAGCCCAAGCTACACTACTAGAAAAACAAGCTTTAAGTCAGCAGTTCTGTCCGTATTTGATAGTGATCATTTGGAATACACTCCCTAACCCCGACGTTGTCGATGTGGAGACAGTCAACACATTTAAAAATCGTCTTGACAAACATTTGGAGAGACATCCTCCACAGCTAAGAGCTCCTCCTCCAGGAGTCGCAAACTCTTAACAGCCAAAGCTACCAAGGCCACCTTAATCCATTTTCTCTTTTCCGCTCCGACTACAGAGATAGGCGTCTCTTAGCTCACTTTTTAGCGGCTTTTGATCATGCTCTCGTGCTTGCATGATCGTTTCTTTGACTGAGATTCTTCCCTTTTTTTCTTATTTCTTTCTGACATAATGGCAGTAGCTCATAGAGCGCCGGGGCGTATGTGCCGGTGTCTTTTTGAGAATGGGCCTGTTGGTTCATCTACTGCCGCCTATCTAATCTCGTTCAGGAAGAGCTGAGTCATTAGAGCAAAAGGATTAGCAAGAATATCGTAGTGTTAATCCTCAATAGCTTTTTTACAAACATAGCCCTGCAGAGATGTCAGTAAGTCATCACAGTTCCTCACATGGGCAGCGCTGAGACTAGGTGTAATTTTGTTGCCATATTTGGCATCCTGTTTGTGAGAAAATGCAAGGGCAAGTAAAAGTTCCTCATTGTTACTCTAAAACAGGACGATGCTGCTATATACAATATTACATGCATACCAAATATGTAGTAAACGACGTTACTTCAAAGCAGGGCAGAGCGACACTATATTATTCTATGCATGCCAAAAATGTAGTAACAATGTTAGTTTAGAGCGGACCCAAGCTATCACATTTTATGCATGCATGCCAAAAGTTAAGGAAAGCTGTGGATAAAGAAGGTAAGGATACTCATTCTCTTCAATAGATTATATATATGAGGTCAGGGGAACTACCCAACTATTTTTCATATGGATTTAAGAATACATTTGCTATTAACAAGGTGTATACGTTTCATCTGAACCGTGTTTCGAAGATTGCAAATACCTCTACCTCTGACCCAATTCTTGCCCGGAACATATAATCAGGTACTGCCTGTCAACAATGTAAGCATGGACAAGCTCCATGGAAATGCCGTCACAGGTTACGGAGAAAACTCACTGATGCACGACTTATTATTTGAGGCATAACAACCCTGTTCCTCCGGCTTATTTAGGAGGCCTTAATAAAACCAACAGCCACCGATCTGACTCATTTGAGGCCATGTCTCCACAGCCCTCCGGCCTTTTGGATTTTTGCGACTCTCGCTAGTTCATTTTTAGAATTGCGGCCACTCCACGAGGCTGGAATGGCCGCGTCCAAGAAAGAGTGAAGTTGCGCAGTAATTAACTGCCGAACTCAGGATGGCAACCGCACCAGCAGTTCACTTCACTGCAGGACTGCGACGTCGTGCACAAATGCAGACATTAGCCGCACAGCTGTCCGCTGCGTGCAGCCATTGTATGCAAATGTGATGTTGCTCAGCCTGTGGTGACGCGGGCCACGGGTGGCCATAACATTACCTCTCGGTAATGTTTGCCTGGGAATATACCCACACTGCGGATATTATGAGAAAAGCCTTTATGCGTTTGACCATAGACCAAAAACATAGAAAATCTAAAAAAGGAAACCGAAGAATACTTATACTAAAAGGTAGTCAAATAGTATATGGAGAGCTAAAGAAAAAAATGCTAACTCCTTTTTCTGTGAAATGGTGAAAGACCTTTTTTGCTCTTTGCTTCCATCTTCTAATTCTAGATTTCTTTGAGGGAAGAAAGCTACTGCTGTGCCTCCTGAATTATGTAAATTACTCGGCTCCATCTTGAGTCTTCTAGTATAGCGGTGCTAAACCAACTTATGAAACCCAATTTATGGTCATGACTAGACCTGTCATCATGTGCTTCCAAATTATCTGATCGTCTATTCTTTTCATGCATAAAACAAAAAGCGAAAAACGAATCATCTCTTCACTGAAACTGAAATATCCATCGCGATTAACTGCAGTCATTTACGAAGGGACCAGATTCAATGACTAATTAACAAAGTTATGATATGCACATAGCGATAAGTGGAGATGTTTTCTTTATACTGTAACTTTTACCACATTTTCTTTGAGTTTATTTCTGATGCTTTACTCTTACAGTACTGCCTTAGCGTAGTCATTCAGCAGCTGATAAGCAAGTATGCTTCAATACAAATCACTTTGTGCGTTTTAACAGCAATAGATAGGATTTAGCTTACTGTAGGTCAAAGGCGTCAACGACTCATCAATGCAATTCATCAACGAGAAGTAATGCGCGTGTAAAATTGACGGACGGTGGGAATCGCCAGTAAAATTCAAACACTATTTAATTCCTGTCCAGAACATCAGCAGACATTACATGTCCTCCATTTCTGTCGGCATGCATTGGGGAGTTTTCTAATATACGCCTGCATGCATGTATTAGTCATTTAGATACCTATTAAGAGTTAAGTGAGTGTACCTTAAGGCCTACAAATTTTATTTCCAAACTATGCATTACTATTGTGTAGAACCATTCAAGCAAGTTCTTTACTATATATGCACCATAGTACCAATCAAACAACTAAAAGGTCGAGTGTCTAATAAATGGGTTCCAAACAGTATGATTAAATGCATGCATCAGTTACTAAAGTGACCTCTGTACGTGCCCCATTAACATCGGTAACTCTAAGAATGTAGTATCAACACCATGAAATAATGAGCAAAGCTATCTCCTGCCTCGAGAACAAGCCTGCCATGTACACTGCGAAATCTTCCAGGTGTTACTAACTCAGTGGATTAATCTTTACACTTTAACGACCACTGGGCCTCACGAATCCCGTTTCGCAAAAATTAAGTTTCTGAATAAAGAAGGGACCAGTGATTTTTGGACCTATGAGCGCCGCGACTATGAGACGGTAGTCGGACTACAATTTAAGACTATCTCCTTAATGGGTTAACACTGATTCGCGCGATGGTGTGATAGATGAACGTATCCCTTCAATTCAGCTTCCAAGTGTTTTCTTGCGTCATTGTGAAGATAATTGTGCGTCTACCCAGAGGCGCGCTAAAATGTTGTCGTCCAGGTCTGGTGGTCAGACAAGTGTCACGTGCAATGCTTCGATATCTGTTCAGACTAGAAGGGAATGAAAATCCATAACGCTGTGGACTTTTTTGTTCTCTGAAGAACGCAGTAGCGCATTCGTAGCCTGAGTTTAGTGAACACGTTTAGTTAACTGTCATGGGAACCTGCCTAAAGACTCTTGATGATTCCCAAACTCGGAAAAAATCCCTCGAGTTTAGACAATACATAGGTGTACTCTATTTAAGAGAAAGGGGTGTTTGCTTTCGTTCTAGCTATTTTGCAAATTTTTGCTTACCAGTTATAAAAGCAAGTAGAGGTAGTGCCTTGAGTCTCCCGGCAACATCTCAGCAACTTTAGTCAATTGACAACATCCGACTGGGGGCTTTAGCTAGATAAGAAAGAAAGATCTTGTATTTCTCATATGGATGCAGGGCCCAACAAATGAGGGACGCAAGCTTAAGCTTATAAGTATCATTCTTAGACCTAACACACGGGACAAGAGTTACAATAGGTTAGACAAATAACAATAGTGGGTAAATTGTGATAACCGGTTCGAAACTGAAGTGACAAAATAGCCTAATTAGGGACAGATATATATATATTATTTTTTTCCCTATGCTGATAAAGATGAAGAAGTTTTTGACCTAAAAAAGATATGTTAAATTTGAATTATGGTGCGTGCTACATGTGGTGTAAAAAAATATCATATATTTGTGATAGACAAAGAAAAATCTTGAAATAAAATGGAATAGAGAATAGGTAATACACACAAATTTCCTGACTATTTTGCTGCAGCAGTGGCGCTTCTTACTTTCTAATAAGTAAAAAAAACCTGCAAGGTGAAATACCAGATTTCTTGTGTCATCCCTAAGAGATTCGCTTGTAAGATAAAGTCTAACTGTTAAGTGATCGATCCAATTTTCACCCCGAACAAAGAAAATATCGGCGCAGAATCGACGTCCAGCTTCACGTTTCGGTCATGAGTCAAATAGCAAAGGAACGCCAGGTTGTCACTTCTGCAACGATCTGAGATTTTATAGTTTTTACCGTTCTTTCCAACTTACACTATTGTTATTACTGAATTCTTAATAATAATTTCTACTTTCTTAGTCTAAAAGAATAATTACCATGCTGTTGTTTAAGCTCAGAATGTGGTTACGCAGTCTAACCGATGTTCTGTTCTGTATTTAAGATGCAGTGAAGACTTATGTAACTACACTGTTGTGCTTGAGCTTACATACTGCCAATATAACCATAGATATATCTTATCTACGTAAGCAGATATACCTCAAAGAACTGCCAATGGAACTATCATATATCTTCATATCTACAGTGGTGTATCTGACTCTCTCGGAACGATTTCCAAAAAGAAAGAGAGAAAAGCCCGAGAGAGCTCAAGACAAGCAGCCCGTGTGCGGCAGTAGCCATTTAAACGAAGCAGGTGTCCTTGCGTGCCTGCAGTATTGGATTTAATCGAGCCATATACGGCAGTGGGTGAGGGGCTGACTCATAACTATCTTCTGAGTGACACTGCCATGGCCGCCTCTGCCCTAGCTGACTCTGCTGGGGCCTGTACCAGCCTCTGTCTCCCCCTGGGGCCTGTACCAGGCTCTGTCTGACTCTGGGGCCTGTACCAGCCTCAGTACGAGCCTCTGTCTGACTCTGGGGCCTGTACCAGCCTCTGTCTGACTCTGGGGTTTGTACCAGCCTCTGTCTGACTCTGGGGCCTGTATCAGCCTCTGTCTGACTCTGGGGCCTGTACCAGCCTCTGTCTGACTCTGGGGCCTGTACCAGCCTCTGTCTGACTCTGGGGCCTGTACCAGCCTCTGTCTGACTCTGGGGCCTGTACGAGCCTCTGTCTGACTCTTGGGCCTGTACCAGCCTCTGTCTGACTCTGGGGCCTGTACCAGCCTCTGTCTGACTCTGGGGCCTGTACCAGCCTCAGTACGAGCCTCTGTCTTACTCTGGGGCCTATACCAGCTTCAGTACGAGCCTCTTTTCTGACTCTGGCTGCCCGTACCAGCCACTGTTCTGACTCTGGCGGCCCCTACCAGCCTCTGTTCTGACTCTGGCGGCCCGTACCAGCCTCTGTTCTGACTCTGGCGGCCCGTACCAGCCTCTGTTCTGACTCTGGCGGCCCCTACCAGCCTCTGTTCTGACTCTGGCGGCCCGTACCAGCCTCTGTTCTGACTCTGGCGGCCCGTACCAGCATCTGTTCTGACTCTGGCGGCCCGTACCAGCCTCTGTTCTGACTCTGGCGGCCCGTACCAGCATCTGTTCTGACTCTGGCGGCCCGTACCAGCCACTGTTCTGACTCTGACGGCCCGTACCAGCCACTGTTCTGACTTTGGAGCTTCCACCATTTTCTTTTCTAACTCTTCGGGCTTCTATTAGCTCTATTGCCAGCTGCTGCCCTAACTCTGCAGGTTCTGCCACCTTCTGCCCTAACTCTGCAGGTTCTGCCACCTTCTGCCCTAACTCTGCTGGTTCTGCCACCTTCTGCCTTAACTCTGCTGGTTCTGCCACCTTCTGCCCTAACTCTGCTGGTTCTGCCACCTTCTGCCCTAACTCTGCTGGTTCTGCCACCTTCTGCCCTAACTCTGCTGGTTCTGCCACCTTCTGCCCTAACTCTGCTGGTTCTGCCACCTTCTGCCTTAACTCTGCTGGTTCTGCCACCTTCTGCCCTAACTCTGCTGGTTCTGCCACCTTCTGCCCTAACTCTGCGGGCTTCTGCCAGCTTCCGCCCTAACTCTGCGGGCTTCTGCCAGCTTCTGCCCTAACTCTGTCAGTGTAGAGGGAAACGGTGAGGGTTGAGGTTTAGTGAGCAATAGAATATAATACTGGTTCATGCTGAAGAGTTTAAGTAGGCAATATATGTAAAACACTTTTTAAAATTATTTTGATCGTTTTGCGTCGGTATTATGTATTGTGATGTCCTAAGTATTAGGATATTTGAGAGTACTCTGTTCTCGAGTGATCCCCAGTTGTGATATACTGTAGAGTAATTAACGGCGGGCATTTAGATTTCACTGTACGACAGAGCTCCTTACTTCTTGCGGTGTCGCCTATGTAAGAGAACGACTGTGCGCTTTTAGGTTAAGTAAAGTCACGGCTTGAAATTATTGTTATCATTGTTAAACAAATTGGTTTCTATTTTTCTTACAAACTATTCATGATTTCGTATTGTAATTAAATGCAGCAGTCGATTCCAGTAATAATAACGCTCGACGTATTCATGCCGAGCTATTTCTTTCTTTACTTATTCTAAGGTTCGCTAATGATAGGGACAAACATTTCCTAACTAAAATGTTGTCATTTCTGGAAAAAAATAAACTGTACAGAAACTATCGTTTATAAATCTCCTCGTATAGAGAGATTAGATTAGATAAGCGGCAGTAGACGAACCAAGAGGCCCATTCCCAAAGAGACACCGGGACTAACACCCCGGCCTCTTTGAGCTATTGCCATTAGGTTTGGGGAAACGAGAGGAGAAAAAACGGAAGACGAAAGAGAAAAAAGAGAAAGAGAAAATAAAAAATATAAAACAGAGGGGGAGAAGAATCTCCGCCATGAATGCCCCCAAGCAAGATCGATTGCCGCTGATA
>LQNS02276867.1:5089497-5115955 GCA_001587735.2 Parhyale hawaiensis
GGGCCTGAACCAGCCTCAGTACGAGCCACTGTTCTGACTCTGGAGCCTGTACCAGCCTCAGTACGAGCCTCGGCCTGACTCTGGGGCCTGTACCAGCCTCAGTACGAGCCTCTGTCTGACTCTAGGGCCTGTACCAGCCTCAGTACGAGCCTCTGTCTGACTGCGGCCTGTACCAGCCTCAGTACGAGCCACTGTTCTGATTCTGGAGCCTGTACCAGCCTCAGTACGAGCCTCGGTCTGACTCTGGGGCCTGTACCAGGCTCAGTACGAGCCTCTGTCTGACTCTGGGGCCTGTACCAGCCTCAGTACGAGCCTCGGTGTGACTCTGGGGCTTTGGAGCTTCCACCATTTTCTTTTCTAATTCTTCGGGCTTTTATTAGCTCTATTGCCTGCTGCTGCCCTAACTCTGCAGGTTCTGCCACCTTCTGCCCTAACTCTGCTGGTTCTGCCAGCTTCCGCCCTAACTCTGCGGGCTTCTGCCAGCTTCTGCCCTAACTCTGTTAGTGTAGAGGGAAACGGTGAGGGTTGAGGTTTAGTGAGCAATAGAATATAATACTGGTTCATGCTGAAGAGTTTAAGTAGGCAGTATATGTAAGACACTTTTTAAAATTGTTTTGCTCGTTTTGCGTCGGTATTACGCATGGTGATGTCCTAAGTATTAGGATATTGAGAGTACTCTGTTCTCGAGTGATCCCCACTTGTGATATACTGCAGAGTAATTAACAGTGGCCATTTAGATTTCACTGTACGACAGAGCTCCTCACTTCTTGTGGTGTCGCTTATGTAAGAGAACGACTGTGCGCTTTTAGGTTAAGTAAAGTCACGGCTTGAAATTATTGTTATCATTGTTAAACAAATTGGTTTCTATTTTTCTTTCAAACTATTCATGATTTCGTATTGTAATTAAATGCAGCAGTCGATTCCAGTAATAATAACGCTCGACGTATTCATGCCGAGCTATTTCTTCCCTTACTTATTCTAAGGTCCGCTAATGATAGGGACAAATATTCCCTAACTAAGATGTTGTCATTTCTGGAAAAAAAATAAACTGTGCAGAAACTATACGTTTATAAATCTCCTCGTATAGAGAGATGCCTAAATTAACTGTACCTATGTGACATAACAGATTTTTTTTAAATAACAATAACTTAGCAATGCCAATATATGAAATCTCTGCATGTTATTATAACTGACCGCTGATACTTTCCCACATCGCGCCATATAGCTGCGCTCACTGGCGTATCGCTTGCCCACTCAGTGTTCCAGCCCGAACGATCTAGCAATAATAAGAGCTGTACGCCAAGAATGCTCACTTTCGCCAAGTAAAGCTGTAATAATTAAAAGACGGAATAGTAGACAAGCAGACAATCACACAAGCTGACATCACCGAAATTTATTCAAAAGTTCCTCTTGACATTCCTAGCAATTCTTGAAAATTCCATGAAGATCCGTTCTTAACTTTTTCTGTTATATGTTCCTAACAGACAGAAAAATAACAGACAAAAAAATTGAAAAACACAACCTGCTCAGCAGAGGTAATTAAATAAGAGAGTCATTATATTATCAAAACATCAAATTGAAATCGCTGTTTTCAGAACTACTCTACAAGTCTACAACGAGATCCATTATTATTAGGTGTGTTCAAAATGCTTCTGCTGCTTAAAAGTTTATTAACAATGATAAACTGTGTATTTTTCAAAAAAATTATTTTTAACACTGAAGTTCTCTGCTCTCTATAACTTGACAAGGAGCTTCTAAATGCCATACGTGTAAATATCTTCAGGTCTTGATGTGAAATATGAATCTAACTCATTTTCAATCTCTTTTCGTGATGCCAACCTTAGGCCATCTAAATGGCTTTGTAATCCTCGAAATAAGTGATAATCCGAGGGAGTCAGGTCAGGAGAATATGCTGGATGGGGAAAAATTTCCCAACCAGATTCTCCAAGGAGAGCTGTGGTCAGCAGCGCTGTGTGCGGGTGAGCATTGTTATATGAGGGAAGATGACGCCTTTCTGTTGACTAAAGCATGTCCATGTCGATTTTGGAACGAAGCAGCTTTTAAATGACGAGGTTTATCACAATAGAGATTAGTAGCGATGGGTCGGCTGTTGTCTAAAAGTTAGTTGTGGATGATCCCTCTAATACCCCGCCACATGCTCATCATTTTTTTTTTTTTTTGCTGTGGAATCCTGCTCTCGGTTGCTGAACTAGTCTTTCTCTAAGATATACCCACGTTTGATGGTGTTTAACGTTATGCTAGAGAATCCACTTCTCATCAACTATGACAAGGCGACCCATAAATGTTGTCTGAAGGTGTCGTGAAAGAAAAGATTCACAACAGCAAACACGATGTGGCAGATCCTCTGCAGACAGTTCATGCTGGACCCATGTATTTCAGAGAGTGTGAATGATGCTTTAATAATCTGAAAGAAAAGTAATAAAAATACTCAGATATTATACTTAAGTAATAATAGTCAGCATAATATCAATTTAAATGTTAAAAAAAAACGGCAAAACTTTTACACCGACCTGAAACAACATGAGGTTGTGGTGGCTGGGTCCAGAGCCCGCTGCATTGGTCTACACCACCTACTGTATAGCTGCTTTTGGCCGCCTGTGTACTGCTGTCACACTAATTTGAAACATAGAGTGAGTACCGTTATCTATGTGCTCTCTTTTATCCGTGATTGCAGCGTCTGTTTATGGTCAAGTCTATACTGCTGCTGCTTCTTCTTGTACGGAAGTACAGTTCAATTAGTAGGATAGCAGTGAACTTATATTCTTTCTCTCTGTCAAGTTAGCGAATTTCCCACGAAAGTCTATTTTTTCTACCCGAAGTAGCAATTAACCTAATTATCATTTGCAATATCATACTGCACTAAAAATTTTGAAGAAAAGCAAAAGCATCCCAGAAGAAGACTCAAAAGAGCCAACAAGTCTTATATCACTTCAGCCAGGCATCAATTTATTTTCAGTCAATTTTGGAAACCAATGCAGAGTTAACCAGCATAATTAACACTTTGAAAATTAGGTATGATGTTTTGAAGAGTTTCCTTTGCAATATTTTCTTACGAAGCTGCAGTACGCCAGACCTCACTGAAGTAAAATTACGTTTCCCGTTAGAACCTCTAGTCAGCAAGCAACAGTCATCCACTCTCAAACTAGTTATTTCTATATGACCGTGTATACGTGTATGTCAAACTCAACAACATTTTTCGTGAAGAGTACAAAGAGTGCATCCAAGCTCAAGTTTGTTAAGGTACAAAACTTATTACGGATCAGTGAGTTCTACGTTGAGGGCAAGTAACTAAACTGAGAAGCATTTGATAATCCAGTTGCAATTAGCAATCGTTCGGACATGAGGCAGCTGATCGAGACTGTCGGTATAGGCTTTGGGCATTTTGTGGTATGTACAGTCACAGTTACCTCGTGCAGTAATCCCTATAGCTAACACACAAACGCGCAGAACACAACTTTCAATTAAACTAAAGTATTTTAAAGGGTATACGGAGTTTAGTAAGGGTAGAACATGGACAAGATGATTCTGACTCACGGTAGATTTTGACAGATAGCGATGAGCAAAGCCATAACCCATTCAACAATCATTTATTGTATCGCATACAAAGCACACAAGATGTGTATTAGTTTGCCATGGAACTGGAAGTGTGCGGTACTGGAAGGGTGAAGAAGAAGGAAAGAGCCAGCGACTGAGAGCCCTTTACAGAGTCGCATTTTCCCTTGACCTTCCTTAGTACAAACATTCCTGTGAAAATCATCTAGCCACACACTTCATGCCGGAACCTTTGGTGACTCAAGTGCAAACAAGCCCAACTCCCTATGAGAAAACGGATCTCAAATACGCACAAAGACAAAACAATATTTCTCTATTATACTTAAAAATATAGGAAAGTTTCATGAAAAAATAGTATTGCCCACTACTGTATGGGCAAAACCTTGATAACACATTGCTGCGTTTTATATTTTAAATTTCGTTAGTTTGCTGAATTTTTTAGGCTGGGCACAGAGACGTACAGTGTCATGGCCTATGTTGATATCTACAACCTACAGTATACCAGCTCTCACCGACCCGGCCGCCTATCTGGCAGCGAGTAACCTGATCTTCAACGACGAATTTTACAAGCTGTCACTGATGACCTGCCCGCCTGATTTAATCAGTGGAGTAGTCGGGTAAAATATTGGCCTCGCAGAACGAACTCGTCGCGAGTTCTGTTCACGAAATTTGCACCACCTGAAAAATGCAAAATGGCAAAAATTTTTATTAATTTAAACGAGCAATTGACTATTGTCCGACGGTGCTCCCTCCGGAATTCCAGTCCCAATACTTTCAGTAAACATTCGATGAAATTAGGAGTACCTCAGGGATCGGTTTTAGGTCCCTTGTTGTTTAATATTTTTGTCAATGATATTGTATATTTTAATGATGTAAATACAATATTATTTGCGGATGATGCCGTGTTTTACATAAATGACATATCTTTTAATGGTGCAATAGAGAAAACAGTGCAATTTATCGACCTCCTTTTAAGATGGCTAAGAAAAAATCGTCTAACTCCGAACGCTAGGAAAACAAAACTGATGGTATTTAGTTCGAGACCGATTCCTGACCTNCGAGTACTCTGCTCGCCATTTTCACACTCATGTCGACTTGCTGACTGTGTTGTAGTTTGTTTGTAATAGTGATTCCTAAGTCACGTTGTTGGGTGACAGTGGCCAATTCCATCCCATTCATTTTCAATCGGGTGGAAGAGAGATGCCTAAATTAACTGTACCTATGTGACATAACAGATTTTTTTAAATAACAATAAGTTAGCAATGCCAATATATGAAATCTCTGCATGTTATTATAACTGAACGCTGATACTTTTCCACATCGCACCATATAGCTGCGCTCACTGGCGTACCGCTTGCCCACTCAGTGTTCCAGCCCGAACGATCTGGCAATAATAAGAGCTGTACGCCAAGAATGCTCACTTTCGCCAAGTAACGCTGTAATAATTAAAAGACGGAATAGCAGACAAGCAGACAATCACACAAGCTGACATCACCGAAATTTATTCAACCGTTCCTCTTGACATTCCTAACAATTCCTGAAAATTCCATGAAGATCCGTCCTTGACTTTTTCTGTTATGTGTTCCTAACAGACAAAAAATAACACACAAAAAACCGTGAAAAGCACAACCTCCTCAGCAGAGGTAATTAAATAAGATAGTCATAATATTATCAAAACATCAAATTGAAGTCGCTGTTTTCACAACTACTCTGCAAGTCTACAACGAGATCCATTACTATTAGGTGCCTTCAAAAAGTTGCTGATGATTAAAAGTTTATTGAGAATGAAAAACTGTGTATTCTTGAAAAAATTTATTCGTAACAATGACGTTCCTCGCTCTCTATAACTTGACAAGGAGCTTCTAAATGTCTCACTTCTAAATATCTTTAGGTCTTGATGTGAAATATGAATCTAACTCATTTTCAATCTGTTCCCGTTATGTCAACCTTAGGCCATCTAAATGGCTTTGTGATCCTCGAAATAAGTGATAATCCGAGGGAGTCAGGTCAGGAGAATATGCTGGAAGGGGGCAAAATTTCCCAAACAGATTCTCCTAGGAGAGCTGTGAGCATTGTTATTAGGGAAGATGACGCCTTTCTGCTAGCTAAAGCATGTCCATGTCGATTTTGGAACGAAGTAGCTTTTAAATGACGAAGTTTATCACAATAGAGATTAGTAGCGATGGGTCGACTGTTGTCTAAAAGTTAGTTGTGGATGATCCCTCTAATACCCCGCCACATGCTCATCATTTTTTTTTTTTTTTGCTGTGGAATCCTGCTCTCGGTTTCTGAACTAGTCTTTCTCTTCAATATATCCACGTTTGATGGTGTTTAACGTTATGGTAGAGAATCCACTTCTCATCAACTATGACAAGACGACCCATAAATGGTGTCTGAAGGTGTCGTGAAAGCAAAGATTCACAACAGCAAACACGATGTGGCAGGTCCTCTGCAGACAGTTCATGCTGGACCCATGTATTTCAGAGAGTGTGAATGATGCTTTAATAATCTGAAAGAAAAGTAAAAAAATATTCAGATATTATACTTAAGCAATAATAGTCAGTATAATATCAATTTAATAAAATGTTAAAAAAAAAACGGCAAAACTTTTACACCGACCGATCGCGACCTGACACAACATGAGGTTGTGGTGGCTGGGTCTAGAGCCCGCTGCATTGGTCTACACCACCTACTGTATATAGCTGCATTTGACCGCCTGTGTACTGCTGTCACACTAATTTGAAACATAGAGTGAGTACCGTGATCTATGTGCTCTCTTTTATCCGTGATTGCAGCGTCTGTTTATGGTCAAGTCTATACTGCTGCTGCTTCCTCTTGTACGGAAGTACAGTTCAATTAGCAGGATAGCAGTGAACTTATTTTCTTTCTCCCTGTCAGGTTAGCGAATTTCCCACGAAAGTTTATTTTTCTACCCGAAGTGGCAATTAACCTAATTATTACTTGCAATATCATACCGCACTAAAAATTTTGAAGAAAAGCTAAAACATCCCAGAAGAAGACTCAAAAGAGCCAACAAGTCTTGTATCACTTCAGCCAGGTATCAATTTATTACTCAGTCATCTTTGGAAACCAATGCACAGTTATCCAGCATAATTAACACTTTGAAAATAACGTATGAAGTTTTGTAGAGTTTCCTTTGAAATATTTTCCTACGAAGCTGCAGTACACCAGACCTCACTGAAGTAAAATTACGTTTCCCGAAGCGAGTGGATGTTTTGTGTACTTAGAACTCCTAGTCAGCAGACAACAGTCATCCACTCTCAAATTAGTTATTTCTATATGACCGTGTTTACGTGTATGTCAAACTCAACAACATTTTTCGTGAAAAAGTGCAGAGGGGGCATCCAAGCTCAAGTTTGTTAAGGTATAAAACTTATTACGGATCAGTGATTTCTACGTTGAGGGCAAGTAACTAAACTGAGAAGCATTTGATAATCCAGTTGAAATTAGCAATCGTTCGTACATGAGGCAGCTGATCGAGACCGTCGGTATGGGCTTAGGGCATTTTATACAGTCACAGTTACCTCGTGCAGTAATCCCTATAGCTAACTCACACACGTAGAATACAACTTACGATGAAACAAAAGTATTTTAAAGTGCATACGGAGTTTAGTAAGCGTAGAACATAAGCAAGATGATTCTGACTCACGGTAGATTTTGACAGAGATGAGCAAAGCCATAACCCATTCAACAATCATTTACTGTACCGCATACAAAGAGCCCACAAGATGTGTCTTAGTTTGCCATGGAACTGGAAGTGTGCGGTGCTGGAAGGGTGAAGAAGAGGGAAGGAGCCAGCGACTGAGAGCCCTTTACAGAGTCGCATTTTCCCTTGACCTTCCTCAGTACAAGCATTCCTGTGAAAAGCATCTAGCTACACACTTAACGCCGGAACCTTTAGTGACTCAAGTGCAAGAAAGCCAAACTCCCTATGAAAAAACGGATCTCAAGTACGCCGAAAGATAGAACGATATTTCTCTATTATAGCTACCTAAAAATATAGGAAAGCTTCATGAAAAAATAGTATTGCCCACTACTGTATAGGCAAAACCTTGATAACACATTGCTGCGTTTTATATTTTAAATTTCGTTAGTTTGCTGAATTTTTTAGGCTGGGCACAGAGACGTACAGTGTCATGGCCTATATTGCTATCTACGACCTATACCAGCTCTCACCAGCCCCGGCCGCCTATCTGGCAGCGAGTAACCTGATCTTCAACGACGAATTTTACAAGCTGTCACTGATGACCTGCGCGCCTGATTTGATCAGTGGAGTAGTCGGGTAAAAAATTGGCCTCGCAGAACGAACTCGTCGCAAGTTCTGTTCACGAAATTTGCACCACCTGAAAAAAGCAGAATGGCAAAAACTTTTATTAATTTAAACGGGCAATTGCCTATTGTCCGACGGTGCTCCCTCCGGAATTCCAGTCCCAATACTTTCAGTAAACAGTCGACGTCATCCGTTGCTGTCTTCTATCTATAGGTAGATATCGATCGGCTTTTTGCCTTCAATTTTCTGATTGGGCCATAATATCGTTCATTGTTCAATTTGAGACCACAACTACGTTGTTGTTGTTGAACGCAATCGCTGAAGTCTGGTAGACCGAAGTTGGTTTCCTTAGGTCGCATATTGTGGTACAATAAATATTTCAGAAAGGAATAATGCTCCTAGAGGTGCTAACTGATCTCTTTGTGCGAGATGGCAGGATACCTCACTGTGACTGAGTGTAAAATAGTTTCCCTAAGAGATCTCTTTAAGTTGGAAAGGTAAAACCTCAGGAGTACGGCGAGCTACTAAATAGAAAAGTTTCCTACAATCTTTATAAATTTGTGATGAACTTGATTGTCCAATAAGAAGCAAACTCTATTTTCACAGCTGACCAGCAACGAAAGCTGTAAACTATCTTCATAGTTATTATTATTATTATTTTTTTTTTTTGCTAAATCAGATAATGTAACAACAGAACTACCGTAGTTGGTGCAACAAAATCCTACAACTATCCAGAAATGGAGCTCATTCTTTACTACCTCAAAATTTGTTTTAAAAATATTCTATGCAACGGTCGGCAGTTTGCGATTTAAGATTCCTGACTCCAGCGAGCCCTTCCTCCACAATCCAACATGCAGTAGTGAAGCTGGCGCTCTCCGGCCACAGATCGGTAGTTGGAGTCCCTACTTCTAAAGAGAAATCTTATACTGCATTTCTGTAGCGAGTGTGTTTCTGCCGAACGAACATGAATTTTCAAGTAACACCAGCAGTAAATTGTTCAGTTATGTTAGACGCCTTCTTCTTCAGCAAAGGAAAGTTTTGTTTATACCCAATCAGATATTTCGGGCGGATACGATGATTATAGGCTGTGTGTTTTTCCTGATAATATGTAGCTATCATGAGGTATTCGATTCATAAATCACCATAGATCAACGAAAACTTTGAGTGGAATTCCACATATACGTTCAGGAGTGAATAGCTTTCTAAGTATATCTATGGAAGATTATTATCAGAATTGCATAGGTTCGACCATGCATGAATGGATTTTTCCCTTAATAATTAACATACAGTATAAGAAGATTATGGACTAATTTCCATACACAATAACATCGCTGCAATGCATACCATGAAAGACCAAAACAATGTTTATAATGACGACAAATTTGAATGTTACGTAACTATCTGCTAATGTTTACGATATTCAAAACATCATGCGGATTCTCACGTTTTACTTTTAATTTCATTGCACTGCAGATATTTTAACGCTGCACATTTACGAAAACCGTCTTAACATTAATTTTGTATTGTATTTTCAAATATTACCAGTTTTAGGCGGATAAATGATATATCTATCTAGTCACCCATTTCTTTCAAAAGTATCTTTTGTATCTGTTGCCAATGAGTAATGTAGTCTTTGACCAAGTTTGACGATCTATTTTTCTATTTATTTGATTCATTTTTCAGTCTTGTTCAAATAAATTGTTCTATTTTGTCGGTATGAAATATATACCGTTAAGTTTTACCCTGATAACCGTACGGCAAAAATTTTGCAACTAAAGTGATGCATCTCCTCGAAGCTATTTGTTCATGCTATACTAGCTGAGAATCAAAGAAGTTTTCTATTAACGTGCGTGAATTCCCTAGACTGGTTGTTAGCTTCTTCTCGGGCAGCGGTCAGAAGCTTTGTACGAGCTGCTAGAATTTTCAACAACAATTCAGCAGTGACACAAATCCAAAACTGTACGCTCAAGCGATTTTTTTTATCGTAACTATGATTAAGATTGTAATCTTTGTGAATAAAGAGGATACTTTGGAGAAATACGCTTTGAAGAAAGTTGGGTTTGTGAGGAAATAAGGGGGAAAATCATCCATGATTATGGGCCACTTTACTCTCAAAATTATGGTTGAAATTAGATTCAGATTCATTTTTTGTGGTAAACTTAACATAAAACAGATAAATATTATAGCAGTGAGAGGGAAGAATTCAAAATCGCTACTCAAGCCATTGCATCAACAAAAATATGCTATTCAGTTGAAAAACATTCCATTATCGCCGTTAATTACGGCTGATCTCCGTCAATGAATGACCATATAATCACTATCGTTACCTATGATAATTTCTGATTACGTAAAACAAAACGCCGATGTCATCATCATCATAATTGGGGAGCTCTTAGGAACAAATTTAGGTCTGCAGAAGCTAACAGCAGAGAGGATATTGGCGATCACTCAACAAAATTTCCCGTTAAGATGCAGCGAATTTTACATCGGAAGAGTCTGTCAGGCCTAAAGCACTTCACCTAAACTGTAAATAGATTTTTTAACCATCAAGTCTTAAAGCTTAATTCGTGGGGCTTAAATTTTCGCGACAGTATCATACTGGTAAAGCGCTGTCACTGTCTTTATGAAGTAAATAATCCACGTAAAGAGGCTATAATATGACAATTGCACAATGCGAAAAAAAACTCAATCGAAAGATTAGCCATTTTTGGAGAGAAATTTGTCTGGCTAACATAGCAACAATGGGTCCCAGTACATACATGTACAGTACAGTACGTGGCTGACCTAAGATTCAGGTACAATGTGTGCGTCTGTTAATTACGTTAGGCACGTATTCTAGCTCAGCTGAGTCTTTCCTAACGTAGCCTAAATTGTTCTTAACTCACTTAACCCTATCTAACACCTACTCTCGAGGTGGGCGCATATTATACGAGGGCCTAGCCATGTCCTCCAGACATCCAGGAAACAGAGCCCCAAGCAATACCTACTCGTGTGGCACAGACATGTGGGCTGCACACGTATAGCAATGAAGCAGAAGGTGGTTCTACCCACGCGGAAATCTTATCCAGACTACACATATCTCGCTAGTAAGTGCGTGGACGTCGTGGATGGCCCGCGCGACGGCAACGCTGCCGAGTGCCGGCGTAGGCCACATTAGGCAAAAGTTACTACGCGGCCCACGCGCGTGCTCGTCCTACACCCACATGGCATTACTCAACCTCGGAGCTGGGGCATAAAAAGAGGGTGTTGACTCCAGACCTGCTCATGAACCCTATGGACTGGCAGAGGGAACGTTGGGGCTGGCTGCTCCACTGCGTCCTACAGAGTATGTCGCCGATGATACGATGCGCAGCCTGAATAGGGAAGAAAGTAGACAGAATAAGATCACTTATTTATGTTTTCGTCGGCTTTGTCTGTTATTCTGTCTGCCTGTCATCAAGATAACTCAAAAAGTTATGGACCGATTTTGACGAAATTTACAGGGATTGTTAGATAAGTTAGGAGAAACAGATGATAAACTTTAGTTGAAGATCTGTCCATCTGTTTGTTTGTCTGTCTGTCTATTTTTTTGTTAGTGCTCTAACTTGACAAGTAATGAACGGATTTTCATGAAATTTAGATGATTTGTTGGGTTTATTTCAGAGAGTAAATAATCGAATTTTTGTGATGATCTGTTTGTTCGTTCGTTTGTTTGTCGCTGTGGTTGATTTTATGTTCGTTAGCGCAATAACTCAAAAAATCACGGATGGTTCGTTTTGAAATTTTCAAGAATTGTTGGTAATGCTAAAAGACATAATTGATTAAATTTTGGTGATGATCAGTTGGTTCGTTTGTGTGTTTGTCTTATGTTTGTTAAAATATTTGTTAAAAGCATGACTCAAAAAGTCATGAACGGATCTCCAAGAAAATTACGGATACTGTTAATATTATCAAAAGGCACAAGTGAACAGATTTTGGTGTTGTTATATAAAAAGAAAATCATAGTTTCAGAGCCGATTTGAATTTTCAGTTACCACTGCCTCACTTTGCGGAGGTATACACTTTCAGAGTGCTCTAGTTTTTGCTGTATTTACGATGAGCTACAGGAATATCAAAATTACTGATACGCGGTATATCAGCGATCAATAATGATAGAAATAAAACATTTACTTAAACGTTTATTTGAGCAACAGTCTAAATCTATTTATGAAGAAATGACTATAAAAGTAGTAAATTCGTATGTGATTACGTGTAACAGCATCTTAGCTTTCGGTACAGTAGGTATGGGCACTAGTGATGGGGCGGATATTCGCATCCGTGGATATCCGCACCTTTTTTTTTAATATCCGCATCCGCTGATGTCAGACCTGTAAAATCCGTTACAAGATCCGCATCTGCGGATGTCCATCACCCATCACTAATGGGCACAAAAAAAAATTCAACAATTACAAAAAATTAAATACATCTCCATTGAATGGGGCTTCAATGAAATTGCAAATATCAAATAGGGAAATGCAAAGCACTCCTCACGAAAAATCGGCCAATAGCGATGCACCCTCCTCAATATTAGTGCCAGCCGCAGTGAGGCAGAACTTGGACCAAGGTGGACACGCTGACCAGCTGTCGTCTCTGCCCTTACTACATTTTGCATTATTAACCCAACCGTTTCAACCAAAAGTCTTTTTTTTCTCGTAGGAATAGAATTATTTGAAATTCTTTACAGAGCGCTAGTTCATACATAGGGTTAAGATAAAGAAATACGAGTATGATGGCAAACATAAAAGTCAGTGTTGCTTGACAGGAAGGCATTTCTATTTGTACTGTAACGTTCAACGTTTTGAGGAAAGATAGCCTCTTTTTCAGTACTGTGCAATAATACGTTTAAAGTTAAAACGTTACCTGTCCCGTGAACATATTGTCATATGCATACTGCAGGTATGAATTTTTAAAGAAGAAGGAAATGTAATTCGGTTAAAGCTTAAACACAGCTTAGCAATGACGACTAGTGCGTTCCTAGAGAAAGTAGATGGGTCTTTATTCGGGTGCTTCTCCCTCGGCATTTTGCTCGTGTTAATGATGTTCTGCAGTCTATAACTGGCATGGATAAGTTACTGAATTTGCGTTAACTATAGCAATACTAAATGAATGAAACAGCAGCAAGCTTCTATTTAACAGAGCAAATGCTGCCTTCAGAGTAACTCCTGCCTTATACTGTAATATAGCAAACGAGACTCCATGTGACAATTGTTGCGTCGATGCAGTATGTATGCTCTGAATGCATAATAGTGATAAAAAATAAGCAGCTTACAAAAGGCCCATTTCAAACTGAACCGAAAAGAAACCGGTTAAAGCAAGAATTTGATACTAGTCATATAACTACTTGTGCTTGCCCTCATGCAACTAGCCGTCTCAGCAGCTGTGCAGGACAAACAGACTTCCTGGAAGTGCAGGTCGGCTGTGCGAGTTCTGGAGAAGAGAATGTTCATGAGTTGGTAAGAAGACGAACAGCGTGCTTCATCGGGTGACTGAGAGTAGTGAAGACGATTTTTGCCAACAAGCTGAACTTTGAAGCTGCTTACTACGAGAGACCAAACAGTGCAGCAGTGATGTATAGACATAACGTGTGTTCCGTGATACAACTCAAGACCTTTACGCATAACTTTAAAGGGATTATTGACATTGCATCGCGGTTTCGAATCCAAAATGACTGTCCCTAGTAGATATAAAACATTATCCCGCACAACACATCGATTCTAAATCGCCGACAATAAGATGGATCACCTCACTGCTCTACACACCAATTCCAAAGAGACCTACTGTTAAACTGACCATTGACGCTATACAGGAGCTGCATATCATTAACTACATAGTATATTGCACTACACATAGATTCTAAAGCAGTTAATTACAATGTACGTACTGCATGTAAATAAAGTAATATGACTGGGTAGCGGTATGTTAGTTCTAGCAACAGCACAGACTTGCCGTTTGGAGGGAATGCAATCAGAGCGCCGTCAGCGTTTGATGTTGGTGCCGTAAACAGGCGGTCTATATATAGTTCCTTTGGGAATAGCATACTAGGTATTTTTCACTGCGTTGCAAATATGAGTGAAAACAATTTGAGCATTGAGCAAAGTCTTGACTTCTTGGGACTGGTTGAAAATGTTCTCATTTCCTTTTTACAACACCATTGGTTTTTACCGCTGGCGAAATTTGAATTTTTGATTTAAGACAACCTGGAAACAAGGCGCCACAGTTCTGAGTTGCACACTCCGTGCAACTCCACAGCCCTGAGTTGCACACTCCGTGCAACTCCACAGCCCTGAGTTGCACACTCCGTGCAACTCCACAGCCCTGAGTTGCACACTCCGTGCAACTCCACAGCCCTGAGTTGGAACCCACAACAAAAAAATTAAAATAAGCAAAAGAAAATCAGTAGAACGCTAGTTTAATCTTTTTTATAGCCACGAGAACATGCAGGAAGAGTTTACGTCTTAAGACCAAAGAGTTAACCAGAATTTCTAACGAGTTTTTCAAAACATTTGGGTGAGACCGACTATTAAGAACACTTGACTGCTGCTGATTGAAAATATGCCTTCCCACACAGCGACTTCCCTTAATGAGTTTTTGACAACTTATAACAACCCTACGGCTCTGCAGCCGCCTTATACTAGCCAGAATTTATTCTTTGTAAATTTTTCTTTTTTTCATGATCGAAGATTCACCTAAATGGTCACTGTTTTTTGTACAGCGGAGAATAAGCAAAGTCGTAACCTACCTAGCAACTAACGGCTCTTTCAGCATTTAGGTTCCAGGCTACTCTGAAGGGTAAAAAAGTTTCTAGCCATGTGGGACCGCTCTTTGAAGAAACAGTGTGAAGCTACAATTTCATGTAAACATGTAACACATCAGTGTCACTACTCTATTTACGCCAGTACACTCTGCCTCCAATGCCGCATATAGTTAAATTGACTATTACGTCACAGTGCGTATTAAGTTGATAAGGGCACAAATGCAGAGACTACTAAATGGGCCACGCATAGCCGATGATAATCTCCGTCTGATCGCTTCCAGACCAAACTCCACGGCTGTCACACAGAGATGCGACTGTATAAACAATTTATCAGAAAATTGGGTTGGATTATAAAGCTTGTCAGTGCAATAAATCATTTCAACTCAAAAGAGAAGCACACAAAAGTCAGTGCTGTGGATTTAGAAGACGGTTTAACTTGCTGAGCTGTAGCTGCCTAGCAGCCTTCCTTGGCTCCTCATTCTTCGCATGGGCAAGCATCATTGTGTGGCCGTTAGGGTTTTTCTTCTTTCTTTCTTACAGCAATTCAAGCTTTGCCATTCCGTACTTCATTTATTTCCGGGTACTGAGTTGCTTGGAGATATTATAGTTCTTTAAGTAGCTGCTTCGTGTCCCATGCGGCTTCTCCTACCTCACTAATAATAATGACAACTGAAAGCGACTGTAAACTTCTCGGATGACCTGTTACTTTATAAGACACGGAAGATAAGAAAATTTGCGGCAGTGGCTACTTATTCAGCATGAAACTGAATTTGCTTTCAAAATGCAAGAGATTCGACGTGCCTGACTGACTGCGCTCGTGTTGCGTCGCTATCTCCTATCAATTTATCAAATGTTCGGCATCATTCTAATTTCCAAGCGCTAATCAGAGCATTCGGAGGAAGCGTAAACAATCTCCAGGGAAGTGAAATTCGTTGCATTAGGGCGCTTTGAATTGAGTGCACAGGGAGAACGTCGTCCGGTGGCTTGGACTTGTGCGCCGTACACAAGATACACGACCTTTGATTAGGATCTTAGGCGTGAATAGGCGTGAATAAGTGACTCGGGTTCAATATCCTTGGCTCGCTTCTTTACAGATAGCCTTCGATATAGGGCCCTTTATTTGATGTACTTTTATTAGTTAGATTCTAGCCTAATCCTCAAAAATAATAGAAGCTTTTATTTTTCATAGCTGAGTCTCAGCATATAAAACATGAAACATTTTCCTGCTTGACCTAGTCCAAGTGACATTATATAAATTTTCTGCAGTGCGGATGGAAGTCCTACTTTTCTGAAATGCACAGAAAAATGATCAAAACAGCACTGTTTCTGGAAAGCTTTCTGCCGCAAATGGCCATATCAGCTGTGCCATCAAATTCGCCCCATGTATAGCCAAACTAGTGTACACATTAAATGAAGCACTTCGGTGTAGATAAAACCCACAAACATTGTCGAGAGCTGAACATTACTTATTATCACTAGCCGGCCATTAAGAGAAGCAGGGATCGCGATTAGCTCTGAAGCTAAATGCATCAGAGACAAAAGTGCAATACTGATCGTTGAAGCTGATAGCCGTCGCTAGCCCAGTCTCCAAGATGCATATTAGGAAAATGAGTTTAAAGTACTTCCCACTGCCGTCTGAAAGTGAAAGTTTGCTCATGCGCTCCATATCTAATCCCTGGCTACCTCGCCGGAGCCTGTCTGCATTTGGTGGCTAAGATATAGTGAGACGAGCTGTTGTACTTAGAGAAAAACAGCAGGATTTTGATGTGTCAAGCCAGGCAAAGGCGACATGTCTGCTGCCATCTTATAATGCCGAATGGAGAGGGCTCAAGGAGCGAGGTGCGTGCGTCTCCGTAACAAAGGAGGGTGCATGAAGTACGTCCGTCTGGTCCCCAAATAAGGAAGCGCACCACATAAACAGATGGGACGTTTTTGGTGTTTGTGCAGGTGGCGTCTCCCATGCCTGAGTGTTATAGAAATAAAGTAAATGGGCTGCAACTTATTTACAAAAATAATACGCAAGCAGAGTTTTTCGTCCACAGTTCTGAGAATCGTCCAGTAAAAGATTTAACCTGAGTTTTGTGAAACGCAGCACGTGGGGTCGGTATAACTTGCCAAGCCTTTCCCTACCGGTCGTAGAAGCCCCGACTGATGTGCCGTCACTGATAAAGTTACTTGCGAACCATTGTGGAGAGAAGGGGTCATCCCCGAGTGGTGGTGCTGAAGGTACCAACACCACAAGCGCCACAGCTAAGAACTACCAGGCGAGCTCGCATGAGCAGAAGAAGATGACTCAACGCACCGAGTCGTGATTTGCAAAGGATTAAGTCGTCACGGAAATTCCTTTACTGCTGTGCAAGTATGGCACTGAAACTTAAGCGATATGAGAGGGAGAGAGTGAAAACTTGAGGATCTGCAAAGGTTAGACTCGTCGCGCATTTACTCATGAAACTCAGGGGACATGACACAGAAACGGGTATGAGCTATGCAACAGGAAAAAAGTGAGAGTTGGAAGAGTTCGTGGATATTATACGAAGTTATGTCGTCTAGGAAATGTCTTTACAGCTTTGTGGATACGGCAGTGAGAGGCGAGAGGTGGGATAGTGGATATGCTACACAAGTTGCTCAGAAAAGTTGGCCAAGTTCTTGTAATGAGATATTTACTTGCATACGATAAGCAGCAAGCAAACAAGGAGTAAAGAGTTACTGAAGTGAAACACAGTGGAGATTTCAGCTAAATTCCAGGCACTAAAAAGTCGTAAACAGTGACCCCTAATTATTACCCCGGAAAATACCCCTTAATAACATTATTTAACATGTATAAATTCACGTTTCATGCCAAAGATGTTTATAGGAACACCTCGATTCTCAGCTTCTAAAAGCCTACATTATTGCAAGCAATACAGGGGAGTCAGTGGTAGAAAGCTTACATGCCGATACATGGTATGAACATCACAGTCTCTATAAGTGAGGTACCATACGGTATCAAACTCTGAAAAATTTTTAAACTAAGCTACAGGGAAAACGGATGTATAAAAAATATAGTTATGTATTTTATGGCACAAAGAGGTGGTGGAACTAATGATAAGGTACCCCGCGTGTTTACTTATATTTTCATAAATGAAGATTTAAAATTATAAAAATTTCACCAGATAAAGATTGTACAAGATCCTTTGCAGGCTCTTTTGGGTCAGACACTCACTGCTTAGGTGGCTAATAAAATTCTGAATCCGCACAGTAACTATACGAGTTTCTTTAAGAACTATAAAACCTACATTAAAATCCAATGTAACGTTTGACACATTGAATGCTAAAATCTTAGAAAACTGGTAGTGTTGAATTGATACCATCTTATTTAAAATCGTAAGCAAACACAGTAGTCAAACCGCAAGAATCCAGTGTAGAATGGTATGAACGAAATCTTGTATTAAATAGCACTTCTATTTCACACCAAGTAGCAAAAAATTTAAACACCATTTAAAAGCGAGATTGCTTTATAGTATAAAAAATGTATACCTGACACCTAGTGGGTCTCTGCTCATAATAGAGCTGCTCGTTATGACTGTCCGGCAATAAAGGGACTGGGCTTACAACGCTTATGAGTACAATGCCGCGCCTTGCGCAATGTCCAGCTGTGTAAAAAACCTTGGGTCAGAAAATCGCTAAAAATATTTTACAACTCAATACTGTAAAATAATGTTGCATTATTATTAATATTCTTATTATATATATTCCCTAGGTTATTTCATCTAATTAATTACTACTACATCTTGTCATCAGTGAAAGTGAATACGCGTAGTTGTTCTACGAAAACTGCTTTTCAAGCTTAGAGCATGATAACTTTCCACTTTATTTCGAACAAAATTGCAACATTTAATAGTCTTTAGAATTGAGGGCCTTTGTGTGTGCAATATTCTTAGCAAAGCACTTGACTTAACAGCAAGATATCTATAGGATCTCAAAGACTACGAGAAGGGCTCTAGTCAAGCGTTATAAGATGATGTCGCTCTGCTATTGACCTCTATTACATATGTATACATGTTATTATAAGCCACTAAAAAATACCTTAAACAACTCTCCTTCTATACGCTAAGGTTCTTTGCAACTCTTCCCATTTTCTGCTCCTAGTTACAATGCCCTTCGGTGCGATATCGGCGCAACCACTAAGGTGCTAGTGAACACTATTACTGTTAATTCCATACTTAGAATACGATTTGGATGGACCACATGTGATATCAAAACAGCTAAGGCCCTAGGGCCGCTCTTTATCCAAATACAGCTCTAAAAATGATGTCAAGTTCATGTTTTTCTAATAACAATGGCATGAAGTAGAAGCAAGAAATTAGGTCATAAAATAAATGATTGCCTTGGAAGTGTTTAAGCTTGTTACATTAGTACGCACACCCTACAGTGTAAAATATTTTAACGTCATTGTGGGACACATGTTATCTACCCCTGCAAATTAAAATGCCATCTTGGGGAAGAAATTAACTGCTGAGTAGACATATTTAAAATTGTATGTTCTATTATCATATTACTGAAGGCATGTTATAGGCTCTTTGACATAAGAACCAGATCAGTCACTGAACGCAAAAAATAATCGCTAAATCGCTGAGTAATGGACATTTTTACCTCGTGTTGTGTCTGTAATTCTAACAATTTTGCAGCTCGCCAGTCAGTTTTCGATAAAAGATGAGTACATCATAAGATAATTTTCTACCATCTAGACAATATGCTCTTAAAAGCAGCCGAATGTTGAGCTTTAGTTACAGCACTCGATGCGTATGTGACTGGTTCAATAATAAGTGAGGAAGACGGGCACCAAAACCCATGTAGCTCGAAAATGAATCTTTCTCAGTGCCATCACGTGCTTTACACTGATCAATAACTTTTCAATTTAAAGAGTTTCGTAAGAAAGAGATTGGAGGAAAGCCCTCATGCGGCCATCTAAGTCGCTCTCAAGAACCATACTCTCTATAAAGTTGTCCTTGGGTGTCATCAGCTGTCTAAACCTTTGCAGTAGTCCTTGGTCGTTCTTTAATTATTCACGGTACTAGTATTCCATTTCAGACAAGACATTTCAAGCGCACTATGAGTAGCATGATTAGATTAGATAGCTGGCAGTAGACAGACCAACAGACCCATTCCCAGAAAGCAGCCGAAACTCACACCTTTACTCTCCACAAGCTATTGCTGTTCCATCTGGGTAAAATCATTTGGAGAGCTTAAAAATAAAGAGCTCAGCCAATGGGGCGATCATGCTCGCGCGACCAGCTCTGAATACTGACCGATGCGTTCTTTCGCGGAATTGCCAAGTATAAAGCTATGAAACGCTTTTTTCGCTTTGGGTTATGTTCACAAAAGTCAGTTGTATATGTATTGCGAATTTAGAGTCGTATTGTCGCACATTCCAATACTGAAGTCCATCTACTAGAATTTTGGTATCAGTTGTACAGGTAAACATAACATAATATTGAACTTATTTTATCTCCAAAGCAGTGTAGTAACCTCTGCACAATAACTATGGCCCTATTTCTATTCTATCTCTCCATTGGCGGAATTTTTATTACCGGCATCTACAGTTTAATCATCAACATTAGAGTGTTGTTCCTTCTGCTGGAAATTCTGACAGCGTTTCTAGTAGCAACTCCAGCAGCTCAGGCAGTTTTTCTTAATATTCAGATATTAGTGCACTAAAAACGCTTCCTAATCAAAACCAGACGTTTACCAGTGTGCTGACGGGCAGAACCTGCCGAGCTCTGCGCTTTGGTGAGGAAAGAAAACTGCAATTTTTCTGCTGCACGAACAAGCCAAAGTGAGTATTTCCCATTGGTACTCGGGAGGGCGAGCTTGTTTCGAGATAAACTGTCTCAGTGTACACAGTTGAGTTATTTGGACCACTAACCAATGTTCGAATACTTACAAGCCAAGTTCAGACATTGAAAGAGTTCATATTTACGCAGGTGTTAGAACTTTATACTTTTAAACTCTCCATTCATGAGTTACGATCAACCAGCTCCTTCCATCAGCACCAGCATCTCTGAAAAGCTGTTCGATCGGGTTGTTATGATACATCTGTTGATTATCAGCTTCAATAAGTTTAACTAGCTCTCCTCCGGTAATGACATCATTGGCATCCTAAAAAACGTGGCCGGTGCGCATTGATGTGACAGCTATATTGCTATCGCAGCCTCACATTATAACTTCATCAATATTTGTATGACTCTGTCAGAAATTGCTGGGACCGGCGAAATATCGGATTTCAATTCGTATAGGCACTCAGCCACCGCTTAGTCCACTTTTCATCTGAAAAATCTTTTAAAATTTCATCTTGAACTTTCCACGAGGACGAAAAAGAAACAAAGCTTGTGTTCTCTCGTGAAGCTCACTAGTTGCACTTCGCTTCGATTCTCCCTAGGATTTCCACAGCTCATATAACGCTAGCAGACTATCTTGCTGTGTATGCCTTCTGCATAGGGAAATATTGAGGAATTTTCTCCATACACCAGCGTCTCATTTACTGTCATCAATAACCAGATATATATATATATATATATATATATGATTTTACCTACCTAAAAGATATTGCACATCACCAGCAGCAGAAGCAGGAATACCTTCCAGTTGCTGCTGGTCCTGGCCAGATCATCGAAACGGCGGCGATCGACAACGTTTCACGTGGCTCAAACTCGGTCATTTTCATGGCCGTTTAAACGCCAAAGGTCTCCTCACCAGTAAACCCCAAGTTGTGCAGCGTACCGTGCTTCATGTGACTGAAGATGTGGTGACATCTTGCGCGTCTCGTGTGTTTATCAACAGCTCATGCCGCCTTACATGAGAACGTCCTATGATCTTTCATTCATGGGTGCATCGAGTTTGAGCTCATCTTCGTCTCTGCAGACAGTATGTCGGCCAAACGTCGAGGGTTCCGACATATCTTTTTACTCGCCGCATGTTTGACAATTTGTAAGTCAGAATGCACCGTGTTCTGCTTTGACGAGGGCAGTCCCTGTTACACGAAACTTTTTCACTACCTGCCGCGCCGCGCGTTCCATCCCGAATATGCCAAATATTTTGCAGTTGTCGAATTAATTTCACTCCTATCATGAAAAATTATCTACTCGACCCTGTTTATAGGCATGCAAAACCTCCCGCTTACACTACTTTGTACTCAAATTGAATGTAGGCAATCTAGGCATCGTGTATAAGCTTCAAAACGATCAATAAATATTTATCAAACACTTCACTTAAATTCATATCATTAAAGATGCAGCGTCGTTTTCTGTGGTTTTGGACCTCCCTGCACTCCGTAAGTACAGCAATTGGAGGCCTGGTGCCATAGCTGGGAGGTGTACTGTAGTACTCGGCACCGTAACCTTTCACGACCGCCCCCACCCCTCCGCCTCCCAGCGGTGAAGGCCGCGGCGACAGCTGCCCATGTTCCTGCTTGCTTTCCTCCTGCTTGCGCGAATTTCTTGCGCCGATGACTGTGCCCAAAGATTGTTATTTATAGGAAAAAATCCTACACGAACTGCTTGCTTCTTTACGTAAGTCAAGTACCCAGTGGACTGAAACTTTCAATTTACATTCTACGCACATCTTACTTATGCAGCTGTAGAATAATTATAACGAATGCCTATTTTATCTCACATATACAGCACATGCTGTTCCCATCATGTTAGCATACCAGCGCGTGAAGCAACCTGAAGTTCTGCACAGCCTTCATATTAACGTGGGAGGAACCTAGAGTAGGGCACATAGGCAATTTGCTATAGTAATCTATGATGACGTTCCACATCTGTGGACATGTGTGACAGTAGTGGAGAATATTCTGCACTTTGAGTGTCTACTGTAACCATGTTTGCAACAGTGGGCCAGAATATTCTGCTTTTTAATGGTCAAAGTGGGCAAGTTTGGGATTTGGTCAGGTAGTTCAGTGAAGCATTCTATCATTCACGTACTGCAGTGGAACATGTGACACGTAATACAATTTTGTAGCCGGACTTTTTTACTGGTAAAAATTGAAGACACGGTCACTATGAATTACGCTTCATCTACTGATGTTTGTATTTTGTAGAGTTTTCGGGCCTCACAAGTTAAGAGAGTTAGTGTTGGGTCGTGAAGACTTGTAGCTGTGTGAGTGATGATGCGGAGAGCACACTCACACAGACGCGGAGCATAGGTGATGCTGTACTTATACTGTAAATATGATTATATGAACTCTTTTCGTCTGAGTTGCTTTAACATTTTACAAGTATTTTTAAAATGGCCAACAGTTCAACTGTTATACGCTTGGATACTATAAATTGACTTCAAAACGGTGAAGCTTACAGAGAAAGAAACAAATTCAGCGTTATAATACGTAGGTTTTGCTTCAATTATGTAATTTATTTATCTGCATAGTTCTCTAACTTTCACTCTTTTCATCTTTTATATCAATAGATCCTATAGTGTACAAAAACGCTTTGAACATACGACGCGTCTCATACAAATATTTTTTTAGGCTACACATCTCTACATGCCTTTCCTTAGTTGCGAATTTAATTGAAAATTCAAAGTAGAGAATACACAATCCTTGCAAAACACTCCATGGTGACCCTTTATTGCATTTGTTATTGTACTCTACAGAGTACAGCTTCCACTTAATTTTCATGATCATATCTTCAGGACGAGCCATACTGCATGAAACTCTGTAATTATAGTACAAATTCAATTTTTTTTCTTGGTGTATTGTCAAAGAGGAGGGAGTGCTGCAAAGTCCCATACCTGAGTATTTGTACAACATAAACAATAAAGGATGGCTGCTGACATCACAATAATGTCAGGGGTCCTCCTCTAGTTCACCAATATCCTTCAGATAGGCTACACTACAACACTCCCTATAGCTACTTTAGTATCCTCGAGCTGCCCCTAGTCATTAATAAATGAAGCTTTAGACGCAGCTGTGCAAAATAAACCAGGTTCTGGGTTCGCCCATGGTGCAAAAGATATCTCCCAAAACGCGGAGGTTGTCATCGCATAAAAATTAAGCCACGAGCTTACTCGTACAACGAATAGTAAGACACGTCCCATTTGGTATTGTTGACGCTCCGAGTTGCGGGAGAGTGGGTTGATATGCCTGAGATTTAAGGAGCGTGGGCCATACATGGCCGTCCGACAACCTGCGCTTAGTCACAGCGGCGATACACCGCCTCCTCTGAGTAGCTTGTGTACGACGCGCCAGTTTGTGGGTCACCTTGTGAAGTTTATGCAAATACGTCGTTCCAGCTTCGATGGAATATTTTGAGATAGCTATGAAAATTGGTAGGTTAGTTGAGTTGATGAAAAGCTGGGGAAAATAAAATGTTTAGTAAGTTTATGAGAAGATAATGAAATTAGCAAAGCTGCAATTTGCAAAGTCTTTTCAATTTGGAAAAAAACAAACAGAATGGGAGAGTTTTATTAGTTTGGAAAAAGCTAACACAGTTGCAAAGTTACCGAAGTTGTCAAATTATAATGGTTTTAGGAAATATTTTGGTATGGTCACATTTTGTTGATTGTAATTAGCTATGATAATTACGATGTCTTATTAGCTAATCAACAGCTAATAAGTAGATACATATACCTACATTCCCCTTGACATTTCAGCCATTATTATTCTTACGGAATATCAAATTTTTATTTGGCATATTAAGAAAAAGTCGAGAAGCAGAGAACTACATCAGATTTCCATGCACGACTTCCACTCCTGGCCAGGCCTGTCAAATAAGTAAGCTACGGCGAGCAGCTCACTACGTGCAATCTCACTAATACCGAAAAGCTACGCCCTTGAGAAGAAGGCTCCGGACACAGTAGACTATAATAGTTTGGTACACAATTTGAATATCACGCCACAGTCACTGTATCATTAATCAGAAAGCAGCCGTCTGAATACTGTAGCTATCGGCTGCATTTTACATATGTACGCGAATACTTTTTTGTTTCTCGGATTACGCATAGGTTACTACACAAATCTCCGTTGTCAGATCAATTCCTCACTGCGAATGATTTATATAAGTTTCATCAGTGATTAAATGATTAGCATAAGCCTCATAAAACTACAAATCACCAAGATATATAATCAATGATTTTAGAAGAAAATCCCCTTCACTGCAGCCCAGTCAGTTTTCGTAAATCTTACAGGCTCGTGCGACGAATGCATCAATTTCATTTCTTCATTTTAGACAAATTAACACAAAGCGAAAACTCTAAGAAATTATTGCCGACGTCACCACTGGTGTTACGGCGTGATATAATATTGACATGAGATGTTAAGTATGTATATATATGTACAATTGATTGGAGAGTGAATACATATACATCAAATGAAATAATATGCATGACGCCATAATTTTTTGGGAGGCGAGCCACCCACACAAGATCATAAATGATATTCAAAATCAAGAAAACGATAAACAATGCAATCACTAAATCAATAAACAATGCAATCACTAAATCAATAAACAATGCATTTACAACACTTTAGATTGACGAATGAATAAAATCATTATAAATCAATGGTGAAAAAAATACTTAACCTAAGTCGATACGAGCATTCTGCATCAATGGAAAATTAATGAAACACACTATATGCAATCAACAGTTTATTGTAACAAACACCACAGAATATAAAAAGAAGCAAGGAGAAAATCGATGAACACGTTAATAAATCTTAGCGAGAACACATATTGAATTCTCTGGACACAATAAAGACAGCGGGTGATGGAAAGAGACGTCATAATGAATTCAAATAGATCATAATGTACTTACCAAAATCAAATATTCTCGCAAAATAATGTTATCAACAAGTAAAATCTGTTCATAGGGATTGGTCGTCGCCAATATTTTACTGTAAGAAAATGAAAAAACGGTGCCTCAACCGATCAAGATGCAAAATTCATAATTTCCCACCATGATGGCTTTGGGAGGTTCTGGATAAAAAACCCATTTCACCTACGACATCATACGCAAACAAAGCTTCGGAAATGAAATTTAAATTACACGGCTTGACTGAAATTATAAATGATAATAGAGCATTGTACAGATGATGACATTTAATTATACCGGGCAATGTGCACTGGTAAAGATATATATCTTGACGATAATTCACAAGGAAGACTTTCCAGCTAACTTCGGTAATTAAATTCAAGTTACACGGCTTGATTGAAATTATAAATGATTACAGAGTATTGTACAGACGATGACATTTAATTATACCGGGCAATATGCATTGGCAAACATATATTTTGAGGATAGTTTACAAGAAAGACTTTGCTTAATCCATGGGAAGATATGACCAGCATCTTTCCGTAAACCAAGCAGGTCAAAAACATTGTTACATAGTTTACATATTGGCTCAATTAGCGGCGCGTTACCCGGTTTATTATAAATTTGCGTACCGGCTAAGCACATCTTAGTCTACCCCAACTCTTACTCGCTAACCTTATTTAGAGGCAATAATACCTGCTTTTCAATTTTTATTCACGTTAAAACTAAAGTTCCATTTGATTTTCTGCTGCAGTATTTCACACTTTCCATCTTTTTCTAATCCAGATCATTCCTCAACACATTTATTCAATGCTTACCGATGCCCATTTTCCTGGAGTGATCCACAACTGTCGCGGA
Source organism: Parhyale hawaiensis (assembly GCA_001587735.2). Classification (NCBI taxonomy): domain Eukaryota; kingdom Metazoa; phylum Arthropoda; class Malacostraca; order Amphipoda; family Hyalidae; genus Parhyale; species Parhyale hawaiensis. Next base: position 5,115,777 of record LQNS02276867.1, read on the forward strand.
ATCAATTCAACGATTTCTAAATGGATGATAGAGCTACAAAAGCTGCGGCCCAAGCCGCAGCTGAATAATCACTTGTCGATGAAACCAATGCTGTCCTGATGCGCTTGACGAAGAGTGATGCAAATGATGGAAATTCACACTGATGCTGTTGACTGCACTTGCTCCGTTCCCAGAGACGG
>LQNS02276867.1:5133744-5149385 GCA_001587735.2 Parhyale hawaiensis
TGTTGTTAATATAAAAAGGCACAAATGATTAGATTTTGGAGTTTATGCAAAGAAAATTATATGGTTTCAGAGCCAATTTGAATTTTTGCTACCGTTGGCTCACTTGGCGGAGGTATGCGCTCTCAGAGTGCTCTAGTTTGTAGATTAGCTTGTGTAGTTTCTAGTTATTTTGAAATTAGCTTTTCTGTGGTTTTTGATACGTACCATATCATAGATAGAATGTGTAATAATGCTTTATTATAATTACCATTACTTATACAATAGCGGTGCGTGAAGAGGGCGTCAGTTCACTCCACAAGTAAGGGGCCTTAGATGAGGCAGGGATTTCGCTCCACAAGAGGCCTGTGATGGGTCAGTTATTTCATTTTCTACCAGCAACTTTGGACCTGACTTTTGTCCGAAGTAGCGTTTCATCTAACAAAACATTCTCTATATTAAGGAATATGATTTGTCCTTCTCTTTCATTTCTCCATGTAGCTTACGATGATACAATTAAGCACATAACTGTTTACACGGCGTTGCTTACCATTTCTCGTGTGGAAAGGCACCTGACATCGAGGTCGAAATTGATCCCTCCTTTACAGGGATTATAATGATAATGGAACTTCTAGGCCTCTTGAAACGCGTTTCACCTGGAAATAATAAAAAAGAAACCCTTAGTGAAGTGAAATTGACCGAACTGGCTAGCTACTGTAGTTCGCTTAGTCAGAGCCACGTAACGAAATGGGAGCCAAATCCTTCGATAAACATATAAGAGTCGACGAAAAGCCTCTGGCCGTTTCGGCAAAACACTTCGTAGCGTTCAGTAAGTATAAGAAATTTAAAACGTGAGTGTTTACAGTGTTTCCTAAATAAGTTCCCAACTATATAGGTAAGTCACAAGCAAGTTTTGTATTGTAACCTCAGTAATTGTTCATACATCATGATGTCGGACGTCAACGAATATTTCAGCGGAGTTCCCCTCCATGCAGACTTGTGAAATCACGCGTCTATTATATAACTATAGGTATGCTGTCAGCCTGCTTATGTTGGAATTTACTCTGAACTTTACAGTATCTCTACTTGACTGTCAACAATACCATGCGCTCCACTATTTCCCTGCTTGACTCCATCAATCAGCACCTTGCGCTCCACTACTTCCCTGCTTGACTCCATCGAGCAGCACCTTGCGCTCCACTATTTCCCTGCTTGACTCCATCAATCAGCACCTTGCGCTCCACTACTTCCCTGCTTGACTCCATCAATCAGCACCTTGCGCTCCACTACTTCCCTGTTTGACTCCATCGAGCAGCATCTTGCGCTCCACTACTTCGCAGCTTGACTCCATCGAGCAGCACCTTGCGCTCCACTATTTCCCTGCTTGACTCCATCGAGCAGTACCTTGCGCTCTACTGCTTCCCTGCTTGACTCCATCGAGCAGTACCTTGCGCTCCACTACTTCGCAGCTTGACTCCATCGAGCAGCAGCTTTGCGCTCCACTACTTTCCTGCTTGACTCCATCGAGCAGCATCTTGCGCTCCACTACTTCGCAGCTTGACTCCATCGAGCAGCACCTTGCGCTCCACTACTTCCCTGCTTGACTCCATCGAGCAGCACCTTTGCGCTCCACTACTTCCCTGTTTGACTCCATCGAGCAGCATCTTGCGCTCCACTATTTCCCTGCTTGACTCCATCGAGCAGCACCTTGCGCTCTACTGCTTCCCTGCTTGACTCCATCGAGCAGCACCTTGCGCTCCACTACTTCGCAGCTTGACTCCATCGAGCAGCATCTTGCGCTCCACTACTTCGCAGCTTGACTCCATCGAGCAGCATCTTGCGCTCCTCTACTTCGCAGCTTGACTCCATCGAGCAGCATCTTGCGCTCACCAACATGGCCCGCTAGGCAGCTACCTGGACTCAGAACTTTCGGGCGCAGATCGTTCGCTGTGCAAACTCAAACCTGCAACCGACCAGTTGGCAACTGGCCGCCAGCGCCTCCTATCAGCGGGGCAGGTGCCTCTGCTCCAGGTTTTTATGCTCGACAAAATACTTTCTTTGAGTAGGTATCAAGCGACTCCAGCTACTGCCTAACTTGCTTCGTGGATTTTTTCCCGGCGCAGAGATATTCAAAGCGCATAAATTGTCTCTGATCTGACAGTGGCATCGTGCTAGAACTTCCTCGCCTTCTGGAAGATGGCGCACGGTTGTATGGGTCCTACATGCGACACTTGTGCAAGACTGCCCTGTGGCTGTGCTAGGAGCGTCAAGAGCAAGTCAGTATATCAGTAAACATTTCCAGTCAGCCTATGAAAATTAGATTGTGAAGCCCAAGATAAACTGAGACGAATTTCAATTCTCTATGATTTAGGAAAGATTTGCATTTAAGCGTTGCAACATTCTATTCATGTGAATTATAATACTTATCTCATGCTTCGAATTTTAAATTTCCCACATGTGAATAATATATGAAATCTATGAACGGACGTGGCAATGTCTTGCGGAAACGTTGCAACTCTGTAATGATTGAAACGTTCCTCTCGTTTTCTGGCAGAATCGAAACGCTAAATAAGGCAAATTTATCAAGGTCCATTATAAGCTTTCTTTTAAAACCCGGGGAGCTAGAAAGACGACTGTTTCGAGAGATGGGCGGCCTGTCTTTCTGATGAAGTCTGTCGTTAGAAGCCGGAACCTAATAAAGTTCACTTCAGTCCTCCATTAGGCGATCACAGTTATCAATTATTATTATTATTAAATCACACCAGACTGGCGACGTGGGAACGGAGAAACTCCATGAGGTTAACAACCCCTCACGCAACCAGCCCAGCGGGTGAAGAAAACAAAATAATGAAAAAAAGAAAATCCAAGATCACTGAATAGCTCTGTGTACAAATCGTTTAAAGCTGCCAATACCAGCACCAGCAAAGACCAGATGAAGCAATGCGAGATCGTACATCGGTTCGTAGACAAAATTGGGGTCGCTATGGATGCTGATGGATGCCACTTTGAGTCAGTAATCACCTGGCCTAATTAATGCTAAATTTAAGGCAACTGCTTCCACTTTCATCGTTTAATTTATTTTTAGCGCTGCAGTAAAAAGTGCAAAGTTATTGAAACCCTTTAATTTGCTTAAAATTTTAAATTTGTTGCCGCTGTTTTGGCACCTAGACCTCAATTAACGTAACAATTTGATGACATGACCTCGGTTAACACACTTGCCTTCATGGAAATTGTCCAATTAGTTGAAAGCTGATACTACAATAAGTCTAAGTATTGTATACTGATATACCATCATTATTTTCCTATCGAAGCAAAAGATGAATTTCGAATCCCTTGCGCTGCTAAGTATTAAATAAAACTATTTCAACTAAAAAGTTTCTTGTTATGCCCGTAAAATTCGGAAAGCGAATTTCAATAATTTTCGGAACTATTGAAAAAGATTCATGAGAGTGTTATTGCCGTTGAAGTTACTATTATTGTTGCTAACGTTATCAAAATAACCTCTTTCCGTCTCAGTTTGACTTTGGCGATCCTCTTGCAGTAAGAAAGGAATAAAGCCGGACATTTAAATAATTGTTTTTCACTAAATGCTGCAAAATACCGCCCACCCTATTTAACATGCTTTCCCATGTTCGAGTAATGTAACCCCTCCTGTTTAAGTTAATCGAGGTAGGTATTCCAGTTATCCCAATTAAGTAGTGCGCTCCAATTGAAGTTTATTTACGAAGGTGAATGAACTATTTCTGCTACTTTTTAATGAACACCTTTATTTAAGAACTAGAGTGCCCACGCTGTCAAAAATGACAGCGAGGCGTTTGTGATGTCCTTTCTTCATTGATAATAATTTTCTTTTGTAGGATGCACTGCAACTGCCAACTTGAATTATGGAACATAACAGAAAAGCATGCAATACTATTGGAATAAATATACTGTAGAATATTTACTCCATGGCTAAACAGAATAACGCCATCCTTTCCTTCGGTGATACGCTGAAAAACAAATTTTTTGGCCCACAGTCGATATCGCTCCTAATAAATACTCAGCTCTGTAGCCAGGATACTGGATGGTATCATATAATTCGGATTTTTTTCCTCAAGTGAAAAGATCTGTTGAAAGAACAACCCAAAATGTAGAAAATTCTTTACTGCCGAGAAATCCTCGTTATCTTTACAAGCCTGCTGATCGCTGAAGAATATTTTACCGTTGGCTTCGATTATTATGCAGTCAATATGAGCATCAGTATGAACTCAGGGCAGCTGAAGTTTTGATGAAGGAAAACTCGGGAGAGAGTTCAATTATGAAGCAAGAGAGTGCTTAGAGAAACTGTATCTATCTGCATGGAGTGGACTTCGACGTTGGCAAAGAAAGAACTGCATTGAGATATACGTTTACCATCATCTGCAAACTGGCCTAGTTCCCACCAATCAGTTTCAATGAAGTTTAATAAGAGGAGCACAGCCTCTAACCTGGGCTAATTTCCGCATATCTTTTTTGTTAGAGCGTGACAGAAAATGGACAGATATAGAAACATATAAACAAGTAAACAAATAAATAAACAAACAGATAAACACATCAGTCTTTATTAAATTGTAGGTGGTATTCCTATTGTCTCTCAAAATATCTTTCTTCTGAGTCAATGCACTTCTTAAGCCGCTGTTTCTACCACTGTAACCCTTCTCTGAAGAAGTCAGGAGTTTGATTTGTATATGGCGAGGGCGAAGGATGAGCGCATCTGTTTTCTCAACGCGTTGCATGAATTAAGTTCTTTAAACGAATCCTATAATACTGAATTTATCCTCTGTAGCGTTCACAGATCAATGAAAAATCGACAAAAAAATTATTTTTTTGACGTACTTGTAACCCTGTATAACATTAGAAAACCCGAAAATGTTATAAGCACCCGAAAGACGCCATGTTTGTTTTGAAAAAACAGCTGAGTTCTGAGTGAGATGATTTTACTTCTGTCGGTTCATCAGGCTATATATGTCTTCTAGAAATAGGCTGAGCCGATTAAAATTAATCTATAAGGTTATGGGATAGAAATGTAACTTCCATTAGAAGTAAAATGAAAACAATTAGGTATACTGTAGAGAGAAAAACTGTCATAACAGAACGCGCGTCGTAGCGCAATTGAACGAGAGACGCTTCCACTTGTAGATATGCAGGGACAGAAAATTTGACGCACAGATCGTGTTCGTTCACCCGATTGAAGGCGTTGAGATGAATGACTTGTGAACTTGTCTTCAGAGCGAACCAGTGTATTCTTATCAGTTCAGCGCCCTTAAACTCTTCCATAATATGCTAGAAGTAAAGTCATCTGACTGCAGTCCCTATTGGAGAACAGACACACACAGATGTAGGCTAACTGGCCTTATGAGGGGGGTCGGCTGCCGTCTACCAAAAATCGTCAAGAGCGATGGCGCCATAGATGGAAGGCTCCTATGCCACGACCTGGGTTCCCGACCCTCCCAAATTCTAGCAAAGGTCAGTACCTCCACAGCAGAATTGCAAACGTCAAATGCTCACCCGACATGTCAACCGCAGCAGGAGCCTGGGTTTCCTTTCGATTTGCGACCTGGAGTGTCACTGATATCACTATCTCTGGCCTGCCGCAACTGCAGGTTATTTACTGAAATTCATTAATCAATTAAGGTTATAATTAATTAATTCTCGAGGATATCTATCGGAATTACCATCGTTCAATGCCAGAAAATGATATCCATCTCCTTCTGAGATGACGTTCCCTCCCTGTTGTTCAGTGGCCCCGAAGAATCCCTGGAAAACCACTATTTTGACTGGACCTTATACCCTTAGATATTGTACTGATAATTCAGGTCTCGTCTCCTGTTGCAGTTCGCTAAAAGAGCTTCTTCATCAACCTCAATCTTGGCTTAAAAGCTCATTAAGTTGCCAGCTCGTGTTTACAGCCGGCCAACACGCAACGTTTTGGCACCCATGCAGCGAGTAGGATGCTTACTAAGTTCAGGCTTTTGATACAAAATAGTGCATGCCAAAGCGTGTGGAACCCTATGCTCCTTGGTTATCGTTTTAATTGAAAGTCAGTGGTCTGCTTCCATTAAATTCTGAACCTGGCCCACTACTTCTTAGTTTGCTGAGACTAGTGGCCTATTCTTCATAGGGGCCATCATTGATATCCTCTCTTTGTACTTTGAGTCGATTTTCCTTTGTGACTGGCAGCATCTCCATAAACGTTCTGTAACACGTCCCTTGCGTTTTGTGGAGAACTTGACGTTTACTCTCATGTCAAAACTGCCATTTTCTATACTTGTCACAGTGTTCTTCAAGGAAGTACATCAAACGGATAAATAAGTAGTTGGCCTATGAATGGATGAATCGGTGAGCGATGATCCTCAATGTTAACTGCTGCTTCGAACAGTGTTGGAGTGAGTGAACGAACCCGTTCCGAGTTATATAAGTTATGTCGCCAGGGCGAATCCATGGAGGGGGAGGTATCTTCAAGGCTATGACGCCCCCTCCCCCCACCTCCTCCCCCCAAAAATTAGCTCTGGATTATTTGCGAACGAAAATTTCGAGAATATTTAGAGTTTCGTATATGATAATTCAAGATGTTGTTGGTGGCGTTTAGCAGCTGTACTATAATGCATTGGGAATATTAGTAAGCTAGGAACAATGCATGAGATGTACAATTTGCACGTTTTTCTGTGGATCGCTACGTACACCCTCCGTTTGATGCTCGCAAACACACACACCTACTTCTGCTGAGTATGTCGAGGTTTGCAATCCTTGAAACTGCGGACATCCGCCCTTGTTTGTTAGCAGAACTTTGCGACTTGCCATCGACATGCGCATCGCTGTGCACTCACTGACACAACACGGGAGTAGACAAAAGAAGAAGACGCCGACGCGTACAGCCAGCAAATATCACACAGCTGCTATACGGCTATCCAAACCTCTTTGCCGCAACTTGCTAAGTTAAAGAGTGGCACCGACCGTACTGTGAGGAACCAAAATTCATGAATATAAGGAAATGCGGCAATGGGCAATGATGAAGACCATTTTATGATATACATACTTTAATTTACACAGATTGCAACTAATTACGTCGTCAACGCAATGCTAACTTTGACGACTGCATCTGCCAGACAAACTAAGTCAGTTATTCCCAGGACGTAAAGAGTGTAACGGGAAGACTCAATGGGACTACACTGCAAAAAAATCCGTGTATTTTACAGAATTTTTCGGCATAATTGCTGCCAATGGTTTTCCTGTCAAATTTACGGAATCCCATAATTTTTTCCGTAATTTGCCCAGAAGTTAGGAATAAAGCAGGCTTGGTGCTTGCTTTCTACTCAGACTGCTGGGAAACTTACGGAATTCCTTAAATTTTACGGGAAAATCACCAGCAGCAATAATGCTGAGCAATTGCGTAAAATTTACGTTTTTACAGTGTAAAATAAATCTTAGTCGTGACCGCATATAACCGAATGGCGTCACATCGATGAGTCAAAGTATTTTAGGGTGGGGTCTTAATCCTTACCAACAAATATAAGCAGCGTTATACTCTGTACGCCAGAGAAACCACAGGAACAGTTATTGCTAACTTTCTGTATTTGACGACAACATTTTACAGGGTAATGTGTGTGGGCGCAGCTCAAGTAGCTGATCAATCAGGAGCGGGAGATTGATTGAATTAGTTGAAAAAATTCGGTGATATGTTTCAGTATGTTATATGAAGATCCCTGTGCGCTCAATATGAAGTGCAAATAAAGCTTCAATTCAAATAAGCAGTTAAATGAGGTCGCCATACCGGCCTAAATTTCGCCGCTGGTGCAGTGAAAGCTTCCACCAGCCTCCGCTCCAATTTTCCGTAGATAAGTGTTTATTGCTTAATTAGTATATATTCTCTTCCTTAAGTTATGCACTTAAGCGATAAAATTCGCATTTTAAAACGATTTATCGGGCAAAATTAGCTATTAAAGAAAAATACTCTTGGCCTAGTCATAGGTTGCCAGCCATAGATTCGTCGATGAGACGCCATGGATGACGTCACTTTTTATGCTAGTTTCTCATGAGTCCTCCCGATACGCTCCTTGCTTCCTGGCTATTACTGAGCTCGTAACCACTCAATGAAACATTCTGTTTACTATTTTTTCAAGTCTTTTGATTTTGTTTTGGTGCTGAATTAGGTATGAGGTATAAATTTTAGCTAAAATTTTATCCTGGAATACTTTGTACCTATCGTTTTTGACATAAATAAGAAAACCCTCTTGATAAGAAGTTAACGACGGTTTTAATGAATGTTTAGCTCCTTATAAGATGCCCTAATAAAGATGCCGTGATACCGTTCTCCTGAGCAGCAGTACGTATAGTATTTGTAAAATTTGAGTTTGTTCAAGCCACGCATTGAAGGAACAAAATTTTTGAACGTTGCTTGTTAAACTTCATCGACATTTGCATCAAAATTTTTGAAAATGCAATACAGTTTAACGTCATACATCATGTTACATTTTGACGCTTTAAAAACTAAAGTGTTGGTAAAAATCTACAACCCGCAGCAAGGCATGGCTGATAAGCACTGAGCCCTGAGTAGAACCTGATCACGGGGCACCAACGCACGAGTACAGATCAAGGATGATGACACTTACAAAGTTGACGCACGTGGAGGGTCCAAGCTGCAGTGTAATGAGCTTGTGACGTCATAAAAAGCAAGTACGTTAATAAGTAGCTGTTTTACATTGTTTCTTCATCATTTCCTTTGGGGCTAAAGAGTGACCTGCATTTCTTAATCTTTGTAGTTGCATAGAAATATGTATCAAAGGATCTACGAACTTTTTTTTTAGCTTTCTGAAGGATAAAATTTTGAAAGCGTGTTGGATAAAAGGCTTGTCAAAGAGTAGATGAATTCAACCCGGCAAATGCCCGCATGTGTCAAAAGCACTTTTAGAGTCAAGTTTATCGTCTTTAAAATGCAACAAATCAAGTGAGTTTTATCGAGAGTAATATGGCATTCTGAAGATGGAATCATATGGTTGAAAACCTTCGTTTTTTCGATTTATTTTTGTCTTCTATCAATGACTTGTTATCCTCTATAATTTCAAAGCTCTGCAACAAATAATGATTCAGATGCGTATGATTAAACGTCGAGCTAGAAAAAACTTTTTAGCGAGATTTGTATCGAAAACGTTAAACATCAAAGAAACAAATTTCTTTCCATCCGGTGAAGTAATATTAAAACAACAGTCCATACATAATACGCAGAAGCCATACAATTGCTCGGTAAAATTAGAAAAAAAAACATCAGCTACTAATACGCTGCGTGCATTACAGCAGTAGGTGTCGCGCACTTCTGACTCACGTTAACTAATTTGCAAAAAAATTACCTAACCGTATTTCCCACACCTAAACTGTCATACGGAACGATGTTGTTGAATCTGGCGAATCTTATAGCCATATATTCTCCAATGATGCTGTAGTTTATACGACGAAGAGAGGAAGATCTATTAAAGACTCGACGGCACAGCTTAGGTCCACATTTTACAGACACTGTCTGACCGAGTGCGTGCCTGTTACGAAAAAACTAAATAATAAGGAAAGTTTATCCTTCAGAGCTCTAAAAAAGTTCATAGATACTTTGATACATATTTCTATGCAACTATAAAGATTAGAAAATGTAGGACACTCTGGAGGCCCAAATGAAATGATGAGGAAACAATGTAATATAGCTACTTATTAACGTACTTGCTTTTTATGATATCACAAGCTCATTACCCAGGGTGCACTGCAGCTTGGGCCCTCAGCGTGCGTCAACTTTGTAAGTATCATCCTGGGTACAGCCCCACTCCGTCTCCTGTACACCACCACTGTCGCTTCGCTTCTGCAGGTCCTTATGACCGCTTTTAGATGCACAACAAAAGAACTCTTTTATGGAAATGCTTCTTTTTTCAGTAGACCGCAAAAATGTTGGGTTAGTTCGTTAATATGTAGAAATCTACTCCAATTTCTAAGACGCGCATTTTTTAGTGGCCCTTAGGCACTGTGGAACTGCAGCACCCCGTATTTTTCTATATATTATCAGATTCAATACAATAAATAATTTAAAGTTTTTATTTAAAATCTGGCAGCGAAAACAAAAACTGAATTGAAATATCTCTGTAATATCAAGTGAACTGGGAGATGCTGCGGTTCTGCAGTGCCTCCCCCCCTTCCCAGGAGCCTATAGTTAGCGGCGCCTGCAAGTTCATGAACTTCAAGTTCGACGTTAGAACAAAGCACTAGAAATGGAGTCATGTAATCGGTGACGTAATCAGATATGCACAGTGAAAGGCAGAGAGCGCAAATGTGTGGGGTGTTTTCACTGTTAAGTCTCATGACCAAAAACTAGAAATTGTCCCACAATCTAACCCGACACAATCAATCAGAAAAGTCGATTTTCTCGTGGTGGTGATGGCGATGGTGTGTTGGCAACTGTGCAACGAATAAAAGTGCAGCGTTACACAAAATCTTATTCCGGTCAAGTTCCTTTGCGGAATTCTTAACCAACACGGAATTAAACCGCATTCGAGCAGGCCGAAAATTTTCTCGAATGAGAACACACGTCAGCTCTGTTCGCTTCGTTCGGCATAATCGAAAAACTTGGCGTTTCACATAGAGCACCAGAACTCGTATTTACTTAGAAAAGTCCTTCTCTTTCATTTGCGTGACGTTTACTCTGAACAATGGCTTTTTCAGGTGCAAAAAAAATTATTCTAGAGCACTTGTTTACTCGGTGATAAATTTCATTTGCCTACCCGAAATCACAGCCCAAATACAAGAAGCTAATAAGTTAAAAAAAAAATTATTACGCATCATTGTAATAAGAAGTCTTGCTTATAACAGTACTTAAGTTACCAGTTTACAACTGTACAGTCCCAGAGAGTACTACAGTATTAACAAATTATATATTATTTGAACACATAATACGTTATTATTACTTCCTTGTGTACTTCATTCCATTGCAATTGGATGTGTCGATTATTCAACTTTGGCTACCAGTTTAGTACTGTTTAGCCAACTCCAAGGTAAATGGCCTGATGATATAAAGAGCGGCGGTGAGGCCAAGCAACGATCCGCTACAGCTACGCCTGGGGTAGACACAAGAGCAAATTCTCTCTATTGGCCGACAGCAGTACAGAGATAGGCCAGCCAGCTACCACTTTCTAGGCTCCAACACAGCTGGAGAAAGGCCGGCACCACCTGGCTGACATCATCAGTTTGTTCCTCTGCACTGCTGCCGTACGGTTTGGAGCTTTTAATATAGAACTAACGAATTTGTGGAAGTTAGTCCCACAGAACGAAAGGTTATGCGGATGTTTGGGGCAATGCTACGTTGCCGTCTTTGCAGTATGAAATTTACTTGGAGTTTCATAAAAATGAAAGCGTCAACGTTGCCTCATAAAAAAAGCGAACGAAGCTGACGTTAAAGATTTTAGCGTCACTTTAGGATGACGCAAAAAAGTGTGAGTGTTGTTGTTTCCAAACACACCTGACTCTAATCAACCTCTGATTTTTCAACCATATTTATGCCAGTGCGGTTGAAGTCATTAGCATCGACAGCTTCGATGAAGCAATTAATATCTTTAAACAGGCCTTCTAATTGTTATTGTGTCTAGTTTGCGACAAATATATGATGTCGCAATATCCCTTCTGCCAAAACAGCAATGGTAAGAGTAATGCATTTGCTTCTTGTAGATTTGAAAAATGCCAAACAAGAGAAACTTGCTGATATTGCCTTAATATCATTACCGTCTCATTGAAAAAAGAACTCCCCCGTGCATTCGTACATTCTGACTCTTTCACTTTTCTAGAAAATGTGCCCGCTCTCAGGGTCAAAAGTTCTACAAGTTTTATAATTATATCAGCAAATGTATATTTTACCACTTTTTCCTAATGTATGAACATATCTGTGCTGCAGGTTCAACAACAATTATGCTGTTACTTCAGACTGCACTTATTTGCACGCTTGTCTAGATTGTGCAAAGCCAAAATATTCAACAGAAAACGGTCGTTACCGCGTTTATTTAACTCGCGAATCCACACGCTCGTGTTGTTAAGTTTACTATAGTACTCGTTATAAACTCGTAAATTTGCGTAGGAAGTTGTAGAACTTTGAGTTTTAAACGACAGACGAGCTGGGCGAGGCTCTCCGACTACAATTTCAAGATGGCGGTTCACACGTCAGGCTGTTGCCCTTATTCAATCAGTATTATCTTCTCTCCATTTATTTTATTTGCTACTGACGACGATTTTTCCTGCGAAATTGATTAAAATCTCATAGGCTGCTCAGAACTTCGTCGATGCCGACGTCACTTTTCGATGTTAGTTCACGTGAGTCCTCCCGTTACAATTTTTGCTTCTTGACCTATTCGAAGCGTCCACAGCCAGCTGCTTGGATTAGTTAATCTGCGGCTTCTTGCATTTCTTGCGATCCTCGCCACGCAAGAACACTTTTATCAAAGATTTATTTGCTTCCAGTCGGCGTCTCTCTGCCGATTATATATATATATGTGGGCCAAAAGTCTCGAGCCATCTATGACTTGCCTCGCGTTTAACTAAAAATGCCTTGTAATTTACAGCCGCAAATGAAGGAGGTTATGTTTCGCCGGCCATTATCTCTTTGTCGGTTCGCTACATAACGCTAAATGCTAGGGACAGATCTTGGTGATATTTACAGGGGTTGCAAGCTTGGGATGTTACTACATAGTAAAGTTCTGGATATCTTTGCATATTTTGAGTGGATTGAAACTCTCAAAACTGTACACTGTTCTGTTGATTACGCCGACCCAGCAACGCATATTCGGCCGCTGTGAATTATACTGTCTATACAGGTAAAAATGCCAAAACTCTAGATTAAGCTGGGCATAAAAAATGACGGCGTTTAATTTGCCCCCACTGCGGGTGATGGTCTTACGCCACAAGGCGTTCTAGATTGTATATGGGTGCAACTCAAGTAGCTGGCTAGTCAGGAGCAGGAGACCTATTGAATTAAGTTGAAAAAATGCGATGATATCTTTAAAATGTTTTGTGAAGAGGACTGTGACCTGAATATGAAGTGTAAAATAAGACTTCACTTTAAAGAATTAAAGAAGAAGCTAAATCATGGTGACATAGCGGTCCAGATCTTGCCGCTGGTGCTGTAAAAGTTCCCACCAGCCTCCATTGCAATTTTCTATTCATTATTGTTTAGTTTAACGTCACACATTGTCTGTGTTCGAGGAGTACATGTTTTCAAAAAGAAACTTTATTCTCATGTGCTACAGTAGCTCTTTTATAGTGTGGGCACCATAGCACCAAAATTGCACAGTCGCGCAACTTTTCCCTTCGGCCGTCTCGTTGCCGTGATTACGACTCATGGTGCTTGAATGTCAGGCAAAAACTGTGCGTCATTGCAACTTTAAACCAATACGGAAGTCAGATGTATTCCAAAAACTTCACCATTGCTGCTTGTTATAACGTACAAAGTGCAAAGAACGACTCGTACCTAGTATATTCTTTTCAGTCCCAGCCAAAACCTAGGGCGTTGCAAAGCAACTTTGGCGTACGTGTGGCTACACTCTTCGGATTAGATTATGAAAACCAGCAAATTAATGACGATGAAAACCTTTGAGTGCAGTAGATCAGAGCTAACAATGGGTATACGTTTTCTCAAACGACAGTGTTTTGTTCCCCATGGCCATAGGAAATACTCAGCGTCCGAATTTGTTGTTGAACTGATATAAACACAACTGCGTGTCTACTAAACAGTTTATTAAAATTAAGTAGTCACCAGCTGTCCGAACAAGTGTCACCTGTGAATTAAAAATGAAAAAAAACTAAGCCCTTTCCCGTACTTTACAAGAATGCATCAGTGCATTTGGATATTGAGTACAGCTGCTAAACACCATAAGACTTGCGGGAAGCTGTTCTTAACCGCGGTCTTACTTTAGCCTCAATGTGTTCTCCTCTGATCAGTTACCATGCAGTTTAGATCCCTGTGATCACAGGGCAGTTGTTGCCCCGGTCCTGCGTGCGGGCCAGCTGAGGTCACGCTGGATGACGTCATGCCACCGACCACAGCTCTGCACTAGCCCCGTCTCACAGGGTCGTGTGGTGCGCTACATTAACTTCACCCTTTACGCCCCCATTGTTTCACAAGCCTCTGGTGTAGCAAATTTTGCGTGCTTGAAACTTATTGCAGAAGTAAGACCTGCCAGACGGCGCCTTCAAACGTAGAAGATTGCAATCAAGTGGTAAAATATTGCTAGTAATAAAATTTGTATAGGATAATTTATGCAGTTACCGTAGAATATATGATATTAACTCATTTATGACTCAACGTTTTCATGTGTTCCGTAAGAACAGTGCTGTTTTGGGCGTCATATGCACAAGGTTATTTGACGCTTTCAAGTAATATTCGCAATATCCTTGTAAATAAGTACTACCATGGCAAATTGTTTCCGTCACTATTATTATTATTAAAACTTCACGCTTGAGCTCCCACGGACAGGTAATACAACCCAAATGAAGCATTTTGCAACACCGGGAAGCCCAAAGCGCTGCTAAAAGAAATCCAACAAAAAGCCATTAGCAGCTGACTAAAACGCCTGCAGGCCAAGACGACCGAAAGCCGACGCCGGTAACAAATTCCAAACCTTAACCGACCAGGGCACTAAGTACCGACCGAACTGATTGTTTCGACATGCAACATCCTCCAAAGTGAAGGAGTGCGCTCCGCACGCAGCGCGTACGTGTCTCTCTCCTAAAGACTTTGAGGGCAGGGACAGAAGAATACAACCAATGCCTCTCATTGTTGTACACCTTATAAAACATACATAGGTCTCATTATTAGACACTATAGTTACTTACAGAACGTTCAATATAATTGCGTCTATTTGCTTTTTATTTCGTCTTAGCCCGAAATTAATTATTTTCAGCAAAATTTTTTATGAGCGTTGAAACGTCCGTCATTTCTTTAAAAATTTTCTTTCAGTGCTATAAAACAAATCGTAAGTGAGCTGCGGTTACTTATACCTTTCACAATTACATTAATAATGAAGTGAACAACTTCAAACGAGCAATATGCGCTCAAATGTTACTGCTAAAAGATCTCCCAATTAAGGAGAGTTCACACGATAGTGTTACGGCGTTAGAGGAATATATGTTTCGACATATATATATGTAATTAATTAATTGATTGTGACATATTTGTACATGCATAATTAATTGGAAAGTGTATATATATATATGAAATGACAATAAAAGGTTATACATGACGCCATAATTATCGGGAGGCGATCGAGCCACCCCCCACAAGATTATAAATAACAATCAAAGTAATGAAAACAATAAACAAGTGCAATAGCCTAATGAATCAATAATCAATGCTTTTAAAACTCTTTGGATTGACGAATGAATGAAATCAATATATGTCAATAGTGAATCAAATAACTTAACCTAAGTCGATGCGACATTCTGCGTTTATGAAAGTTAATGAAACACACGATAAGCAAACAAACATTTATTGGAATAAATATCGCAGTATTCACTGAAAAGGCAAGGAGAAGATCGATGGAACACGTTATTGAATCTCAGCGAGAGCACGCAATTAAATTCGATTGACACAATGAAGACAGCAGGTGATGGAAATAGTCGTCATAATAAAACATAAT
>LQNS02276867.1:5180216-5191465 GCA_001587735.2 Parhyale hawaiensis
CAAAAGTGGCTCTGCATTCGTCAGTAAATATGACATTGGAGAAATCAGTTTTCATGTCCTCTTCAGCACATTTGACCCTCTTTTCTTTGAGTTTTGGTTAGAAGGGGTAGTTTAATTGCCTTTTCACTTTCCCTAGTTTCTGGTTTGTGCAGAACCTCACATCTTGTCTTTCTGCTTAGTATTGGGCCTCCAGCGTTTTCAAATATCACCTTATATGTAGAAAATTGTTTTCTAGCTAAATGTTGCATATCCTGAACAGTCAATTTCCTCGTAGAAGCTCTATCCGGAGTTTTCCGGTTGACCTTACCTTCAAATGCTTCAATTGCATAAGCCTTAATTGTTTGGTGATGACACTGTAGCTAATTACTGGGAAACTTCCAGTGATGCCTTACCAGAAGCCAATAGCGAGGTCAATATGATCTTTTCTTCTCTGGTTCGACCACTTTTCTTGACCATGTTGACTAGAGAGTGATGTTGCATAATCTGGCATAACAGCAGAACTCCGTGAGATGAGTAAATGTTGCCAAAACGTAAGAAATGGTTTCGTTTTATCTTTCTCTAATTGTTTTAATAGTTAGCTAGAACATACCTGTGCACTAACTTACTATTCACATTTTAAAGTTTTGACACTTATCTCTTGAAAAATATGTAAAAAAAACTGAATTTGCATAATCAAAGGTAACCTTGGTACTGTATTATAGACATGACTGGACACAGTTGTGTGAGTAAGCAACGTTTTATTTCAAGACTAACTGGACGTAATTGTGTGGGTAAACTAGGTAAGTTTTATTGAACGGTATAGAGAACAATATTGTGTGGGGAATGGGGTGCTTTATTAAAAGAATGCTTNACATGACTGGACACAGTTGTTTGAGTAAGCAACGTTTTATTTCAAGACTAACTGGACGTAATTGTGTGGGTAAACTAGGTAAGTTTTATTGAACGGTATAGAGAACAATATTGTGTGGGGAATGGGGTGCTTTATTTATTACAAGAATGCTTGGAAGTTATCTTGTGAAGAGCAAAGTTCTACTAGCTAGTCAGTATGAAGTTGGTGTATCAATTAACCACATAGCTATTGTACAATATTTTAGACTCTTTCCTGGCGATGACTCGCAACGAATGCTACATCGGTGACAGTGATGCTCTGCTACAGGCACTCCGTGAGAAGGAGAAGGGAGACTGGAAGAAGCTCACGCTGGAGGAAAAGAAAGCCCTCTACAGAGCTTCCTTCTGCCAGACCTTTGCGGAGATGAACGCTCCCAACGGCGAGTGGAAGATCATGCTCGGGTCTGTGCTGCTGGCCTTCTCCTTTGCCTGCTGGATGTACATGTCCATGCGTGCATTCAGTAAGTACATATTCTCCACCGTGCTCGTAGTTATTGGTATGTACAGTGGGGGCGAAATAAGTGCTCATACAACAGAAACTTGCGAGGCAATCACATGTAAATGACTAAATGGATCACGCAAATATATAATAAGGCACCAAGTCTGAATCTGTCAATGAGAACAAATTAATGGATGTAAACAACATCTATGCAAGTTCGTGCTGGGAGGGGGGGGGAGACACAGAAAAAATGTTTGTATAGTGTCAGTTCTGCATTTTTAATTGGTAAATCTTGGTTAAACTTTCAACAAGAATATTCTACATCGCTCAACAAATGTTCTCAGTAACTCAAGTCAACCTTCAGATGAAAATTGGGAAATTCTGCAATTGCTACTAGTACTTACAGAGAGCCGTTATAATTAATGCCGAACGTAAAGAATGCACAAAGAGAACTAGTTGTTAAGCTGTGGAGATGTTGAGTAAGTTACGGAAAGATCTCCAGTAACCTGAATATCCCATTTGCTTTTGCTAATTGGTCCAATTAGAACAAGTTTTAATAGATCCTGTTGAGAACCAATGCAGACCAGGTGTTCGTAGAATGATCTTTCCAAGATTACGAAGAAAGTAGGGACGACATCCAGAAAATCTACTGGCCAGCCATGAAATTCTTCAGAATGACTTGCGTTTATCTGCGTTTCACAGAACTACGGTACATGATCAATAAGTTATGATCTGCACAGAGACTGTCTATAGTTGCGCAGAATAAGAAAAACGCCTCTCCTTTGGAAACGGCGCTGAAGTGCGAGGTTGAAGTTCGCAATAGATCATAAACGAGCTGAACTCTTATTGGGGAAGAGTTTTATAAAGAGATGAAGCTAAAATTAAGTTGTTTGGTTATAATTCTGGGCATCATCTGTGGAGGAAAGATGGCGCAGTGTAGTACCAAAGGACAGAATACCATCTGCCGTCTCCACGTTCTCCCTTATCTTGGAGATATCTTCCCAGGAGCACCTGGTGTGTGTTGGTTCTCAGCGGTATCCTGTCTTTTCACTTGGTCATGAATGAACAAATTGTAGTAACTGGCATGTTCAGGTCACTGGAGATCTTTCTATAACTTTTTCCATCTTTCCACAGCGTAACAACCAATTCTTCTTTGTGCGTTATTCAATTCCATATGTCCGGCCATACTTAGAACCGCTCTCTGTGCTTACCTAGTCCCTCCAGAGTGTCCCGGTCTTCATCTAAAGCAGTGGTTCTCTATAAGGTGTCTAGTGACCCCTAGGGGGATGACCATGACCCCCTAAAAGGTTTATTTAAAGAAGACCTCGACTTCCTTGTTTTGTAATTACAGGCTGAAAATAAATTCGGCAACCAAAAACCTATGCATCCCGTATTAAAGTAAAATTTAAAAAAAAATCAATGTGCATGTTTTATTAGTTTATATGCATTTTTTTTAGCAAAAAATCTGCTGAGCTCCCCTTAAAATAATTCATATTTTCTTCAAAAGCCGTGTTTTCTTTTAGTATTAGGGTAAATAGCTAATAGTCTTGACCTGAACCTAATCTCGCTTGTTTTGCAATTCTTAGCTTAGTAGCTACAGATTTCTTTACTTATAAAATTGCAACCTCTAAAAATATCCATTGCATTTTTACAAATTTGGTGCTAATTGAACCACTGACTGGCTGCAGTAATCGATAACTGCTTATTTAATAATCTTTAATCTAGGATATTCTTAAATAAATACACCGATATAGGGAGTTTCAGTTAGTAATATATTACCTCGTGGTTTTTTAGTATTCAACAGTATTCTGTGTATTTTACAACTCTGATTGCATTTGTGTAACGCAGTTAATTACCTCTACCAAGGAGGTTATGTTTTTGTTGTGTTTGTCTGGCTGTGTGTATCATTGTTTTGCTGTCACCAAGATAACTCGAAAAGTGATGTATGGATCTTCAAGAAAATTACAGAAACTGTTAATACGATCAAGAGGCACGAATGGTTAGATTTTGGTGTTGATACAAAGAAAATCATCGATTGAGAGCCAAGTTGAATATTTCGTAGTGTTGCCCTGCTTGGCGGCGGTGTGCGCTCTCCCGAGTGTTCTAGTTAATATTCATAGGATAGATTTTTCTTCACCCTTTATAACCAGGAGGTTTTACCTAAATTTAGTACAATGCATATATTCAACACTAGAACACTAGTGGTCTAAGACGTTGCACTGCTCTCTCTGCTGGGGTTTACATTGATGAGTTATAAAGAACCACTCATCTAAAGGTAGACTAGAGCCTGTACTGAAGCCCTGGGCCTCAGCCTCTCTCGTCCTCATTAGCCTTGAACCACAGTTTTGTGCGACACGCTCACAAATCTGTAGTTGCAACTTGCTGAGCCCAGTGGCCTTGTGGTTACCTAGCTTATGAACTTTTTATTTCGTCGCGACAAAAGTGTCTTGTGGTCGCAGTTGCAACATTGGACTAAGAATATTTGTGAGTGTAGAGAAACTTTGTTGGTCCGGCGCGAGGCGGGTGTATTGCTCTCGGTGCTTGTAAAATCTTCCTGTACTACTACTGACTAGAGGTACAGAGATTGCCTGACTTGTGCGAGCTAGTTGTTGACAGCGAGTGCTCAAGTTGCGCGAGCTGAGTTCTCAACTAGCGCGGTTATTTAAGAAAACTATGGTACCGGCAGCTAGTTGAGGATGAACCATGCCATTGAAAAGTAGAGTCAGCTTGTTCCCTGTCAAAAATTCACTAACCCTTTGCTGCATGAATTTATTATTAACCCCTTGCGCTATTCAACATTAAATTTTGAAGCTTATTTAATGCCCTGTTCAACAAATCCGGGGAAAAACTACGTAAACTCTCATTACTTTAAATGCTCTTACCTTAACCAATGAGTTTGATCTTCTAAACTTTTTGCACATCATTGGATTTCGGGCTTAGCATATCCTATCAATTCAGATAGGCTGGCTATAGATTACACCACGGAACAAGTATACTAAACACAGAGTTGTAGCTATTCTTTCATTTCTATTCATAGATACAAAGCAGTCGCTATGAAAGTTTTTTGTTTGCATTATCCCGGAACTGATTTATAGAAAACATTTTCTTGTAGCTACGCTACCTGCGCGAATTTCGAATGGCACTTCTCCCAATCATCCGCGCGAGTCGAGGAATGCGTGTACTGAGAACATTCTTGAGCAATCTAGAATATACTGTTCTACTCTGAAATATATATATATTCCCCAAATCTTCTGATCAACTGATACTGTGCGAATACTTAATTTCACCCCCAAAGTTTGAAAATGCATTGTTAGCTGTATTTTCTTTGCATGAATGAATTTCTTGTTTTCTTTCGCAGATTCTAACTCAACGCCCCAAAATACTTGCATGACATTGTTATTTGTGTCATTTGCTACTACTATAACCAGCAACAATTTTTTATTGTACGAGCCCTAATTCTTAAACTGTCCCCATACTCGATGTATCTGTATCAGTACCCGATGTAGCTACCTATATATCGGCCACTTTTGGGTTATCAGTATCTGCTAAAAAGGTCGAAATTGCCGATACTTCCTGAAAAATCATGCAAATATTAACTCTGCGGTTAAAGGTTTATTCAGCATATGTAAATGAGCAGTTAATTAGCTATATTAGGTTGGTGTAAGAGTAATGTCCGATTCCACAGCAGACAACAACGCGCTGCTGGGACGCACGTTTTGCACCAACGTAAAATAATAACTAGAGCAATCGAAGAGCGTATGTATGCCTCCGCCAAGCACAGCAGTGTTACCAAAAAATTCCACTTGGACCTGAAATTAGGCTTTCTTTATCATGTTGAAAAATCTGTCATTTGTGCATCTTGAGAGTCATAACAGTTATAATTTTTTTTGAAGATCCGTCAGTAGCTTTTTGAGTTATATATGTTTTGACAAACATTATTCAGACACACAAACGGACCAACCGATCATCACCAAAATTTAGTTTTTCTTTCAACCTGTTGAAGAATTCCTACAAATTTCATGAAGTTCCTTTCATAACTTTCTTGAGTTATGTTCTAACATTTATTAAAACATACGTAGGGACAAATAGATCGCAAAATTTGATGATTTGCTCCTAGAAATAACCTCAACAATTCATGCAAATGCCAAGTGTTACATGCAAATTTCGTAAAGATTGGTCCATAACTTTTAGACTTATGCTACCGAGAAAAACGATACAAATGGCGGAACGGATCTCCTCCAAAAGGTAATCATCTGTTTCGTCTAACATACCTTACAATCCGTTTAAATTTCGTGAAGATCCGTTCATAACTTTTTGAGTTAGCTATCTTGGCGACAGACAGTTGGTCAGAAAAATTCGAACGAAACATCCATGGTGGAGGTAGCTAATAGCTAGTTCCTACTAAGTATATGTCTTAACATCTTTGGTGAATCATGACTAGAAGTAAGTGGCTGTTCTGTATGATAGCAACCTAGAGCAGGGAAATTCTGTCGTGTATTAGTAATGGGTTTTTGCTGACATTGATTGCACTTCTCGGTTATATATGTATTATACAAATATTAAAGCAGTAATTAAAGTATAATTGTTCAATAGACAGGCAGAAAAACTGTCTTAACGTTCCTTATAGGCCCTATCGGTTGAATTTTGTGGTAACCTGGCAGACTTGTAACTGAGTAAATTGTCTACACTTGGTATTAATAACAAACATTCTGCATATTACTAGACAACTATGATTACCTCCACGTGATGTGACCTGTGGGAATATACCTATAGACCATAGGTCTGACGCTGGCGGCCAAGAGTCTGCAACGGAAAAATGGGATTTTTATTCCAAGATACCTACCCTAGACATTTTTCTTGCGGAGAAGGTATCTGGATACGGCGGGACGCACTTGGGCGCTTGCCTGCATGACCGTGTCTGGACATGTTCATAATAGCGCTCGAGAAAATTCCATTTTCCCATTTTGGCCGCCAGCGTCAGAGGCCACTTTCGAACCTAAGAGTCAAGTACTGTTGCGGTCTTTGTGCAGACATATACGATATACCCTATACACAGCCACTGAGTGTGGTGCCATCGTGTTCGTCAGGTATCTCGTGTCTGGGGCGAGTTGCGTAACGATCCCTCAGCGCCAGTTATCATTGGTGTTATGATATACTTACTGATAGACATTACGGGCGCTGCAGCTGTACAGTAATGTGCATAAACTGCCGTTGATGTCCATATTTGTAGGCAGCAGATCCCTGTTTTATTAAGTGGAATCGCGCGGTTACTGGTCCGACCCCACGCTCCTAAAAACTTTGCACTCCTTAAAATAAAAGAACTTGTAATCAGTAATTTATCTCCGACTCCTGGAACAAGCGGGTGTGCGACTACAACTCAGATTCCATACACCCAATATCCTCAGCCTCTGTGACTCCGCTAATGCAGCCCCGCAGTGTATATGTTGAGCTCTAATGAGAATCTCACGACTGTTTATTATTGTTACAGTTTTGCCGCCCTTCCCTTCAAGCTTCACTCCTGAGAACCAAGCCACTCAGCTGCGTAACATGATCGAGCTCCAAGTGAATCCCATCGAAGGTCTCGCCTCCCAATATGATTATGACAAGAATGAATGGAAGAAATAAGATGTCCGATGTAGCCGCTCTAGTGAAAATATCCCTATTAGATTTTCTTTAACAATTTCAACACGAAGGTAAAGTACTGTACTTTTGGGTGATCTGTGTGTAATGTGTACATCAGTAGCAAGTATTGCCGACCACTATCAAAGGTCTCCAGGCTGGACAGTCACAACACCTCCAACCAAACGTCGTGCCAGCGCACTTCCATTCCCTCTATGTTGTTAGTTGGCCATCTGCCGTGCGTGCATCTTAACTTATTAAGCCGCTGCTCCTGCTGGCAGCTGTACGTTGGTGATGTGGTCGTGTGAATGCAGTTGTGGCCTCTGTATATAGTAAGTACAGCGTATGTTTGCAATTGTAAGGCCTATTAAATACATGTGATCTATACTTGTTCTTTACATATCCTACCTTCCTCCCGCTGGTGCATGGTGTAAACCAGGGGGACTAAACCGTAGGTTAGCGGCCTCCACCTCTTCTGTGATTTCAGACACGCACAAACAAGAGATTCCATGCGTTACCTCAGCCTCAGGCCCGCGTGATATTAGCAGAGCTGGGACTCTGTATTTTTTCTGTACCGCCGAATCAGTATTTGGTAGTTACAAACGGGTCATTCGGTTCGGTATTTGAAGAGAAAATACCAAATGATTCGTTGTTTGGTTCGGTATTATTATTATTAAAACTTCGTATCTTGGGCCTCACGGACAGGAAACACAGCCCAAACGAAGCATTTTTGCAGCACCAGGAATCCCGAAACGCTGCTCTAGCAAATCCAACAAAAAGCCATTTAGAGCTGACTTGAACGCCTGCAAGCCTACGCGACCGAAAGCCGATGCCAGCAATGAGTTTGAAACCCTAACAGACCAGGGTACGAATCAGTGACCAAACTGATTAGTTCAGCACCTAACATTCTCCGACGTGAAAGAGTGAGACCGAAAGCAGCACGTGTAATTCTACTAGACTTGGAAGGCTTGGTCAATAGAATACAACCAATGCCCCTCATTATTGTACACCTTATGAAATATACAGAGTTTAGCCACTCCCTCCCCTAGGGGGCATAGAGTTAGGTTCGCCCATCCTATGTTATGGGGAGTAGCGCCCCAGGGGGTTTATGTAAGTTATCTTAGCCATTAGTTAGGCCTTCCGGACGTCTGTCTTTCGAGCCCACTTTGCTTCCTTCCACTTTCATACTCCTACTGATCTTACTGGTGTATGTTCTTCCTCTTGTTTCCCGACTTACTGTTCCCATGCGCGTTGATCCTGTGTGGGAACACCTTCGTGCATGGGTTCCCCATTTTCTATCGACATACTAGATGTCTCTTCCTCTTCTTCTCTTAGAAAAGCTTAGTACTTATTTAGGGAGGCTCAAATCTTCTTATAGTACCTAATACATCCCCTCTCCTGTGGGACAGTTACCAGATCATTATCTGCGCACAGCCTGCTTCTGGCCGAACTAACAAGTCCGTCCAACAAACGTAATTGACTGTCAGCAGCTGAAGTCCAGACCGGAAGGCAATACTCCAACACAGGCAGCAAAAAAGCATCTGCGGACAACCTCTCCGTCACCAAGCTCAGAATTCACCTAACGCAGTAGCCCTATCTTACTGGAAGTACGTGGCACCAGGCGCCTAATATGTGGCTGAACAGTAAGCTTCTCATTAAAGACAACACCAAGGAGCTAGACCCCTGAAGCAAAGTGTCATTTGTCTCCAGATGTGGATGCTGCGGTACAAGTGTCCGAGACAGACTGACAATCATAGACTTGGTCTTACTGGCATTCAGATTCATACTCCAGGCCGAGCACTATGTACTACTAAGTGACAAACTTCTATTCAGAGACTGGGTGACAGCATTACGCATGCGAGGGATAGGTATCACTGCTATCAAAGTTGAATCGTCGGCATAGTTGAGCATCGTGTTTTCCAGCGAAGAGAACATGTCACTTGTATACAGAACGAACAACAGCGGGCCAAGCACACTACCCTGAGGGACGCCAGACTCCACCGTGACTGAGGCACTCAAAATGGCGTCAACAAACCCACTCTGTGTTCGCTCAGAAACAAAGTCACGAATGATTGACAGAACTCTACCACCCACCAGGGTTGCGGAGTCGGAGTCGGAATCTCACTTGCTCTAGGAGTCGGAGACAGAATTTTTAGTCCGACTCCGGGATGCCATTCATAAACAAATATCATTTAAATCTAAATTTTCAGTCACAAATTTAAAAAAATGTAAATGTGGATATTTTTTGCACATTTCTCTGTTACAGCTATAGCTACCATGTATTTTCCTATTCCATGCGATGAGGCCATTGAGAAAATGTTGGGTAGAACTTTTTCACCTTGTACATTATGGGGGGAGAGGCAAAATAAGCAATTTTAGACAGATTGTTCTGAAATTTTGCATAGTATACATATTTTTGAAAAAGAAACACATTCTATTCCCATAATTTTTTTTATTGAGCCCTTAGTTTTGGAGATACTGGAAATATATATGAATATATGCCCATATATTTTTTCTAAATTTCGAAGGAATAGAACTGAATGAGTTTTCATGCTACAATAAAAACAATGACAGTTTTAGAATCCTTGAGTATTCCTAAGAAAACTATACAGCAGGATTTTTCATTTTAGCCCTTTTTTAATGAAGCCGAAAACTGATTTTGCTAAGAATGTTCAAGGATTCCAAAACTGTCATTGTTTTTATTGTAGCATGAAAACTCATTCAGTTCTATTCCTTTGAAATTTAGAAACTTTGCATAGGTATATCATTATACTGTATATACTTCCATTATCTCAAAAACTAAGGCCTAAATCAAAGAAATTGTAGGAGTAAAATGTGTTTTCTTTTTCAAAAATACTTTCACTGTGTAAATTTCAGAACAATCGGTAGAAAATTGAGTATTTTACCCCCCCCCCCCCCCCCCCCCCCCCCNTCCTAAGAAAACTATACAGCAGGATTTTTCATTTTAGCCCTTTTTTCAATGCAGCCGAAAACTGATTTTCCCCCTATATTTTAGTTAGGTAGTGATTGGACAGAATAGAAAATGGAGAGGCCAGCTCAGTAGTTGTGTTAAGAATGTTCAAGGATTCCAAAACTGTCAGTTTTTATTGTAGCATGAAAACTAATTGAGTTCTATTCCTTTGAAATTTAGAAAATATGCATAGGTATATCATTATTCTGTATATACTTCCATTATCTCAAAAACTAAGGCCTAAATCAAAGAAATTGTAGGAGTAAAATGTGTTTCTTTTTCAAAAATACATACACTGTGTAAACTTCAGAACAATCTGTAGAAAATTGAGTATTTTGCCCCCCATGCCCCCCTCATATAATGTAGCTACCAGGTGCAAAAGTTTTACCAAAATTTGTTTGATGTCCTCATGTCATCACTTTAATATCCCAAATGATGCAAAATATTGCATATGTACAAAACACTTAAGATCTTTAACTTGATATATGTTTATATTAGCAAAAATTAATTTGGACATGTTTAATGTTTACATCAAATATCTACTAGTTGGACCTAAGAGTCGGAGTCGGAAAATCTTGAGGACCAGGAGTCGGAGACAGAAATACTGGAGGGCCAGGAGTCGGAGTCGGACCTTGAACCCTCCGACTCCGCAACCCTGCCACCCACACCAAACTACTCAAGCTTGTATAATAGACCCCCATGGTTTACCCTGTCAAACCCCGAGCTAAAGTCCAACTGTACAAGGCATTCCTCGGACCGATAATCCAGAGCAGACTGTAAATGGTGTGGCACCGACAACAAGGTTTCACAACAACTCATTTAAACAAATTCAGTTCGCAAACTAACCAGCTGGCAGCAAACCAATAACCTCAGTAAAACGACCAAGTGTACAAGCGACCAATTTCTCGGAACAGTTTCAGTAAAATGGGCGTCAGCGTAACGAGCCTGTAGTTGGCGACACTGGACACACGGGAGTGGGAGTAATATTTCCAGTACGCCTACAACGGGGAAAATTACCTAACCGTATCAAGCGCCGGAAGACCACTGCTAGCTGAACCTCGCTTGACCTCTTTGGTGTTCAGATCTGCTACAGTCAAGGTGCTGATTGAGGGCTTAGATCCGTATGGAGGTGTGGATCCGGTGGGCATGTTTCCTATGTTTCATAAGCAGTTGGCTGACGTTCTTACCCCCAAGCTTGCTGTGATCTTCCGGCGCCCGATACGGTTAGGAAATTTTCCTCGTTGTTGGCGCACTGGGAATATAACTTCTATTCCCAAGGGTCAGGTGTCGCCCTATGTTTCCAACTATCGACCCATCACACTGACGCCCATT
>LQNS02276867.1:5256973-5269677 GCA_001587735.2 Parhyale hawaiensis
TGGTAGGCGTAATCAATATTTGACATTACGTAATATATCCTATGAGTCTCAATAAAATAATATTGGGCAATTTGATAAAAAAGGACATTTTGGGGCGAGATGTCAGGGGCACGGGAAATAAAACGCCGTGCTCATGACACCATACGAAATAATAAATATTTGTTTGTTTGTTTTTGAAGCTCTTCCAGTTGCACAGCTGCTTTGTTCACTACCAGAAGACAGTGGTGTCATGGATGACAAGGGCATTACCTCACCAGGCGATGACCACTGCACATCGGATGCCAAGGGCTGAGCTCTCCAATGACCATCTGCGCTTTGACTGTTCAAAGCCATTTCTGCCCGTCTTCGTCAGCAACCAACCGGCCGACGTGCAAGCATTTTTCCACCAAGGCCACAGTGCACCGCTCCTGGTGGATGTGCGATGTCTGCCAGATTGCGCTCTGCCTGTCAGACACCAGGAACTGCTATAGGCCACTCCACCACCTCTCCCTGAGCTCTGTTTTTTGTGTCATAACGTTTGGGTAAATGAATGTGCTTTTTATATTTTTGATTAGTTTTGGTAAGTAAAACATTGAATTTGTCCTTGTGTTTTATTTCAGACAAGCACTATTCTTTTAATATTCATAAAATTTTTTGATGGTCGGTAGCTAGGCCTACATAATGCATATGAACAAAATTATGACAAGTCAATTATAATATAGCTAATAAACAAAGAGTTATGTGTAAGCTTTTTGTAACCACTATGGTACCTACTGAGCGAAATGGTCTGGGCGGAATACATACGAGTCTCTATTGACTGGGCAAAGTATCGTGGACGGGACTAACATGGCCTGCCTTTGGCCTCTTGGGTAGCCCGACGGCCCAGTTCATTAATATTTAATACCTATGTAATCAATGCCTCAGATCAAAAAATATTCAAAAATTAAAATGTCTTAGATATATAGCTATCTATGTCATGTACAACCCTAAACTGCATTTTTCATGTATCCAGTTTTTTGGGGGGTGCCCGCTTAATGGTTTATATGTAAGAGGTATGTGTGTAGCCTACCTATAGATTTGTAAAAAGTAATTGGACAAAATTAATGGTGACATTAAATGCTAAGTGTATCAGTGTTGGAGTTGGAAAATCTGGAGGATCAGGAGTCACAGTTGGAGTTTGACTTGAAACATCCAACTCTGCGACCCTGCTTTGGATCACTGTGCAGTAGTCTTTGGGTAGGGATGCTCAAATTGGGAACAGTACAATAATAATTATATTAAGTTTAAACCACAACCCTCCCCAAACACAGACTACACGTATTCTGTTGCAACTTGCAATGGCCGTAATTGTATTATGCAGTGGAACCCCGTTTTCCCGGACAGCACAGGGGGAGCCCGTTCCGGGAAACTGAAATTTCCGGGAAAACGAGAAAATTTCAATTCCCGGAAAACTCCTCTTTTCCGGATGTATGTCCGGTAAATTGAAACTATTTCCGGGAAATTCATTGCCTGAAAAGCCCCCATTTGCCGCACGTTGATGCACGACAATGAAACTCTTTCCGGAATTGCCAATCCACACAGTATTGTACATTATGTGCATAATAACATCGTAGTACAGTACTGTATCTACTTAACATGGTGCGTTACGTACGGTATTAATATACAGTATACAGTACATATAAATTCATAGTAACGTAGATAATGGTACTCACCATTTTGCAGTGTTGAGGCTGGGTCACCGTTATTATTAACGTTAGCCATTATGAAAACTACTGTATACAGTACAGTGAGGTTAGGCTCAAATATGTTATCCTCACTCTCCCCCAAAAAAACTAAGAATAACATTAATGTATCTAATGAACATTACTGCTCATAATGCATACATACTGTACAGTATGTATGTAGTAAGCTACAGTACTTGATGCATTTGCGTTTGAATGACTGCAAAGCTGGCTTAGGGGCTATAGTTGACTTACGAGTTCACCAAGTGATGTTTTCGTTAGAAGTAAACAATAAGTGACTTTTCTAGCCTACTTTTATTAAGTATAGCACTCAATATTATTCATCACATTCACTTTGAAAACCCATAATGAAACCCATAAATTTGAATTGAAATCACTAAAATAACACTTTTCAACTGAACACCACGATGTGCAGACCAACACTGAATGAAAATGGCAGAGGTTCCTTCCGATTCCCATAAAAAAGTCGCGCAATAGGCAAATTTCAGTATCTGCGCAGCATCACTCCCGGGAATTCTTCTGAAGGTCCGGAACTACTGCCGGACTTTTCCGGGAAATGCCGAAGTTTTCCGGTATTCCGGCTTGGTTTCAGTTTTCCGGAACGCTCCGGGAAAACCCTGGAAAAGTGAAAAAAGTCAGGGAAAACGGGGTTCCACTGTATGTATTGGTGTCTTTTTTTTGTTTTTTTTTGTATATATCTCTGACTTTATTTTCCAGATCACAAATGAACTCAGTAACAAGGATGCCAAAGATTTAAATGCATTATTCAGTTTTAAATATAATTAGCTTGTACTCGTAATCAGTTACTATGGGAGTAAAAGGGCTGTGGAGGCTCATAGAAGAGGCTGGAACACCTGTCCCTTTGGAGTCGCTAGAGAATAAGATACTTGCTGTTGATGTTTCCATATGGCTGCATCAGGCTGTGCGTGGGTTGAAGGGCGTTGGAGGAGACACTGTTGCCAACTCGCACTTGCTAACTTTGTTTCATCGAATTTGTAAGTTGTTGTTTTATCGTATCAGGCCTGTGTTTGTGTTTGATGGTGGTGTACCCCATTTGAAGAAGCAAACATTGTCATTTCGACGTGTCAGACGCGAGTCTGCTGCCAATAGAACCGAGCGCGTGAGAGAAAGACTCTTAAACAACCTGCTCAAAAGCCATGCTGTACGTGCGGCCCTGGGACGGTCTGCTCGGGCTCCTGTTGAACATAAAGTTCTCCCAGCTCCAAAGCCTCAGAAAAAAGACATGTTTGAGTTAGCTCCACTGCCAGATGGTGTAACTCTTGTAGATGAAACAATAAAAGAGGAGAAAAGCGAATCTTCAGATGAAGAAGAAGAAGCAGAAATGAAAGGCAGGCGAAGGAAATGGAGAAAAACTCGTTGTCATCAAAACCTTCATGATTATGACTTGAAGAGCAAGGAATTCATATCTCTTCCTCTACAGAAGCAACATGAAATATTGTTAGATTTGGCGGAGTCACGAAAAGACAATTCATGGGCTAGCGTCAACAAAATGCCATCTGAGTCGTCTGGTTTTGCCTCATACCAGATGAACAGACTTTTGAAACGTTCGAAGTTCCAAGAAACTATGGACACTGTACGATCAGCCATTCAGAAGGAAAAGTCAGATGAATTAGAGAGAGAACTGTTTGGTGATCTTGAGAAACACGTCAGCCAGACTCATAAAATTGTCTCAGAAGATGCTGCCCACAGCATATTCATCACCAAGCAAAGATCAGACACTGTTGCTAGTAGTGAAGAAGAAGCCAGGCCTGCAAAATTCGACAAAGGAAAGTCACTCATGAAAAAGCCCCAAAAAGATTTCCTTCAGGAGCTAATGAAGGAAGGTGTTCTTGGTAACCCTCATAAGCCAGGCAGAGACTCTGATGCTACTTCTAGTGATGAAGATGATACTGGCAGTAGGCATCATAACATTGAGCACAGCGAAGATGATGCTCTACTTCATGTTATGAATTATGTAATGAATGACAACAATGGATTGACTCAGGATGAAATAATGTGCCTCATTCAACAATCAAAGAAAGAGGTCGATTCAGTAGATGCGAAGTTGAACTATGATAGGCCAAGCACTTCCCGTAATGCTTCTGGTACTGTGGGAAACATAGATGCGTCTGAATCTTCTGAGTCTGACACTGACGATTTTGTTGAAGTAACTGGTGGTGCTCTTGAAGAAGAAACATCCCTACATGATAGCTCTGCTACTAGTGGAGATTTTCCTGTCGTTCCACTGAGATCTACAAGTGAAAGCCACTCCTCCAGTCAGGAAGGGAACAACATCGATGCAATACGCTCCTCGAGCTCTAGTAGCCTCTACATTAAAATTGTGCAGCAGCGGTTGGACGACATCATGAGCAAGAAAGATGCTGCACAAAAGAAGGCTAAGGTGGATACAAGGAGACTTTCTGATGGTGGAACCCCCAAAGGTGATACTGTATCTCAGGATGAAATTATAAGAGATATTGGTTCTGGTGACATTAACAGTGAAAACCTGTGCCTGACCATTGACTTGTCAAAGCCAAACCCTTCTAATATTGGTGACGATATCTTTGCTGATATTTTTCAGCCCAGCTCTTGTGAAAGCAATGCTGTTGAAGTGCAGAAGAGTAGTGGTGACAGCAATGCTGTTGAAATGCAGAAGAGTCGTGGTGATAGCAATGCTGTTGAAATGCAGAAGAGTCGTGGTGACAACAATGCTGTTGAAGTGGAGAAAAGTCGTGGTGACAGCACTGCTACTGTTGAATTACCAGTAGAGCAGTCAGCAGCAACTTCCACCTGTGGAATAAAGTCTCATAAGCGATCAATCTCCAGTGATAGCAGCGGCAGATTGAAAAAGCGCAAAAAGTTTGCAGAAATTTCAGAATTTGAGCCCGTTGATAGCAATATAAAGGAAAAAGTAAATGAACTTGTAAAGGCTCAGTTAGATAGACTTTTCAAAGATTCACAGCTTCCATACCGTGCTAAAAAAGCAGTTGTCAATGCTACTAGCTTGGCTAATGTTAATCCTTCAAGTGCCGGTACTTGCAATGAAGTTACTACATCAAATTTTCCAGCCATGATTGCTGAAGTTGGCAGCCAGTCTTTGTCATTTAATGAGATTCCATCTAGTTTACCACATGTAGAACGTTCTCTTCCATATAACTGTTCGGCAACAGCACAGGATGTCAGTAGGGCATCATCAGAGCATTCCAGTGATGTTGATGATGTTGATTTCATTGAAGTAGATCAAACAGAGGAGTCATTAACAAATGGTAAAAGAAGTTCCCTTGATAAATACAATGAAACTACAGCAGATGATGAAGTCAACACTCCTGCTGCTGATGCTACTGTTGCTACATCAAAATTTGCTCCTCATGTATCAGAAAAGCAGAATTCCTCTGTGCCTTCTCCTGGAGATTTATCTCAAAGAAACTCGGGCTCTCGTATGGTTGCTACAGACAGCAGTAGTCCTCTAAACGTTACAAGTGAAGCTGTGGCATTACAATCTAGTGAGGAACGGCGTGAGCCTACTGATGGTGTGGCTACAGCTGATTTGCAGGATGAGCAGGTCTCTGCCAGTGGTGTTGATCAAGTTCCTACAGGCTCAAGTTGTGAAACCCCTGAACCAGCACCTAATGAGGATGATCTCAAGAAAATAGAAAATGAATTGATAAGGGAGCAAAGGAACTTGGTTGCTCAGGTTCAGAAAGGGGAACGAATTGCTTCTAATCTCTCACAACAAATGTACACTGATGCTCAGGAACTGTTGCAGCTGTTTGGTTTGCCCTATTTGGTGGCGCCTATGGAAGCCGAGGCTCAGTGTGCATTCCTTGACAACGCTGGCCTCACCAGTGGCACAATAACTGATGACTCTGACGCATTTCTTTTTGGCAGCAAGCATATATACAAGAATTTTTTCAATCAAAGCCAGCATGTTGAACTTTATAAGATGGATAACATCCATGCCCACTTTGGTTTGAGCCGAGAGAAGCTCATTGCTCTTGCTCTTCTGACTGGAAGTGACTACACAGTGGGTATTGAAGGTGTAGGAGCAGTCTCTGCCATGGAAATTCTTACAGAGTTCCCTGGTCAAAGTGGTATGGATATTTTGAGAACTTTCAAAAAGTGGTGGACATCCTACAGTAAAGGTGTGCCTGCCATTAAGCTGTCAAAGCTTCGTGAGAAACTAGGTAAAGTATATTTGCCTGAAGGATTCCCAAGTGATGAAGTATTTACAGCTTACTCTAAACCTGATGTAGATCAGTCTAAAGAGAAATTCAGCTGGTCAGTGCCCAATACTGGTGCTCTTAGAGAATTTACTGCTGAAAAACTGGGCTGGAGCCGCACTAAAACCGATGAAATATTAGTGCCTGTCATGAAGCGCCTCAACATCAAGTCAACACAAACCCGAATCGACACATTCATTAACAGTGTGCGTCTTGTCAAAGAAACAAAGACAACCAGCAAGAGACTCCAAGAAGCAATTGCCAGGTCTCGTGGAAGTGTTGTAGTCAATGAAAATAGTAAGGCAAGTGCACCATTGATGTCAAAGCTTCGTCAGCAAAATAGAACCAGTCAAAATGTGAGAAGACAAAAGAAAGAAAAAGGTGACCAGTCACTACGTGTACTGCCATCTCGTTCTGATGCACTTCCGAAGAGGAGCTCGGGCAAAAGTTCTAAGATAAAGAAAGTTGATGATCCCCAGATTAAGAGCTCTACTGCAAACATGGCTAGTGCTTCTGTATTAAAACCTGATGCAGTGCTGAGTTCTGTGGAAGATGATACCCATAAGGTACGCAGCAGGTCCAAAAAGTCATCATCTTCTGGCAGTGATCAACCGGGTAACGTGGCAGAGCCAGATCCAGTTACCCAGAAGAAACCCATGACCAAGGAAGAGAGGAAACTTCATAACTATAAGCATATGCTGCTGCACAAGGAGGAAATAGCTCAGAGAACTGCTGCTGAAACTGAAATGCAACGCAAAAAACAGCAAGCTGCTCTTGTATTTCAGAAAAATGTGAAAAAATAATTCATCCTAGTCAACTACAGTATCTTGCTCTTGAAGCTACCTTGAAAATTTCATAACAATAGCTAGTTGCACTTTTCAATTTTCACTTTTTGGGATTTGATGTGGTTCTTGGGAGAACTGTAAAGTCATTAATCTGAAATGGCTGAGAATTCTGCAAGCCACACATGAGCTAGATTAGGTAAATAATATTCTGGCACTGAGATCTTAACTTTGACCACATGTTTTGCTTCAAATTAAATTGTAGTATTTTGAACTTGTAAAACTGCAAACCAAGGTAGTTCTGCTATTGAAAAATATTTTTGGTACGCTTGTATAGCTATAGGTATGTATGATTTTCACTGTGGGTGTTATGCCTTTTGTGCTGTAGAAAGGCATATTTTTACCAATGTTGGTTTCATGGCTGCCACTTCTATTTGGCTACCAACTTGGCCGTATGTCAACATGCCTTTCCTGCGATTTTTTTTTTTTTTGAGTT
Organism: Parhyale hawaiensis; assembly: GCA_001587735.2. Classification (NCBI taxonomy): domain Eukaryota; kingdom Metazoa; phylum Arthropoda; class Malacostraca; order Amphipoda; family Hyalidae; genus Parhyale; species Parhyale hawaiensis. The sequence goes on from LQNS02276867.1 coordinate 5,264,193, forward strand.
AGTGAGCCCAACTGGAAAGTTTTTACTCTTAAATGCTATGTTTGTATCTATTTTCTATTGATGGCTTATGTTGGAATTGGATTTGGCTCAGCATTACATTTGTATTGGTGTACACAGTGCTACACGCAAAAGGGCAAGTTCTATCATCACCAGTTTGTGACGAGTTTCAAATCGATCTTTCAAGTAATTTGTCTGTCCCATGTAGTAGCTGTACTTGAAATGGATACATTACTCTATTAACTTTGAGACATAAATAGCTAGTTATAAAGAGATTATTCTTAAAAATTTCTGTAAGCCAAAAAACTGACTTATGTTGTTGAAACAGTGATTAGCTATTTGATTATTACCTCCGCCAAGGAGGTTATGTTTTTGTCGTGTCTGTCACCAAGATAACTCAAAAAATTCTGAATAGATTTGGACGAAATTTACAGGGATTGTTAGGTATCTAAGGAGAAACAGATGATTAACTTTTGGTGAAGATATGTCCATCCGTTTGTTTGTTTGTTTGTTTGTCTACCTTATTTCTCTCAAAGCCATAGGTACTTCAAAAGTTGAAGATGGATTTATATGAAATTAACATGAGTTGTTAGGTATATAACAAAAAGTAAATCACCAAATTTTGGTAATGATCTGTTTGTTAGTTCGTTTGTCACTGTTTTTAATTTTATGCTTGTTAGCACAATAACTCAAAAAATAATGAATGGATCTTTATGAAATTTATAGGGGTTGTTAGTTATGTTGAAAGACATAAATGACTAAATTTTGGTGCAGATTGGCTTGTTCGTTTGTATGTTTGACTCATGTTTGTCTTAACATTTGTTAGCAGTATAACTCAAAAAGTTATGAACGGATCTTCAAGAAAATCGCAGAAGCTGTTGTTACTATAAAAAGACACAAATGATTAGATTTTGTAGTTGATACAAAGAAAATTATGGTTTTAGAGTCAGTTTGAATTTTTTGCGACCATTGCCTCGCTTGGCGGAGGTATGTGCTCTCAGAGTGCTCTAGTTGTTGACTTTTATTGTATGGCTAGATTCTAATTAGATTTCATTAAAGATTATAATTTGTATTTCTAAGTTTATTCAAATGCCTGAGTATGGAAATGTCTGTATTGCTGCAAGTATCCTCCCTTTGTCTAAATTTTTCATTACCATTCACTGTATTGCTTTTGGGTTTTCAGCCTTTTCTTTCACCTCCACATATTTGTATTTGCCTCATTTTGTCTGCAAAAGACCAACCGATTCTGTACAAAGCGCTTGTAGTGTGTAACTATTTACTTGCGTGCACTTTATGGCGGGCCTGAGAGAATTGCCAGGCTCCTCTCACATAAACGGCACACCCCTGGCTGAAGAGATCAAGTGCCGACCCTCGTCTGTCTCTGCCCGCACCTTTGGTCTGGAGATTGAAGGGGAACCTCTCAGCTGCGCTGCCATTGAATACAGGTATTCTTTTCAGGACCAGATTTCATGGTTATTTCTACAGTTGCTTGTTTGGTGGGACTTATGTAGACACAATTTTCCCACCTGTCACTCCCTTGACACCATGTCTCTGCCTGCACCTTTTTCCTGTTCAGGGGATCACATACTGATAATGTTTATCTTACACTAAAATACCTAGCTATATACGATTGTCGACAAATTTCATAAAAAATCCTAACGTTTCAGGAATCTAAGCTGGTTTTGCTAGTGGTAAGCCTGTTCTGCTTGATATACCTATATGTTGGTCAACGCGGCCTTTGAAATGCTGTCCAGTGCTGCCGTAGTATATAGCTGAGCAGCTCGTGCAATAAAAGACGTAAACAACACTGGACCGCAAGTTTGTAGGAGGTTTATCTTTGAATAGAAACTAGGATCCTTTTGTAAATGTATTTTTGTAAGAGAACCTAAAGTTCATTTGCGGGTAGGCCTTGGAGAGGAAAGCTTTCAGGGAATTTACTTTATCAATGGTAGTTTTGCTATAGGTAGTAGGCCTATGGGAGGGAATGGAAAATGTCTAATTTACGAACAGTAGGTTTAGCTATGCCGGATCAAATAGTTTGTCAAGGAATAGTTTGCAGTAGTGATCTAAAAGGTGGTGTGGGTAGCCGTTGTTCTTAAAAAAGGTTTGGAGAAAATCTATTTCATTGGAGAATGCTAGATACAAGGAGGATAATGGTATGCCCTATATAGTAGTTTTTATTGCATTTATTTTAAATTGATCATAACCTAGCTATATATACATACTGGAGCTTCTTTGAGTTCAAAATTCAGCTGCTGCTGTGGTTTGGGACAAGTTCCTCTGAGAGTTGTTAATGATGTTAATTTTTTTTCATCCCTACTCTTGATCAGTGTTGCAGGGATGGCTGCATCAGCCCTTTCTCTCATATACCTTGGTCTATGTATAACATTTCAAATAGTGCTGTTTCTATGAGAAAGGTGAATTAATTCTTGAGAGAAAGAGTTACAGTATGTACTAATTGAATAGCGACCAAGTCATATGGGCCCTGGTGATTGTAGTGGGCAGTTTTGTTCTAGGCTGTAGAGCAAATGGGAACTCACGTGAATAACACACTGGAAATAAGCTAGTATTTTCTACTGTGTGTCCACTGTCATGTCTCCGTGTGTTCATGTCTATGGTGCTGTAAAGCACTTAGTGTTTGTCTGACTCTTGTCATTAGAGGCTCCTATGCTGTACCTAGATGTGATCTGTCTGGGTAATGCTGCTGCATGCCCTAGTATCTAGATGGACTTGGTTTGTTTTGTTACAATTAGCTAGCTTCCATATGTACTGTGGTTACCTATAACTCAACAGTCAAACTCTTGGACAATAGGTATCCCATTAGAAATGTGTTTTTCTGCAGCTTCTATGTAGCCTATTTAGAAAGTGTAGCTACTCAATAAGAAAATGAAATTGGTGTTGTAGCAGTTGCACTCTCCACATCAGTTAGTGTCGCAGCACAGCTTTTTGTATCAGAGAAAAACTTGATAGAAATTGAAATTTCATCATAGCTATGGGGGTTTTCTTGGCCAACTGTGAAAGTGCTGCACAGATCAACTTTTCAGTGATGCTTGTGTACTAAACCTCAGTAGTTTTAAAAGAATATGCAGTCAATGCTTATGGTAGCTAGGTAGCTATATCTCTGCATAACATATGGTCTCAATATTCTAGTCATGTTGTCTAAGTGCTCATCTATTACCACATAGTTTTATTTGGTAGCAATTCAGGTTCTCCCATTTCATGTGAGACATACTATGGTTTATTTAATTCTTCGCCCATTTTCACTGCCTGTCTTTTTTTCTGCATCTACTACTAGTGTTTACCACATTCTTGCTTTCATTTCCCACTTTGGTGGCTCCATGTGTTATGATGCATAGTTGATAGTTCCCAATTTCTCAATGCTCAATATCTAGTTATATAAAAGTATTTTTGTTCTGAAACACTAAGAAATACCGGTATATAGGGTAACATGTCTAGTATCCATCCACCATGCTAGTAGCCGTCCACTTGGCACTATAAAGCTTCCTTTATGAAAACTAGCAGCCCTAGAAAGCCGTACATAGGTTTAAACTGTAGGCTAAGTAGTACCACACCATCCCTGAAAATGACGGGCATAAAAATACATAAATAAAAAATGTGCTTTTTACATTTTTTCATTAAAAACATGAAAAAATGTGAAAACCACCATTTTGTAGTTTTATTTTTTTTTGCCGGTCATTTTCAGGGATGATGTGGCACTACTTAGCCTACAGTTTGAGCCTATGTACGGCTTTCTAGCACAGCTAATTTTTACACAGGAAGCTATTTAATGCAAAGTGGAATGCTGCTAGCTTGGGGGACGGGTACTAAACATGTTACCTACCCTAGGGGACCTTGAAGTAACATAATCTAATGGAGTTTTTTGCTTCATCGAGACTTGTATTACAGCAACAGGATATTCATTGCTGTGAGCACCAGTGGTCGTGTGNGTTATTGCTTTGAACTTAATATGTATCATAACTACATGTAACATTGCCCTTACAGTAAAATAGCCGTTTCTCAAAGATCGATAGTAAGAGTGTGACAACCAATTGAAAAAAAAATGCGCACGATTTGCCCCAATCGACTCTACTAATTGAATAGCGACCAAGTCAAATGGTCCCTGGTGATTGTAGTGGGCAGTTTTGTTCTAGGCTGTAGGGCAAATGGGAACTCACGTGAATAACACACTGGAAATAAGCTAGTATTTTCTACTGTGTGTCCACTGTCATGTCTCCGTGTGTTCATGTCTATGTTGCTGTAAAGCACTTAGTGTTTGTCTGACTCTTTCCACTAGAGGCTGCTATGCTGTACCTAGATGTGATCTGTCTGGGTAATGCTGCTGCATGCCCTAGTATCTAGATGGACTTAGTTTGTTTCGTTACAATTAGCTAGCTTCCATATGTACTGTGGTTACCTATAACTCAACAGTCAAACTCTTGGACAATAGGTATCCCATTAGAAATGTGTTCTTCTGCAGCTTCTATGTAGCCTATTTAGAAAGTGTAGTACTCAGTATGAAAATGAAATTAGTGTTTTAGCAGTTGCACTCTCCACATCAGTTAGTGTCGCAGCACAGCTTTTTGTATCAGAGAAAAACTTGATAGAACTTGAAATTTCATCATAGCTATGTGGGTTTTCTTGGCCAACTGTGAAAGTGCTGCACAGATCAACTTTTCAGTGATGCTTGTGTACTAAACCTCAGTAGTTTTAAAAGAATATGCAGTCAATGCTTATGGTAGCTATATCTCTGCATAACATATGGTCTCAGTATTCTAGTCATGTTGTCTAAGTGCTCATCAATTACCACATACAGTAAAACCCCTCTAATTCGCACAGCACGGGGGGAAGGGGGTGACGGATTAGCGGGGATTTCGGATTACCGGGGTACTTACAAATCTGAAAAAACCTCTGTATTCCGCACTAATGCGGATTATAGAGAGATATTCGCAGCACCTCGTCACTTCCTTAATCCAAAAAATGAGAAGCGCTTTGCACGGATTAGAGAGGTAATTGTAGGAACTCCGTACTTTACCCCATTAATCCGAAAAATGCTCATTTGTTTAGATTGACCTTCGAACTATAATTAGATGTTCGGATTAGGGAGGGTTTCGGATTGATTATTGGGGTGCGGATTAGAGGGGTTTTACTGTAGTTTTCTTTGGTAGCAATTCAGGTTCTCCCATTTCATGTGAGACATACTACGTTTTATTTAATTCTTTGCCCATTTTCACTGCCTGTCTTTTTTCTGCATCTACTACTAGTGTTTACCACATTCTTGCTTTCATTTCCCACTTTGGTGGCTCCATGTGTGATGATGCATAGTTGATAGTTCCCAATTTCTCAATGCTCAATATCTACCGTCAACAGGGGTAACTCGGGACACCCGGGGTAACTCGGGACAGCACTCTGTCACGCCATATTGAGGGCTGTAAAAACCAAACTATGCAGAGTTTCGCCAAACTAAAAATAGGGCAATAAACTTCAATAT
>LQNS02276867.1:5271367-5282286 GCA_001587735.2 Parhyale hawaiensis
GGACGGGTACTAAACATGTTACCTACCCTAGGGGACCTTGAAGTAACATAATCTAATGGAGTTTTTTGCTTCATCGAGACTTGTATTACAGCAACAGGATATTCATTGCTGTGAGCACCAGTGGTCGTGTGGGTAACCTGTTCCTTGTGCGGCGGGACACCGTACAACAGCAGAGCTCCCTGCTCCCCGCCTCCACTGCTGTCTATGACATTCGGTGAGTCTCAGATATCTCTGTGCAGCCTGCTGTTGCAGCTGCTGCATTGGCTGTCTGATGGTGTCTGTGGGCGCTGGCCATATGATTTGAAGGCTGAGTGCATGTCGGTGTTGTGTGACCTTGTTGTATGTTGCGGGTTTCTGCAAGAATTCTAGTTTCCTTAGTTTTTACCGCCAGGGTTAGAGCTTGTGGTTTTTGGGTGCTCGGAGTTGGCATTGGACATCTGCTTGTCCCAGGATTGTAAGTTTGAAGAAAGTACATGATGGTCTGTTTTGCTGAGAAATCAGAATTTGAGTTGGAACCTCAAGGTGCTTGGAGTTCAATACCTCCTGGTCCCAGGACTCAGAACTGGACCTACAACTTTTTGACTTTGCTAATCGGCTTACTGCAGCATTTGTTCTGTCTCTCATTGTAAGTGAATAGCTATGTTTTTGTTTTCTCTTGGATATTTGAGCCATTGTGGCTCGATGAACACCTAGGTACCTGGTAAAGTTTGTGAGTTGTATTGGCCTCTATGGATGGTAGCTATTTGCTTCACTCCCAGGTCTTGATTCATGTATACAGTAGCTACAATGAACCTGAAAATGTTCTGATTGGTAGGAGTGAGAGTTCTTGTGCATTTCTTATGGCTGCATCTGTGAAATTTCCCCAGCGAAAGGAACCCCACAAGAATTGGAAGGTGTCGCAAGATAAACTTGGAGAAATTATGCTGGTTTTATTAACTTCGGATGACAACTTTTCTCACAATAAAGAACAACTTCCTAAGAATAAGTGGTTAGTTAACTCAAACAATTGACATATTAAAAGGATTAGAAGTAACGCAAGTAAGAACATGGACATACAAGCAGGGTTGCGGAGTCGGATGGTTCAAGGTCCGACTCCAACTCCTGGTCCTCCAGAATTTCCAACTCCAACTCCAACTCCTGGCCCTCAAGATTTTCTGACTCCGACTTCCGACTCCCGACTCCGACTCCTTGGTCCAACAAGTAGATATTTGATGTAAACATTAAACATGTCCAAATAATTTTAGCTAGTACAGTATAAACATATCTAGTTGAAGATGCTAGGTGTATTGTACATAACTATACAATATTTTGCATCATTTGGGAGATTGAATTGAGGACATAAGAACATTAAATTAATTTCGGTAAAACTTTCAAACACATGGTACATTATGTGAGGGGGGCATGGGGGGCAAAATAATCAATTTTGGACAGATTGTTCTGAAATTTGCATAGTACAAAATATGTATTTTTGAAAAAGAAACACATTTTGCTCCCACAATTTCTTTGATTTAGGCCTTAGTTTTTTAAGATAATGGAAATATATACATATATATACCTATGCATTTTTTAAATTTCAGAGGAATAGAACTCAATGAGATTTCATGCTACAATAAGAACAATGACAGTTTTGGAATCCTTGCAACATTCTTAACAAAATTACCGAGCTGGCCTCTCCATTTCCTATTCTGTCCGATCACTACCCAACTAAAATATAGGGGAAAAAATTGGTTTTAAGCTGCGTTGAAAAAAAAAAATAAATAAATAAATTAGGGCAAAAATGGAAAATCCTGCTCAATAGTTTTGTTCGAAATGTTTCAAGGATTCCAAAACTGTCATTGCTTTTATCCTAGCATGAAAACTCATTGAGTTCTATTCCTCTGAAACTTAGAAAAAAATGCATATAGCTATATTTATAGATATTTCTCATTATCTCAAAGACTAAGGCCTAAATCCAAAAATTTGTGGAAGCAAAATGTGTTTTTTTTTTTTCAAAAATACTTATACTATGGAAATTTTAGAACAATCAGGCCAAAATTGATTATTTTGCCCCCCATGCCCCCCCCCCTCACATAATGTACCAGGTGCGAAAGTTCTACCCAACATTTTCTCAATGGCCTCATCATATGGAATAGGAAAATACATGGTAGCTATAGCTGTAAAAGAGAAATGTATAAAAAAAATGTCCACATTTACAAAATAGTTTTTTTTTTTTTAAACTTGTGACTGAAAATTTAGAATTGAATGATATTTGTTTATAAATGGGATTCCGGAGTCGGAGTCGGGCTAAAAATTTAGACTCCGACTCCTAGAGCAAGTGAGATTTCGACTCCAACTCTGACTCCCCCTCAAATCCTCCGTTTCCCCCTCAAATCCTCCATCTCCGGCCGACTCCGACTCCGCAGCCCTGTTGAGCACACCGTATCCTTGTTGATGAAAGTTTTTTGGAGCTGTTGCATGTTCTGTGGAAAATAACATTGTCATGCCAATAAAAAGAGCTTTCAAGTGGAGTGTTTACAGATGCAGCAGTTGACATTGGTGTAAAATGCTCAATCTACGCAACGTAGTGCATTTCGTGTGCCTTAATTTCTTGACAACCTCTCTACCCAACCACATTACTGAAGCACTGTGGATTCCAGGTGTCTGTTAGGAGTGGAAGACCCGTCAGTGCTGTTGGCGGTCCGATCGTTGGCGGAACTTTTGAACATCAGCAAACCTCTGCTGCTGAGCTTCACGCTACCCTCTCTCCCCTCCCGCAGCTCGCTCGCTTCTATTGCGCACGCTATTAGAGCGCGACTAAACAGTCCCGTCGACTGAAGTAAGTTACTCTCTTGTGAAACATATTGTAGTTATGCCCACTTTGGATTACCGTATGCCGTGTGTAGGGGCCAACTGGGGCCTTGTTATGCGAAAAGCTCTAGGAACTTTAAATTGGCGGTTGGTCATGCGCGCCACCACAGCAGAACAGCGAAATGACTGCAGGGTAGTCGAAAACTCGAGAAGAGTACTAAATTTACCCAAAAAAAACTTGACATCCTAAAGTGAAGCGAAGGAGACCGTGGCGCCCTGTTGGAGACCAGGGGTAATTAATAGAGAACCAGGGGATGGCCAACAGAGACGAAGAGAGACGTAGGGCTGGCAGATCTAGCTTTATTCAGGCAATTTTCAAGGAGCGACGGGGTATGGAGACAGGGGCCGGCAGGGCCAGTCCGGGAGTGGGTTAACGACACAGGGGGGGGGGGAGCCCTCCTCCTAGGTTAGGGTTAGTTAGGCCACTGCAGGCCTACCTCCGGCGTTAATCGGCATAAGTAGCGGACGGGGAGCGAGCAGACGACCATCGAATTAAGGGAGCTGGATTTGAGGTAAAACGACAGCTAGCTTCACGTTGGACGATACGGGTCGGGAGGCAGTCGCCACTAGTGTGGTGGGAATGGGAGCGGGCAACGGCGGTGGTCACCAACACATCTAGGCGCTAGGCAGAGCCAATCGATCGTGATCCAAACAGGATTAACTTATCCGCAACGCTGCATCGGGAGTTCGTTCTGGGAATGCCTTGGATCCTTGAGGCTGGAGCTACTCGTCTCGTACCACTGACAGACTTCAGGCATTGTGCTGCCCCAACCAGCATCAATCCTGCACAACAGACCAACATTGTCACGGCTGTCCAGTGGAGAGTTAAGAATTACATGAAACTATGGCAAGGTCCGGACCTACTTTGGGGCTCACAAATCAGCAAGTTTAAACCCTGGGAGATAAGGCTATGATATGGCTGTAGTAGCCGCTAACATTGTTAAACTCTGATCACAGACTAAACCCATGAAAATCAATCAAATTCAGGTAAATATTGAACATTAAATGGCTTTCAAAATCCATGTTAACCGTCAAATTCTAGTGATTGCCGGGACGTACTTGCAACGTGGGATTATTAGCAAAAAAGCAAGCAAAGATATTAGGGGGATTACTATTATTAACTTTGGTTATCAGGAAAATAACCGCACCACGAAGTATAGGGGTAGAACCGGTTGTAACAATTAAGCACAAAAAAAAAAAAATTACGAAGCGCAAGAATATCAGTACACTGGTCACAATAGCACTTCACTTGTTGAGGGAGCATCCTTGTTACACGTTTATGCTTACCTGTCCTAGAGGAGCCGACCTACAATTCAAAAATTTAGCTTCAGCACCTGCCCATAGGGTTGTCACTCTTAAAGAATGCAATTAGAAGGTTAAATAAAGAAAATCACAGGGCTACAGATATAAGCAGAAATGACAGAGCGAGGAGGACGCCACGTAAACGTGACCCCCTCCTCGCAAGAGGATTCGTTAAGTATGCCTCCAGAACTTTCGGAAGGCCGGAGGTTGCGCACGGAAAGCAGTGTTGCCGTGCCGAAGGGAAAATCGGAGGAGAGAGGAACGAGAGTTTTGGAAATATTAATGAAACTCGCTGATGTCCAAGCTCGCCCCTACACCGTGTGTTTTACAAATAGTTCTGCCGTTTTTAGTTATTTTGGGTACCAGAGTGCATTATTTTCTGATGCCAGCTATGTTGCACTTGATGTCCAATACTCTTTGAATACTTTTTTAGGAAAATAAAAAAATGATTAACATGGAAAAGTAGAACTCCGTTATAAATATAGAGACACGTCCCTGAATCAGAGCCGGCCTCTGCCCTTGATTTGGCATATTTCATATAGCTACATCGCTAAAGCTGTGCTAACATTTAGTGTGCTGTATCCGTCATTGTTCTTTGCAAGCTACACGTAGCTCCTTGCTTCCATAGGGAAGATAATATAGCTACTGCTGAGAATAATTTCTCGCACTGCCATTACTTCTCTCTCAAAATGACAGCAGGTTTTTGTAACTGAACGGGAATGCCAGTTGCAAATTCTATGTCAGCGCAGACGAGGGCGTAAGACACCGATTCGGTTGACGAGTTTGGCACCTAACAGTCTCCAGTGTAAAGTTGCCCAATCGCCCTTGCAATGATTCGAGTCTCTTACTAGCTTTTGTTATTGGTGCGAGTCCGTAGCTTGCAGAACCTGTTGTACTGTTGTCAACTTGATAAATTGATCAGATACAGTCCGTGTTTTGCATAATTATAGTAGCTATGCCACAAGGCACAGTATCATTTTGCCACGTATTCCCTAGAGAGGCAAGCGTTCAAATTAAAGTGCTTTTATTTCAACATCAATGATAATAAATGACAGCCCAAGGTCATCTGACGAATATTTACTGCAGGCAAAGCTTTTTTTTTGAAGCTCAATTAATCTCATCACTGACTCTGAAATGTTGACATTGTAAGCCATCCCGAATGGCCTAGTTATTTATATAACTTTTAGGTGTATGTCCCCAAAACTTTTAATATACGATATTATGGTGTGATCATTAGCAATATCATTAGCTACATTATTTACAGACAGTTGAAACTCTGCAGAGCAGAAAGTAACGGTCTGTGCATTTTGCCATAGCTATATCACACTTATACATCATTTCTTAGTATTAGTTGATATTTGTTGGCAGTCCACAAAAGTTGTTTGCTTTTTATGAAGGTAGGCATGTAATCTAGTGATGGTAGGATTTTTTCCTTTGTAGTGTAGTCATAAGTTGCTTAATGGATCTTTTGTGCTCTGGAGTTGTATGCCACTTTTCCTCTGTATTCTTCTCTTCATAGTTACATTAAAAAACCCGAGCATACTTTGCACTCTCCCTAGCAAAGACAATCTGCGCTACAGGAGCAGCCATGGAGCCTAGCATGTGCAGCAGCAGCAGCTTCGGTCAGGTGGTGGTGGGACCTCCTGGCTGCGGGAAGACTTCCTACTGCCAGGCCATGGCTGACCTCTTGACTCACCTGGGCCGTAAGGTGGCTGTTGTTAACCTTGGTGAGTGTTAGGCAGGTCCTACTGTTGTCCCCTTGTGCATATTGTGCTGTGCAGGCCACGGATGGGGAGTCGGAAGGATCAAGTCCTCACTCCGCCTCGTGAGTCCCGCCAGTTTCCGACTCCGACTCCTTGTCTCACGGAAATGTTTTCAGGTTTGCAATCACAAGGTAAAATTATAACAACATATTTGAGAGTATCCCTACCCTAAACTACCTTTTGATCATTTTTATAATTATTGTAGTTCAAACAGTGCTTTTCTAATTTTTTTTTAATTGGGTCAGTAAAGCACTAAATTTGAATCTACTAATTACTGAGCTTATGGTATTTCTTGTGTGCACAGACCCCGCAAATGACACGGTGCCGTACAGCAGCAGCGTTAGCATCACAGAGTTGGTGAAGATGGAGGAGGTGATGGTGAGCCAGTCTCTGGGGCCCAACGCTGCTCTCCTCCACTGCATGGAGACGCTTTCTGCCAACACCGAGTGGCTTCTTGCCAAGCTTAAAACTTTCACCGACCATTACTTTATTTTTGATTTCCCCGGCCAGGTGAGGCAGTGACTTAGCCTACTATGCAGTAGCTTAACGTAGCTCTGGAATTGTCTGTGTCACGACTCATAGACTGTAGGTCAGTAACTATTTAATTGAAATTGTAAGCAATGACAACTTGGTAAAATTATGACAACGTCTGTGGCCTAGTTACTCATACATTGCGTTCTTAGATCACGAAGCGTAAATTCAAACGATTCTTGCGTCGACTCGTGTAAATAATGTGCATGAGCTTAGAAAATGAAAAAGGTAAATAAATAGCTAGCAAGAACCCGTGGAGAAAGTTGAACTATGAACAATTTTGCTTGCATTCGGATTTCCATAACGGATTAAGTTGGTGGGTTAAGGTTTCAGGGTATTGCAGAGGGGCTGGTGGCTGCTACCAGCATCTTAAAAGCCAGTTATTTAGCTGTATCTCTTTCTTGGCGATACCTATTTATGGCATACCAAGAGCTAAAAATCAGGAATGGATCTCAAAATTCATTTTTTTTGCATCCGTTAGATTAGATAGGCGGCAGTAGACGAACCAATAGGCCCATTCCTAAAGAGACACGGGAACTTACGCCCCAGCCCTCTATGAGCTATTGCCATTATGGTAGTAGGATATAGAGGGCTGGAGAAAAGAGAAAAAAAGGGGGAAGAATTCCTGCCCAAGAGACGATCATGAATACACGCAAGCACGATCAAGAGCCGCTGATATGCGGAGCTTGGAGATGTCAAACTGTGTAGTTGGAGCGGGAGAGAGAAGAAGACGTATTAAGATGGCCTCGAGAGCTTTAGCCGTTGAGAGTTTGCGACTCCTGGAGTAGGAGTTCTTAACTGTGGAGGATGTTTCTCCCAATGTACCTATGTCAAGACGATTTTTAAACGCATCGACTGACTTCGCACTAACAATATCGAAAGGGAGTCTATTCCAAATGCTGACTATGAAATACTGAAAGAACTGCTGACTTAACGTCGTTCTTCGAGCTTTATGCTGGAGTTTTTGACCGTTGTTTTGAAAGCGATCATTGAGTTCTCTTTCAAAGAGTCCCGTTGTAGGTACGTCTTTGAAGCCATGCAAATACTTGAATGTTTCTATCAGTTGCCCCCTGAGTCGTCTTTACTGGAGAGAGATTAGACCCAGTTCTTTTAGGAGACATTCATACGGCTTGTTTCTCAGCTGAGGTATCAATTTCGTTGCTCTGTGTTGGACTCTTTTCATGTAATCGGTACCTTTACACAGATGAGGCGACCAGAATTGGACAGCAAATTTTAAGTGTGGCCGCACTAATGCCTTGTACAAGGGAACGATGATGTCCTTGGACTTATATTCAAAATTTCTGGTGGTGAATCCCAGTACTCTACTTGCCATTTTCACATTCTTGTCAAATTGCTGAGTGTGTTGTTTGTTTGTAATAGTTATTCCCAAGTGACGTTGTTGAGGTACAGCAGCTAAAAAATACCGTCCCGTTCATTTCAATGAGGTTGAAGGGTTCACCAGCCCTATGTGCTGGTGTTGGTGTTAGTCAGTGCCGGGTCCCTGGCAACTCCAAAGTCTTCCATATGTGATTGGTGTGGGTTCTGGTCGCAGACGAAGAGACTGAAAGAATGTGGGAGTCGTGTCAGACTGACGTTGCTGGTGTCACCTACTTCTTAGTTGTAGGTACGTATGCGCTGGATGGCCACAAGTACAATCACAAACTTCCAGATCGAGTGAAGTTCGTTAGGGGTAAAAAATCGGTGCTATCCAGCCGGCACTTGGTGCAATCTAATACAGGATGCAGCTGTTTAATGCCTCGCTGGTGCTATCATAGTAAAAGCTTATAGTCAAATATTACTCGACAAATATTAAAATGTACAGAACAAAGGGGTGCATATTGAAGGTTAGTAACCAGCTGTGACAAAGTTGCAAGGAGGAGGAGCAGCACCACCGGTCAGCAAAACAATCGATTGCAGAGTGATGCAAGCTGGACAGATCCAGCTTTATATAACTTTCGTCACGACCGGCTGGATGTCTTTCACCGGCTCCAACCGGGCACGGCCATTTGCTCGTGTCTATGGCACGACAGCTGCTGAGGCCTAATGATCAGCTCTCCTCACTAAATCGTGAAACATAAAATTCATCGTTCACACTGGTAAATGTGAAAGTATCCAAGATCTGACCTCCCTACGCGTTCGTGGATCGACTTTATACTGCATACATTTACTAGGAGCTGTTAATAGATAGGTGCTGTGACAATAATACGCACTAATTTTTATTTCTCGTTGCCTTAAAAATCTCCCCAGTTGAATTTCTGATTGTCCCTGCCATGGAGTTGGTTTCCGATGTTTTTTCATCCCTGCGTTATAAACCAACAGTGGTGCAGTTACCAATATATTTGTTATTGATGCCAAAACTCAACTCCCCAAAGTGATTGCAAGATCCTGCGATGGTGCGTGAACAATATATTTTTTTATGATGTTCCACTACTCGTAAACAAGGTTTGGGTCTGTATGAATCTGTGATTGAATGCATCTGCATTTGGCAGTGTGGCAGAGCAAGAAAACAGTTGTACGCTAGCCATAGCAAAGATACAGCTAAGGAGGAAGTTGAGGTAGCTACAGGGCGTTTGGTACTTCTACTTTGAGGTGTTCGAACAGGTCGAGTGTGCTATGGACTGGACCAGGACCGCTGTAAATATTATTGTGGGTGTGTGGTGTCGAATGTTCTGCTCCCAGTACCCCTTTAGGGGGCATGGGATAGGCCATAGGGTTAGGTTAGGTTCGCCTATGCTATATTACAAAGAGCAGCGCCCCAGGAGACCCCGCTGGTAGCCTTCATAACGTCTGTCTTTTGTGCCCACTTTGTTTCCTTCTATTCTGATATTGCTACTGCGGAGCCTCTGTTCTGTTCTTTCTCCACTCCACTTACTGAGCCCAGCCACGTTGATCGTGTGTGGAAACGCCTTCAAGGGTGGATTCTACGTTTCTCTCAGCTTACTCTTATGTCCATTTATTTTGTTTAAAGCTTCCATTGTGTTGTCCAAGCAGCCTTCAACTAATCCTCATCATCACTCCGACTTCCTTTCTGCGGCATGTCAACTATCGTGTGTGTGAGTAGCATGGATCCAGGGCTCACCGCAGTACCTGTGTTTTTGTTGCGCTGCGTCCCAACGTTTTCCCTCGAATGTTTCCCTCATGTACTCCCTCTGAAAAGGTTGACGTGGTATTCTCATTCCTTTGACAGTTTCGTGGGTCTTGGGGTGTGTGATCCTACCGCTATGTTCACACCATGTTGCCTTAGCATTATAGTCGAACCAGCGTAAGGAGTCCGATGGGCGTGGCTAAGAACACAAAGCAACTGGGCCAAATTTCACTTATGGGCGTGGTAGAGCTTGTCTCAAGCGATAAAATTATATTTATATTCGAATACTCGAAGTGCAGTTATTAGATTAGATTTGGCACTGCTACGTTCAATTTAGCCCCGTCCTCAAAGGACTGCTTACGCTGGTTTGACTGTATTAAATGTGTTTTTTATGGCTGTCTTCCGCTCAGCTTCGGCACGTATTTTGGAGAAATGAGCCCTGTTTGCACACTTCATATCTTCGTTCGTATCGCGCTACCGGTCGTTGTGCTCAGGCTACAAAGTCACAAGGTCGCTTTGGGGTCCTTAGTTGAGCCTAACGCGGAAACTACAAAATTGGCAACTGTTGATGACGTTACTGCCCCAGTGGGCAGACCTCACATGCTACCAAGGCCTTGTCACTGGCAGTGATGTCATCAGAGGAGGCTAGTGGTGACACTGACACCTCAATGGAAATATTGACTGTCGAACATGTCTTCTGTCTCGCCAGGCCCAGATTTTGTGCTAGCTACGGGTAGATGTTAACAAACCCCCTCTGCTTCACCAATGATTATCTCATTGCATTTTTTTTATTTTGTGTACACACTTCATAAAATTTGATAGCAGTTTGTTGTAGAGTGTTATTGATAGACCTAATTTTATAGCGTACATTAAGCACGAAACTCACCGTGTTATGACATGGAAGCCATTAAGCTTTGGTGTGTCGGGCAGGCGGAGCTGTACACGCACCACTGCACGGTACGGGACCTGCTGCGCTCGCTGGACGCTGCCGACATCAAGCTCTGCTCAGTTTATCTTGTGGACGCACATTGTGCCAATGATCCTGGTCAGTTGTGTGCCGGCATCTGGTCAGTTGTGTGACGGCATCTGGTCAGTTGTGTGCCGGCATCTGGTCAGTTTTGTGCCGGCATCTGGTCAGTTGCGTGCCGGCATCTGGTCAGTTGTGTGCCCGCATCTGGTCAGTTGTGTGCCGGCATCTGGTCAGTTGTGTGCCGGCGTCTGGTCAGTTGTGTGCCGGCATCTGGTCAGTTGTGTGCCGGCATCTGGTCAGTTGTGTGCCGGCATCTGGTCAGTTGTGTGCCGGCGTCTGGTCAGTAGTGTGCCGGCGTCTGGTCAGTTGTGTGCCGGCGTCTGGTCAGTTGTGTGCCGGCATCTGGTCAGTTGTGTGACGG
>LQNS02276867.1:5302788-5328000 GCA_001587735.2 Parhyale hawaiensis
CTTTATGGAAGTAAATAATGCGACCATTCAGAAGTGCTTTATGGAAGTAAATAATGCGACCATAAAGCGAAAAATTTCTAGAATGAGATTTTATTCCTTAATGCAGTATGACCTTACCTATCTGATGATCCAGTTTGTTAGTTTTTGTCTTTTACTAAAGGTGTTAGTGAGTGTTTTTAGCCCAAAGAAAGTGATATAAGTGTTGCAAATATTCTAGTTATTTCCTGATGAGAAAATGGCAAGCTGAGAAAAGCACAAACAATAATTGCTTGCCCTGGTATACACATGTGGTGTCAATATTTATTTTCGTTGGTATACAAAAAGGTGTTTTTGTTGTAGAGCCAGAATTTCGTCCCTCAATATGCAGCGTAACTGTACTTCAAGCCTAGCGTAGACTACCATAGAGCCTAAGGGTGAAAACTAAACTCAAGTTTAACGAAAGGTTGCGATGCTCAGCGTCCACAATGTCTATTTGAACAAGGATCGCAGCAAAGTATTGAGAAAAATTATACTGAAACTCTTAAGTTTTTCCCACCCATCTATCCATCGATCGAAAATCAGCTCGCCTCTTAACGAACACCGACGGTAGCATCTACCAACCGAAAATCTTCACTTCACTGCGCACCCATCCTGGAAAGTATCAGGGCACACGGCGAACTGTTACCAGTTTTCCGTAGTAGAGCTCTTGAATTTTCCTTATCACCTTAAGAATTTGCATAGTCCTCTTCTACCTTTAGCAAACAGTTGGATAATTCAACATTGCAGCGAGCTTGCTGAGTGGCTGTGGTGGCCTGGTCGATGCAGTTTGCTGCTAGAGTGTCACATCGCTGTTTTCCGACGTTGTAGGCGCTTTCCCTCTCTCGTGTTTTCTTGTCTTGATCTTGTGATACCACGTGCGAAATACCGTAAAGTACTCCACCACTCGCTGCAGCGCCTAACACTCCAGTGGCAATTCTTCCTAAGGTGCTGCCTCCTCTACTCAATGATGTTCTTCCTCTAGGCGATGATATTCTTCCTCTAGTCCATGGTGTTCTTCCGCTACCTATTGATACTCGTCCCCTGGCACTAGGTGCGCGACCTCGGAAGCCACGAAACAAAGAGCCAAACTTCGGCTCCGGTGACGGGTCTGCCAGAGCTATGAAAATGCAAGCGACGACAACCAACAGGGCCACTGGGAACTGCGAAAGAGAAAGCGAAGATAATAGGTATTAAAAAGGGGACGAAGTAATATGTATTAAAAGTATAAGCTAATGCTAGTGGTGACTCACAGCAATGGGTGTCTAGAGCTCAGGCGTCAGCTTTAGCATCTGCGCATCTTTCCATCGTTTTAGAGTATCACCCGTTATCCGGGAATCAAACAACTGGGGTGTGTCGCAGTTACTGCAAAACCGGGCTACCTCAACCTGAAAAAAAGGTTACCGTAATCCTAAACGTGGTTGTGAGAGCGCCATCTAGTGACGAGCGGTGCAAGCTGAACTACATTAAAATCCGGTTATAATTGAAATTTGTCAATATAAGTTCCAAGTGGCAGATCTGATTTATTTATTTTGGTGTACGGACTTAATTTGTTCCGTATTTGAATGAATTTAGTGCTCTGTTTATTCAAAATAGATGTTTGTGCTCGGTGACCTACATCGCCGTAACCGGTGTCGCAGTCGTCGTTTGAGCTACGATTGGGACACAAGTTGCGACTGAATGGGTCATCGGTGTGGCTCCGGTAACCCAGAAATGCTGATTGCGACATAGCCCAGTTTCGTCAGTTCAATTATGCGCCACTTAATTCTACAGGTTAGCACATATAAACGTTCGCTAAAAGATCAGTAATAATGTGGCATTTGAAGCCAGTTACAACTCTTACAAGTAATATTGTGCTTGTGAGGTTGCTGTCATGCTCGAGAGGCGGCAGTTGTTCATTTTTTCTTTTTTGCTGGGCGGTGTTGGACGCATCGTGATGACAGCCCGTCAGAGGTTCAACTCATGTGAACGCGAGAGAAAACAAGAGCGGTGACCAGACTGAGCTCATATTTATCAAGGTAGACAAAAGCTTCTAAGGCCCGGCCCGTACTGTATTAATGTCCCAGTCTTTACGAAGCTCTATCGCCCCTTAGTGTGTGAGAGTCCAAGTACCATGCAACGAGCTCTCACATCGGTAGAGGGGCTCGTGCATTTCGGTTTATAGTTATGAACGTGTTTCTTTCTGAATGTAGAGTTGATGTGCGTTCGAACTTATAAACTAGTTAGTGTTACAGGTAATTATCAAGCAGGCCTCGCTAAATAAATATGGGCGGGTCTCAGGCAAATGCAAACTCTCTCACTATATGGAACATTCTGCTCCTGTTGGCTTAAAGATTATAGCGTTTCATAGTTATAATCGGTCACATCGATATCTCAATTCGGCGAGGCTAGTGGCAAATGTGTGTTGCTCAGTTCCACACCTGTATATTTACCTCCGCCAAGGAGGTTATGTTTTCGTCGTATTTGTCTGTCTGTCTGTCTATTTGTCCGTTCGTCTGTCTGTTTGTCTGTCACCAAGATAACTAAAAAAGTTATGAACCGATTTGGATGAAATTTACAGGGATTGTTAGGTATATTAGGAGAAACAGATGATTAACTTTTCGTGAAGATATGTCCATCCGTTTGTTTGTTTGTCTGCGTCATTTTTCTTGATGCCATAACTCAAAAAGTTATGGATGGATTTTCATGAAATTAACATGAGTTGTTAGGTAGCCTATATAACAAAGAGTAAATGACCAAATTTTTGTAATGGTCCGTTTGTTCGTTCGTTGGGCACTGTTTTTAATTTTATGCTTGTAAGCACAATAACTCAGAAAATAATGAATGGATCTTTATGAAATTTATAGGAGTTGTTAGTAATGGTAAAAGACATAAATGATCAAATTTTGGTGCAGATGGGTGGGTTCCTTTGTATGTTTGACTCATATTTGTCATAAAGTTTGTTAACATTATAACTCAAAAAGTTATGAACTGATCTTCAAAAAAAAAAAAAATGAATAAGCTGTTATTAATGTAAAAAGGCACAAATGATTAGATT
The DNA here is from genome assembly GCA_001587735.2 of Parhyale hawaiensis. Classification (NCBI taxonomy): domain Eukaryota; kingdom Metazoa; phylum Arthropoda; class Malacostraca; order Amphipoda; family Hyalidae; genus Parhyale; species Parhyale hawaiensis. The sequence continues at coordinate 5,305,841 of LQNS02276867.1, forward strand.
TTGGGGTTTATGCAAAGAAAATTATGGTTTCAGAACCGATTTGAATTTTTGCTACCGTTGCCTCACTTGGCGGAGGTATGCGCTCTTAGAGTGCTCTAATTGTAATAGTAATAGATGAAAAAAAGAAGCATGCGTTGGGAATTGTTGTATACTGTTGGGTTTTTCTGCCTCTCTATGATGACAACCAACAAATAAATCAACAAACAAAGGAACAAAGCAACGAAAAACCAGCCATGACTAATATTTACTAAGGGAGATACAACCTTGTAACGCCCGGCTTGTATGCTTTACCTCACAGTTACCACTTGCGATTACATTTACGAAACTCAAGCGCCCTTTGGAGTGTGAGAGCGAAAGTAGCATGTAACCAGCTAACTCATTGGCCGGGCACACATGAACGTTTGCACAACACTTGAGTAACTACGAGTATTACTAACGAGTGGTTCATGTTCAACTGGTTCTTTGTTGATCAATCTACTTTTTTCTTGGCAACGTAACTCAAAAGGTTTTAAACGGTTTTCATGGACATAGCAGGATGAGTTAGGAATGCTACAAGTCGAAAATGACCAAATTTTCAGTATTATTTGTTTCTTCATCTGTTTAATCGTATCAGTATCTCTTTTTGTTTTTCAGTAACGTAGCCCAAAAAGTAATGAGTGCATATTCACGAAATTTGTAGGAACTTTTAGAAATGTCATGAGGTAGAAATGAGTATATGTTTTGCGATGATCTACTTGTGCGTTTGAATGAAACCTCAAGAAAATTGCAACAATTGTTTAAAATACTATAGTCAAACCAGCGTAAGCAGCCCTTTAGGGAGGGGCTGAATTGAAACCAACAGTGCCTAATTTAATTTATTAACTAATACACTTTGAGTATTCGAATATAAATCTAATTTTATTGATTGAGACAAGTATACCACGCGCTTATGTGAGATTTGTTTAAGTTGCATTGCGTTCTTAGCCGCGTCCATCGAACTCGATCCTTACGGTGGTTTGACTATAGGAGACACAAATGACCAAATTTTGGTTATAATCTAAAAGAAATGCTGGATTCAGTAGCATTTTTAACCTTTTAACCGTTGGTTGGCGGAGGTATGAACTCTCAGAGCGCTCATCTAGTTCACAGAATGCAGAGATGTCGTGAGTTACGAGATAGTATGTATAACAGTGTTGTAATGTTAGTTAAATTATTTCCCAGGTTTCGGGATATTGGATCGAAAAATATGACGGGGTTTTAAATCTGAATGCACTTCTTACTGGGCCTAACTTGAAGCTTGAGTAATGCTGGCATGCGAAGTTGCGAGGGTTTGCTAGCTGTATTATCTCATGTTCCAGGAATAGAGTGAAGATTAATGAACAAAAATGTAAGATATTCTTCACAGTAAAATCAGGAATGAAAGAAAATTAAACGGGAGTTTTGTCAACCTATATCTTGACCAACTAATTTTCCTCCATTGACGAAACGGCTGTTCGTTGAAGTGAAAATTTCGATTAACGTATTGCCAGTGCGTATCAAGAATAAACACATACTGATATTTTCGAGGAGCATTAAGAAAAGCGAAAATATGTGTCCTCGGTGTCAAATATTTCGACTTATACATGCTGATAATGTTTTGAGTGATGATTAACAGTCTGTTTCGAGGGAATTATTTTATACGTTTGCAACAGGAGTACTCGCGCCGTCAGCAATGAAAACGAGGAATTTGTGACGGCCATTTTTATCGATTATGCTGCTGTAGCTAATATGTTTATGAAGGATACGCTACTATGGCTCACTAAAATGATCATCAGTTATGAGTGCTCCTGTTTCAAGTCAACTGAGCAGCCCATTCTTTCCTTCCCCTACATGGCATGCGAAAAAATGAGTTTTTTAAAGCAAGCTGTCAAGCATAGATGAATTTGAATTTCCTACGGCGTATCCTACTCGTATATAAGCCATCATTAGAGTCCGGATTTACTGCGCTTAAAAATTGCTTTTATTGCACCTATAATTTGCTCCTATTGCACTTAAAAATTGCTCTTATTGCACCTATAATTTGCTCCTATTGCACTTAAAAATTGCTCTTATTGCACCTAAGCAATGAAGGTGGAAGAAATAGGAAACAAGAAAAAGGCAAATGCAGCAAAAAATTGAAGGGACAAAAAAAAAAAGTGTGACAGCAAACGGGAATAGCATGTCAATGGAACAACGGACACCTACATCAGTGCCAAATACCGATTATCAGTAGGTATACATTACGCTTGTGCTAACTGACAATTCTTCCCAATGGCGAAAATGATTCTTGCATATATCCCACTTTACCTGTTCTTATGATTTTTCCCCCGAACGAAAAAGGTTATAAAAATTTAATAGTCAGATTTTGAAACTCAATTATATTTTTACCCCAACAAAAACATGGAACGATAATTGATAAGGGAACCAATCATCATGGCGTTTGAAGTCTTGTGACACGTGGCAGTGATAATAAGTGCCATGAGTTCGCACGTCCCTCATTGTAACGCGTTCAATCACGAAAATGAAAACAAGCCGTGCGTCAACTTTTTTTGTCTCTGTCCACACGTAGAAGTGTCCTCCATTATTATTATTATTAAATCACACCAGACTGGCGACGTAGGAACGGAGAAACTCCATGAGGTTAACAAACCCACATGGAACATATAAATTACGCAGCGCGTTCAGTTATGATATCGTTTCGTCACATTTTCGCTTATATTTCGCGTCGGTTTGAAGTCACATTCATATCTCATAATCTTATAGACTGATTTTGATAGGAACGGCCTATTTTCAAAATATATTTAGCCTGATCAACCGACAGATAAGAACTCAGCACAGAGCAATTATCTNTCAGTAATGATATCGTTTCGTAACATTTTCGCTTATATTTCGCGTCGGTTTGAAGTCACATTCATATCTCATAATCTTATAGACTGATTTTGATAGGAACGGCCTATTTTCAAAATATATTTAGCCTGATCAACCGACAGATAAGTACTCAGCACAGAGCAATTAGCTGGACTTCCAAATTAAAGATGGCGTCCATGTTCTTATAACATTTTTATGTGATCTAGTTTTCTTGTCTTAAACGGAAGTACTGCACAGTGATTTTGATCATTGAAGTGATGATAAAAAACATTTTTTGTCGATTTGTCTATGATCTGTGAACGCTGCAGAGGATAAATTTAGCATTTATTAGTTCTGTTTACTGAACTTCAATGACACAGCGCGTTCAAGAAAGGGAAATGCTTCGTTTTTCAGTCTACCGCGCTTTCTGTAGCTGCTTCTCTCAAATCAACGCACCACGTCCATCAGTATCAGTGAACGCGTTACGGCGAGGGACGTGTGAACACGGCCTAATATATTGCATTTATAGCTCTCATTGCAATTTTTGCTCGTATTGTAGTTATTGCTCTTATTACAGTTATTGCAATAAAGCCGGAAACTGGAGTAAATCCGAGCTTTAACCTTCATGCAACCTCTGCACATCGATATTTTCGACCTCAATGGAAAACTGCTTCATTAACGGAAGAACGCAAGCTGAAAAAAAAGTAATTGGTGTGACTACTGCACCTTGAAAATCTCCTCTCCTATGCTTCATTGATCATCTAAACAATTTGTGCATCATGAACTGAGCACAAATATAGTTATGATGCTTGGAGAAGGTTAGAAAATGTAGACTCCATCAAAGTTAGAAGAGAAGCATGTTCAGCGATCCTTGTCATAAGGGTACAGCCGGTAGNATTGATCATCTAGACAATTTGTGCATCATGAACTGAGCACAAATATAGTTATGATGCTTGGAGAAGGTTAGAAAATGTAGACTCCATCAAAGTTAGAAGAGAAGCATGTTCAGCGATCCTTGTCATAAGGGTACAGCAGGTAGAACCCTCGTACCGTGATTCGATCATAACGTGAACAATATAGCTAAGCATGGAGACAAGGGTAGAAGTATTGACTAGGATGATTTGCACCTAAAGTTGTGGCAAAAATTTACTAGTAAGTGATTGCACATCGACCTTCAGTTCCAAATGGCCGAAAAAAGGAATTTTAACATAAAAACATTGTTGACGGCAAAAGTGGATTTCAGGTGGAGGTAAATCAAAGTAGAAAATAGGTATGAGTATTGGTGCTGTATGATAGTTTTAGTTAGGCTAGCATAACTTTTTTTTCAAAGCAATCAGACTTATATGGTTAGCATTGGCCTTTGTAATATGCATTATTTGTTTGCTTCAGGATTTTTTTCCGCAGATGATGGACAGATAGTCCGGAAAGTTCGGTTCTACTTATTGTCGGCTACACAACTTTCAATATCATGTCTATTTTAATCTTAATATTTATTTTGAGAATTTGCAGCGTCAATTCTCCATAGATTTCAGATCGTGTAAGACAAGGCTATACGGCGAGACTCGGTTCCNCAGATGATGGACAGATAGTCCGGAAATTCGGTTCTACTTATTGTCGGCTACACAACTTTCAATATCATGTCTATTTTAATCTTAATATTTATTTTGAGAATTTGCAGCGTCAATTCTCCATAGATTTCAGATCGTGTAAGACAAGGCTACGGCGAGACTCGGTTCCGTACATTCTGTAGTTACCAACCAAAACAATAAGAAAAAAAATTGACTGATGTAAAGTTGGACAATAAATTTTCAACTTCCTGCAAAATGTAGCGTTTTTCCGGAATTTCTTCGCATACGACTACATAAGTAAAGTCTGTAGACTTCAACGTTTTACCGCTCCTGACAATACAAATTACTGCTTCACGAAATTTGCGCAAAGAAGAAGAAGACGACCCGCTGCAACTGGTCTTCGAAGCTACAAGAATGTACCTCTGCTTTGTCTGAGTTCTTCCCCCTAAATCGGATATTAGTGTCACCATGGCTGAACTACGTTAACAGGTTAACTCATCAATTGACCATTTTAAGACGGTTCTGCGCATTTCCCTGTGTGACGTCAGGTGGGGAGAAGATCATCGGTGTTGCACAAGTATCAATAGTGTTCCACCACCTCTCGGTGGTGAAGTGACAACGGTTCTGCATCGCATCAACGGAGACCCGGGTTCGATTCCCCGGACGGCACGCTACGGATTTACATTGTGTGGAGCACTCCAGCATCGAGAGGCCAGGCGATGCACGATGAGGGATCCTAAATTGACTCTCAGCACGGGCTGCTTCTCCTGCTCTTCACACTACTGGATCTTAAAAATTCTAGATTTAAGGCTAAAAGAAAACCTCGATAGGTGTACCCATTGTACCCTGTATACGAGATAATAAATGATATTTGTTTTGTTTGTTTGTTTATTCATTTATACCTGCATTTCCGGTACCATGGGGCGCGCGGCTATTTTGAACACAGAAAAAATAACTTGGTGAACCTTCTTCTTTCTCCTAAAGCTCCGGAGTGGCGAATAATGTAAGTTTTGGCAGCAAGAGTCTATACTAAGTTGTCGATCTCACCGGTAACATCTACTGTGCTTCAAACATTTTGTCGCCCCTGTAAAATGATAAACTACTACGTAGTAATTATGAGTAATTCAGTTTTCCCTTCAGATTTTTCCATGTAACCACAGAAAACGCCAATTTCTCTAAGAGAAGTCATGAAATTTGAAACGAAATTTTTCTTGTTTAATTTTGAATGCATGTCTAGCTAAGTTACACTAACATTTACTATTTTCTCAGAATAGTCGAAAGAAAATGCTGTGTCGACGGGGTAACTGTTTATTCACATGAAATACCGCCTTCGAACGACTAATATATGAAGCTTGAACTAGTAAAAAAAAAAAAACACTCCTCCATTTGACCATTTGTAATATTTTGACGAGAAAAGCTCTTCAAAATACAAATTTCTCAAGTTAAGTTTATAAATTTGAAATTAAATTACTTCTAGAGTGATTAATACTGCCCCGATAATACGTACCTATGCTACTGTAGATTTTTCCTTGTAAGCCATGTTCTTCCGAGGTAATTTTTCATCGCGGAGTGTACTAGTACGTAAAATGATATATGATGATTACAAAATAGGCCACATCAATACTTAGGAAGCCGTGGCTATTTTGTTGCAGATGATTTTTTTTTCGCCGGTCAACCTATTCGCTCGACATTTTATTGCCTTATATCAAGCAAACCGATTTTTGCAGCGCACAGTTAACTTAGTGATAGTGTAGAAATAATAGTGATAATGTAGAAATGATTACCCTTCTTTTTTGTTCATGGGAACTCAGGCTCACCGCATTTATTAAGCAAGTAACTAGTATGAACTAATTAAAACTGTTGGCTATCTATCTCTCCACCTGACGTCAGAGGAGTGGGCGGGGCTTAACACCTACCTGCGCGTGAGTTAACCTGTTCGTTGTTCAGCCATGGGTGACACGTTGCATTTCTTCTATTAACTCTAATTTCGAGACAACTACAGCTGCTACTCACGCTCGGAAACTTTACATTTTCGGCACTGAAGGTCGCTATTAGACCCAGTTTACCCGAAAGGAGTTTTTTATGTAACTATAATTAATTCTACCAATAAGAACCATGCAGTCCCTCCTCTTGTTGTTGGCTTTTGGCCAAGAGTTTTTTTCGCCAGTGCGCAAATTGAATTATTAATCCTATTGCGTTAGTTATGAAAACTTTTATTTATTTATTTTTTTAAATTCGTCCAGTGTGTGGAGTTCGCACAATTTTTTAGTCAACTTAGGAACGTAGTTTATACGTGATTTTACACTATATTTTTTTCAGCTATGTTTACAAAAGAAGAAATCTCACTGTAGAAAGCCTTGGCCTCAAACAAAGACATCATTGCAGCTAAACCCGACAAGGGCAGAGGTGTTGTCTTGGTGGACAAAGTTGCATTTTTTTCAAAACATTACCAGCAATTTATCGTCTGGAAAAAAAATCTCAGAACCGATTCATAAACATGCCTTGCGAATAGATGATACGATTATTAATTTTTATCACGATTGTAATATATTGGGTCTATATCTGATGATTACAGTAGGATACCTTCCACTGGCATAGGGCTTGGGGCACAAAACAGCCTATGCAAAATTCACAAGTCAGACTTTTCCACCCAAATTTCAATTTACGTAGGTGTGCTGACTCGGCAGTTGTGTGCATGCACTGCGCCGTGGTGGAACTTGCCTTCCTCACAGATGAGGGGGTAGGGGGGGGTCTTGGGTCATTTGTTCCTTCCGTCAAATTGGCGCCGTAGTTCTTGGTGACCCGAGGTCAACTGAAACTACACTTGCTCCTCTGCAGCACAAACCAGTGCATGGAGGTTTCCCAGGTTAGGGTGTGGTCTTAGTTGACTTTACCTTCACTTTCCGATTGTATTACAGCGAACCAGGTTTCGGTTTGCACATTGCTATGCTATACTTAGAAAAAAAAAATCAAAATTATGAGTGGTTCCTCGCAGTTTTTACGCAAGCGGCAGTGGTCGAGCTTTGAATGTACCTCTTAGTTTTGAGTCAGTTTAAGGTTGCAATGACGTAAATTTTTAGTGTGACTTTTAAGCACCGGAAATACTAGTCACGACATCGTGACCGCCTAAAGCCCGAAGCGAAAAGTCGAGTGACTGAGCAGTTTTTCAGTTAGTGTGCCCCCGTCATAAAGATTCGTAGTTTGATCATCTGCTACCACCTGGTTTGAATTTCGCTTGCCGATTTTCGTAATAACGCAATAGAAATCCAAATTTTCAGCCTGGCCCATTTTTCGCCAAGTTTGTGGAGTACGTGACAAGTAAGATTCAAATATATAAACATAGAAACACAAAATGTGTTTTATATATTGCATTGATGTGAGAGACTGAAATTGAGATTTTCCCTGCTCATCTCTGTTCAGCAATATAGTTAGCAGTTGCATCACATCCTACGATCATAACCAAACCATTTGGCAACCCTAGGTATGATGAACATAAAAAAGGCACATCCTAAATTCCTAGCCGTCATCTTTGCCGGCCGGGTACGCCTGTTCTTTCATAAGCTAGAGGAGAAATGCTGTTGCTGCTATACTGCTATGTGAATAGAGAGCCTGGAGCTCAGTTGTTCTGAACCTTTTCAATACCAGGCACCCTTATAATATTTTTAATCTGTTCTCTCATCCTCTACAAAATTAATAACTCTCTTGATGATAAAGAATAAAATTATGGGACGCTCTTACAACAGATTTAAGTTAATTTTTGAATAACATGGAAATAAACCAAAATTCCGATAAAGCTCATCTTGCATCCTCAAGGGGTGTGAGCATGTCTGGTTGGGAACCTCTGCTCTAGTTCATGAAATAATTTTACAAACTTCCTGATATGAAACATTGCAACACCCCGGCCCACTATAATCCCTGCAAGTCGCCAAAGTACTGCATTTACAAGTACTAACAAAAATCTTTGAAAAATTTTATCGTCAGTGTCCAGAAAAAGTAAAAACATCTTGATTTAGGAATCTTAACTTGATAATGGTGTCGAGAGACATCGTACTAATGCGCTACTATGATGTACACAGAGAGTTTACTAGTTGTTGCCAACAAATGCTTCAATCAAACCATTTTGTTCTGAGCTAAGAGGAAAACCATGTAGGTGGTTTTCAAGCAAAACATAGTACAGGTAAAGATAACTCTCAGTTAATGTACTAAATGACTCAACGCAGAAACAACTTGATTATTTGCGCTATGTATACTCTGTTTAGTACGAAGTACTATCTTCTTTGGGTTTCTCAGACAAATCGTTTGGCTAAAGTTTCCAGGTTAGTGAAAAATTTCACTTGTTTTATATTATCAAACCTCAGCAATTAACAAATAAATACATAATTAACTTCAATCTCTTTGCATCTCATGCGCAATAATTGGACACAGCTAGGACACGACTCGCGAAAATCTGGCGAGATTAAGTGAAAGTGACTTTCTTCGTTAATAGTGGAATTTCTCACATTTAATTCAAACTGTTTTCCTAAACACGTAATATTACCGTTAGCTTTTCTTTAGGTAATTTACTCGGTGTAGAATTCTAGAGACAAGCCTAGTCTGTGTTAGTTAACTCACCAGCCTCATCGTGTCGATTTTGCTTTTCTGTCTGCACCGCAAATATGGCTCTCGTACGCAGGGCTGCGTAGAGTAATCTGAAATAATACCACGTATGAGATTAGCATGGTTCAGGTGTGGGAAAATTACCATTATGAATCATGCAGAGAGAAAAGTAGATAAAATATTTTGATATTATACCTAAATATCAAACCGTCTAACAAGTGGCAAGGAATTTACAGAGAACTTGATCTATATTTTTTGTTTTACTTCTCGCTTTATAGAATCACGTCAGTACCTGACTTACTTTGTAAATGCAGTTCGTGCAGTAGCGCCTCAGAATAACGAAGAAAGAGAACGAATTACGCGTCGTAGGTTCTGACTGCCTCAGCCAGACTCTCCGCTAGCGACCGGTGCTCGGGCCCTTATACTTATCTCAGTCCGGATATTGACTGACGATAGGACACTTTCTTTGTCCGTTCGTTGAAAAACTATTTTTGGTAGGCCTTGAAAACTTATGCTATCGAGTGTCGGGACTACGGTTCAGACAAAGGGAAAGGGTGGTGTGGAAGCTATGTGTGTATGTGGTATTTATTCCATTGGATTTTCTTGCTCCGCTTCGCAATTTTTTTTTTTTTTCTAAAATGAATCTACTCTGAGCCCCTATTTTAGAAGACTGTCATGCTTACCCGAAGTGAAACTGGCAGCGCTCAATTCTTTTGAATCCGAGATCACACGCGGGCTGCAGCCCTATGACGGGCATCATGCATCCTCTCTTGCAGAATCACAACTGTCTGTTGTAAAATGAGTGAACAATATCCCACGAAAAGTATAATTCTCATATATGTATTTGAGAGTAGAACCTTGCATTGTCTTATGCGAATTAGCCATATGTCGTTGTTTCTACGTGTGATCATGTAATCGCTGCTGTCTAGGGAAACTGTCCTCAGGCAGTGCCGTGACAAATACAGCAGTGTGACCAACTGAAGCTCCACATTACCCAACGTGTTTTTCTCAATTTAGTGAACCCCATGCACCAGAGCTGCGTTTTACTCCCCGACTCATTCCATCGTTATTTTATTGTGCGGGATTCCTAATGCTGAGATCAACAGTCGGTACGAACAATGAAGGGACAATGCGTATTCCTTGTGTTTTTCATTCCTTAACATTTGACAGCTGGGTACTCTGCGGCAACTATCTTTTTTCTGCGATATTTTTGTCTATAAATTGATTGCTTGTCGCTACATTTTCTGTCTCCCGCGGAGCTTATAACCAATAGCTAATTTATGCGTGTCTTCGATAGAGTTTACGCAATTTCTTGCCGTTTTTTTTACGCCTGGGTGCACTCGTCAGCATTGGATTGCATCCTTTTGAATCTGTGCGGTCCCAACTTTCTCCGTAATTCTGGCGGGAACTTCTTAAGAGCACCAGGTCTACTTGGTTCTTAACAGTAATTGTTATCGCGTCTTTAAAATCTTGTTATGAATCAACTGTTATATATATAGGATATTCAGGTTACCGGAGATCTTTCTGTAATTTTGTCCATCTTTCTAGAGCATAACAATCTGTTTATTTTGTGCCTTAGTCAATCCCTCAGGTCCAGCCATACGCAGAACCGCTTTGCGTGAGTATTGATTGCAAAATGTCCCGGTTTTCATCTGAAGGTGAGTAGTGTTACTGAAAACATTCTAGGGTTATCTAGAATATTCTACTCTAAATTTTGACCAAAATCTACAGCTTTATGATGCAAAGTTGATACTGTAAAAAAGCCTTCTTTCACCCATAAATGAAAAACATGTATTTTCTATATGTTAATAAATTTTTTGTTTCCAATCAAACAAATAACATTGTCATTTGTGTTTTTCAGTCCTTAAACGTGACAAATAATAAATTTATAGTATACAGACCCTTAGTTTCCCCCCACTATTTGAATGATCCTAAAAAGAAAAGATTAATTTTTTGCAACTATAGAGACTCATCCCGTTCTGAAATGACGACATAAAATTATTAGTTCTGCGATGCCCCTGTTTACTGCACTTAAAAAGAGGGTACAACTTACTGAGCCCATAAATGCACAATACGTAGCTGCCAGTAGCCGCTGCTGTTCACAGTAGATCCGTTGTGTCGACCATCTGTTGCTCACTCTCGGTATATATAGGATACCCTTATCTTGTCCTTTTTTAGAATAATCCTAATATAATAAAACGCTTGGTGTATTTATTTATTTATTTCGTGTCCGCTCTTAAGGAAACAGATTGGCGGAAAATATGCCAGGTTGCAGATTTTGTAAGTCGCGTTTTTATGAAGATTAATGACCAGGCTGCTGAAGATGACGAAAGTAGGGTCTGTATCCCTTTATCTGAAGGAACTTCTTGCTTGAAATACTTCTTGAATTCGAAGCAAAGCTATTTGCAGCTCCTGGAGTCTGATTTTATAACTTTTTTCTCTCGGGTCACGTTGTATAGATTCAGTAGATCAGCAACGGAGCACTCACGAAGGGATGTTTTTCACGGGCAGTAGACAATTATTTCTTCTAGCCTGATGTTTTTTTTTAAGGACTAGTTATCTCTTTATCGGCCAAAATTTCAGCTCTCCAATAAAACAGATATTTGAGTTTGGCGGTATCTTGGCTACGGTGCGCTCACATTGTATATAAATAAGCTGACTAGAGTTGCATTGACGTTTATTGCAGTGTTTTACTCAAGCTTTTACTTCCGCCTGACAGTGTGAAAGAAGCACGTGAAAGAAGGAAAATGGAGAAGAAAGAAACTGAAGATGAGAGTACTGAACTGAACTGAAGAGAATGAAGAAGCAATTCAGAGAAGCGAAGATCCCGTACTCCATGGCCTTTCTTCTGCAAACATATCGATTATTCCGTGAATTTTTTTACTCACGGGTCCACGAGTCAAACTATAAAGTAATCAAAAGAGGTAAGAGAATTAAGTTCTTCTTCAGCAAGGTAGTACCGTCCAATGAAAAAAACTCAGGTTACGCCAGAAACTTTTTCCTATGGTATCATTGATACAGCTGGGCAAGGATAATGATACGATACAAATTAACGTACAGCCGTAAGCGGTGGATGTACGTTAATAGCAGCGGGGACGTAACAAGAGGTCATTCCATAGTGGCACAGTCGAAGTCTAGTAATTGTCTACCATAATTCAAATACGAATTATGAATACTACAGTTATCTAAGAAAAGGCAATGATCATTTTGATACTGTTTGCCAAATTGTCATAATCAACACCAATATAATAAACACCGTCGTGTGTTTTTTTTGTTTATAAATTTATGTCTCTCTATGTTTATATATTTGTATGTTTCGGGTCACGGTTTTAAAAAAATAAACGAAAAAAGGTCAGGTTGCGGATCTCGTAATTAGGTTGCGCTTTCATGGAGATTGGTGACCAGGTTGCAGAAGATGACGAAAGTTGGCTCCTTATCCTTCCCCTCAATGTATTTCTTGGTTGAAACACTTCTCGAAATCGAAAAAAAATAGAGATATTACAGCTTCTCTTAACGCGGCCTTGCAGTTTATTCAAGGGCGGATGCAGCCCTGTTTCTTGGTAGGGGGGGGGGGTTGTGGGGAAGCCAAATGCTACATCCAACAATGATTATTAATAGTGGCGGTCTACAGTGCTATTGTATATGCTTGGTTAAATAGAGATACATATGTATAATTAAGAAAATTAGGTTATTATAATTTACATAGTTGCTATTCCGTCGTCATAAGAAGTACTGTTGTTTACTGGACCCATTTTTATCGTCTTTGTTTATATATTTGTTGGGAGTTTTTCTCTTTGCGCGCGCCAATAGCTCAACTCCAAAAACTTTCCCCCAGCTAAGATTTGGAAATAGAGATAAAAATGCATGCACCACATTTAATAGTTAGGCTACTTATACGAGAAATGTGAAAATTCTCGAAAACCTTTATGTTCTCCACAATTGTGTTCCTCAATATATCCCCATCACTCAGCCAGGCAGCACCATTGCTAGGAATGAGAGAGAGGGGGGCCTCAACCCCAAGAGTGTGTTCATGACTTACTTGGCTGTGCAGGGGAGCCACATTTACTTTATTAATGTACGAGTTGAACTTGTGAAATTTGTAAGTATATTGTAAATTCGTGTTCTTGCTGGTTTGTGATATGTTCAAGTCTGCACTGCTTTCAAAATAGTCATGAGTTTGATTGAAAACACCCACAGTCATATGGGGCTTGAAAATAACTTATGCCTCTTACGGCTCGCGCAGACGTACAAAAAAAAACTGCATCGCCACGTAATTATGTATCCGATTGCGTTGCAGAGCACAAGGCTTCGGCTTGGACATTGCTATACGACTAAAAAGAATATCTAAGGTATGAATCATTTCTTGTAGTGTGTACGTTATAACGCTTTGAGAATACCTCCTAGTTCTGAGTTAGTTTAATAAAGTTGCAATGACGCATAGTTTGAGCGTGTTACTCAAGCGCCATTAGTTAGTGTTGTGAAGGTCGAAGCGAAAAGTTGAGTGACTGAGCAATTTTTGCGATAGTGTACTCGCGCTATATTAAGGAGCCGTAAACTCCTCGTTTGGGCTTAACGACTTCAATGCTGCCATGGTTAAAAACGTTTTTACCCTGAACAATCATAACAATGTCCTATTCTCAACTGTTTATCCCAAACTACTAGGCCGAGTACGTGATTTGTGGTTTCTTGCACCATTACTTTAACCCTGCTAGGGTTGAAATGCTTGTTGCTTGGACTATTTTTGCCTTACTAGGCAATTTAAAAAAAAATGAAATTGCTGAATATCTGCGTCTTAGGAGGAAGGCAGGTGTCTATTTCCCTCAAACGTTCGTCCCTCATATGTGTCGTAGCTGGAAAAGCATACTTTGCCGATTTTAAAAATTTATGTGCCAAAAATTCAGGGCTAATATGCCTCTATTAAAGCATGAACATTTTTACCTTTGCTGTAGACCTGACGAGATTGTCAGGACTATTATGGACAAGTCAATGATGCACATAACTGGAGGCGAGTACTATGCAAAAAATATAGAAATCGATACAGCATTTTTAAAATAAAGAAGGAAAAAGGTAAGAACGCATAGGTTCAAGGTTGAATACTCTTTATTTTTTGTCTCTGACTAAGAAATGGAAAGTATCTTTTTGAAACGCATATCTCTCTCTTGGGATGAAAGATGACAGAAAGTTATTTTATGACCAAGCTTTTTCTAATTGTCTAGCTACTCATAAAAATAAATATTTGTGAGACAAGGACAGTAGACCTCTAGGGTATTTATAAGTTACAACCCAAATAGTATTTGTAGAAGTTCAGGGTTGAGTTGAGCATGCTTGTTGCTAGGTTGGAAAATTGTAGCTTTTATCGGCGTCAAAATGATTGAATAAGTACAGAAACTTTTTAAAGGAGGTTAGGGAAATGTATGATTGGATATTTAGAAAAAAAATTTTTTTTTGCTTTGGCTAGGTAATGAGCAAATCTGGGGAAAATAAATGCTACTCATCCGTTCGAAAGGGATAGGAGGCAGGGTTTTAAAAAATGTATCAAATTTATCGATAATTAATTATTCGTTGGGTCCGTGTTTCGACCCCCTTTTCAACCCTGACACGCTTATAAAAGCCCCTATAGGGTAAAGTTGATAGTGCGTGGAGGTCCATCTAGATATTACAAGTATTTTGCTACGTTGCATCCCCCTCCTTGGATCCGCCTTTGGTCTTATTTTATAACTTTCTCCATACATCGAACACTATATTTGTTCCCAGTTCACCACGTACAAATTCAGAAAGTAATCTGCAAAGGGCGGACGAGGCAATGATTATTCTCCGTTAGTGGACATTTTTTTCCGCTTGCCGTGTTCCTTTTGACGGAGTTATTCTCGATCTTGACGGCCTCGGCTAATTTCACTCCAACTCAAAATCTTCGATGTTCTGTAAGCTGGTTTGGCATCATGGGTGCGCACCGGGTAATTTATTTAAATTCACTGAGGTTTGCTGCTTTCTAATGTAAGATTTTTCCGCTTGTAATCTTTGTTGTGAGACGATTGTGCTTCTAACATGAACTGGAAGAGAGAGCACTTATCTCTTATCAAAAATTTAAACGGTTGTTGTAGCGTATCCTTTAGAAGCATATTAGCGACAAAGGTATATGGAATGAAGACGAGTAGTCTCAAATTCTTCGCTGTTATTTTTTGACAGAACGGGCACTCTAGTATTTACTAATTATTTGCGTTGTTGTTTCATAACATACATGCACCCGGTCGGATCGTTTCTTTGTAAAATGTAGACCTAAGTTTGGCCGTCGTTAAGAGATCCGGTCCTCCTTTCCTAACGTAAAAATTAGATTATATAGGCGGCAGTAGACGAACCAATAGGCCCATTCCCAAACAGACACCAGAACCTACGCCCCAGCCCTCTATGATCTATTGCCGTTATGTCAGTAGTATATAAGTGGCCGAGGAAAAAGAAGAAGAAAAAAAGAGGGAAGAATCTCAACCAGTGACGATCATGCATTCACGCAAGCACGATCAATAGATGCTGATATGGAGAGCTTTGAGACGTCAAACTGTGTAGTTGGAGTGGGAGAGAGAAGTAGATGGATTAAGGTTACCTCGGAAGCTTTGCAATTGCATGGCCGTTAAGAGTTTGCGATTGCTGGAGGAGTTCTTAGCTGTGGAGGATGTCTCTCCCAATGTATGTCAAGACGATTTTTAAACGCATTGATCGTATGTCTCCTCACCGACAACGTCGGAAAGGAGTCAACGGAAAGAACTGGTGACTTCGAGCTTTATGCTTGAGTTTTTCACCGTTGTTTCGCAGGCGATCATTAACGAAGTCTCCTTAAAAAAGTCACGTTGTAGGTACGTTCTATTAGTTTCCTTCCGAGTCGTCACTGCTCGAAAGAGATCAGGCCCAGTTCTTTTAGGCGACATTCATACGGCTTGTCGCTCCTGAGGTATCGATTTCGTTTCTCTGCGTTGGACTCTTTCCATCTTATCGATATCTCTACACAGATGTGGCGATCACAACTAAACAGCAAATTCTAAGTGAGGCCGCACTAACGCCTTGTACAAGGGAATGGTGATGTCCTTGGAATTGTATTCAAAATTTTTGGTGATGCATCCCATGACTCTGTTGTCATTTTCACACTCTTTTCAACTTGCTGTCTGTGTTGTAGTTTGTTTCTAATAGTTATTCCCAAGTCACGTCGTTGAGTGACAGCAACCAATTCTGTCCCGTTCATTTTCAATTGGGTTGAAGGGCTCTCCAGCCCTATGCGTGCATTACTTGAAACTCATCTACCACGTTGCGTTCCATTCCATGAGGTGGTCAAGGTCTTGTTGGAGCTTAGCTCTTTTCGGGGCAGGATCATTAAAAAAATTATGGATTTATCATTCACCAGTCTCAACGACATTATTCCGTAAGACAGCTTAGATGTGAAGAACTGGTTAGGTAATTTTTGCCAGTTAGTTAACTCGAGTCGGACGCGACACTAACTGTTATACTGCTGTACCGCGCGCAGCGTACAGTAGCTGATATTTTTTCTAATTTTAACGAGCAATTGTATGGCTTCTTTGAATTATGTAGAATCTTTTGCTTTAATATTACTTCACCGAAATGAAAGGAATTTGTTTCTCAGATGCTTTATTGTTTTCTATACAAATTTTGTTTAAAAATCGTCTATTTCGGCGCTTGATCATACGCATGAGAACTAGATTTTGTTGCAGCCGGTTGAACTTATAAAGGATAGCAGGTCATTGGTAGAAGACGAAAATGAATCGAAAACATTAAGGTATTCACTCATATTATTCTATCTCCAGAATGCCATATTGCTCTGGACAAAACTCCCTTGATTTATTGCACTTTAAAGACGATGAGCTTGACTCTAAACGTGCTTCTGACTCATGCGGGCATTTGCCGGCTTGGATTCATCTGCCCTTTTAGAAGCCTCATGCTATACGCTCTTTCAAAGTTTTACCCTTCAGAAAGCTAAAAAAGTTCGTAGATGCTTTGATACGTATTTCTTTGTAACCATGAAGACTGTAGGACACTCTGAAGACGCAAATGGGATGATGAAGGAACAATGGAAAACTGCTATTTATCAACGTACAAGTAACTTACGTCGTCGCAAGCATATTATCACCCGGAGTGTACGACAGCTTGGGCCCTCCGCGTGCGCTAAGTCGCTAACCGTTTGACCGCTGAGTGCATGTGTCAAAAGAAAGCGTTTCTTCAGCTAATCGTCCGACCATTTTGTCGAACCACTGTAAACATAGCTTTGTGTTTATCAAAAAATGTGTAGGAATGTTAGCCGTCGGCTTAGTTTGCTCAGTAAGTGCCGTTAGTTAAGTTTCGGACATCTTATAAAACTTGTAGGAAATTATAACTTAAAATTCTTTGCAAGTGTGAGCTATTTGAAAGGAGACATCAACGCATCTGGACGCGGAGATAATGAAACTCGTTCTTTTGACTAGTTTGTGTACCCGCCATAAGAGGGGCTGGACTCTCCTCCAATAGAATACGGAGCCAGAAGTTGAGGAAGAAATTGGATCAAAGATGTGCTGCATGTATTCTCTTAAAAAATCTGAGACCACCGCGTAGAAGCTGAATTGCGGTTTTAGCATTCGGGTGACGTTGAAGAACTGCTTTTGATGAAAGGAATAACGATGTGTGATTATACAATGATTTTGGAAGAAAATGTAAAGTTGGCGACGTAAAGTTCTGATCTAGGCCGACGACCCACCTTCTGACTAGATAGCTACCTCAAACGTACGTCTAAGCTTGTGTCTACATGGCTGCATGATATCTATTACAGTTTTACCACGGCCGTTGATTAGGTCTGACTTGAGTAAACCCGAGAGCTTATGGCACGAAAAGGGAGCAGTTATGAGCTATCTACAGTATTACAGAAGAAAATTGTACAGTGCAAGCACTGTGTGTAAAAAAGTTGATACAATAAGATAATGAATTAGGTACGCCCTATATGCTCTCAATAAGAGACGTTATGCTGAAGAAGTTGGTCGACTGTGCAATATATTTTACTCTGTGTGTCGCATAACGGAGAACTTCAAATAATTTTTCACTGTGAAAATTTTCAGGTCCTGCGGTAGTTAATAAGGGCAACAAGCTTCAAGAAAGAAGTGAAAGTATGTAGGAAAGTGTGCAAGACAATGAGAGGTAACTCAACAACTTCAAATCATGAGAAATGGAGCTCAGGAAGTTAGAAATAGTGCGTTTAGTAACAAGTATTTTCAATGAATGAAATAGCGAATAAATACACAAAGGAAAGCCAACGTTACTGACTAAAAAAATTCGATTCAGTGTTGGTGAGATAATTTGTTATGATCGAAATGTGATGAATGTCAGCTTCCAGAAAAAATACTTGCTACTATGATGATGAAAATTCTAATTTCTATGGCAAATTACAAATTATAGGCCTTATTTAATCTATAAATGCAAATGTCTAACTGATGATAAGTTTGCTAGATTATTAAGACACGAATTTTGAAGTTGAAGCATCTCATATAATGTCAGGTAGATGTTGCATTTTTGACGTTTTTTCTTCTCTGAGGATGAGTGACTTTCGTTCTACATAAGGCTTCTTAAATTTAAGGAATAAGCTTGATTGACGACTAAGTGCTGATTTTCCATCTTTTATATATCGGAATCACTGGGGCAGACGCACAACCAACGACGAAATAATTTGTAGAAATTCATATAGCAATTACAACTGGTTTTAGTGGATGGTGCCATAGCGTTGCTAGTGGCAACTCTACAAGTAGCCAACAGTAGAGATTAGTGGAGTAACATCGGGAACTGGCGATTGCACAGGATCCCAGATTTGGAGTGCCCTCCATCATAGGAAAAGATACCGTTTCCTCTCTAGAGTAGCCCACCTACATCTGCTGTCACCATACAGCTAACCCCAGTCCACACGATCAATCACTACATCAATGACAAATACGTTAATCGAAAAGCAAAAACACAAACACTTCTTTTCTTTGTCCAAACGAAGTATGGGCAACATATAGTTGCCAAATGCTTCCCGCTGTCTACGAGTTGGAATAAAAAACTGGCACAATTGACTACACGGGTTAATTTCTATGAAAAACTTTTCAGTTGTTTTTACACTGTACACAGTTATGAAGCTATGCATAAATAATCATGAAACTCTCACAGCGAAATATATTTCTCGAGCTTCGAGTTTGTCGAACTCCTGCGAGTGTCTGATGAAAGTTTTCAGACTGTTACCGATCCTCGTCATCAGAAGATTCGAGACGTCGACGCGGGGGATTATCAAAAGAAATCGTGCAGAAAACACCAAATTCGAGGGAAATGTTCACCGTTTGGACAGGGCTCTATAGTTTCTCTCAGACATGAAACTCTTTCTTTACTAAGTTTCTGTCCAAAGTTCGACTTTCATTGGCTATGGTTTGAAAGCTGGGCCCGCCCCACATGTATCACAATTTGATTGATAGTCTCATTCGTAATCATAGCCACTTCCTTGGATGGAAAGTTTCGTATAATTCTGAGCTTGTGAAGCGTATCACAGCAAAATACACAGGCGACACAGTACTGTGCGACAATTAAACAACTCGAGGGACGATCCACAGGCAGGCACTAGTGAGGTACTTAGGTCGGACTGGCGCCTTAATGAACTTCGGAAAAAGTTGAGCAACTTGTGAGAAAGCAAAATATATGTATAAATATGTATAGTATAATAGTATAGTAGTAATGCTATAGTAGTATAGTATAGTATAGTATTATGACAGTTTTCCACTGTTTTCGTAGCATCCAGACGTAAGCATATATATGTATAGATACTGATTACTCCTGACAGTCTTGAAATAAATGCGGAATATTAAGTTGGGACATGATCTGGCTTACGATATTATTGGTCATACGAGGCTCAAGTAAAAGTTCTACGGCAATTTAGAGAGCAGCTTTATTGAACACTGATATGCATCTTATTTTTCAATATATCCTCCGTTCAAGTCAGTGCACTGCTGAAGACTGTGCTTTCATCTCTCAAGCTCTTCTACTTAGGCGTCCATATGGCTTGAATTGTGTATCGTCTTGAAATAGCTCTGTTTGCCTCGTCAGTGCTTTAAATTGTATTCTTTTCTAGTGCAATTTGAGTTTTGGGAACAAAAACTCTGATAGGACAAAATTTGGACTTGAAAGGTGAGGCAAGATTTCCCAACGAAATTCTTGCAGAAACCCACGAAGAAAAAGAAATTTATCAGAATCATCCTCTTGTTTGTACACAAGTATTAGCTATCACTTATTGAGCTGACTTCCTGCCAATTACGATTCGTTTGGAAGAATCTTCTTCGTCCATCTTAGTATTGCTCATAGGAGTTGTTCTTAACATTTTTACTCCCACGCCCTTTTAAGGATACATTTTCTTCATTCGAGCCCCTTAGTGTCTTTACTATCACTGTTCTGGTGTGACACTCTTTTGTACATTACGGGGAAGAATCAGGCTTTACTGCTGAGGCTCGAGCCCCACTCTCCCTCTGGAATCCACTCACGCCCCAGGTTAAGAAGCAGCGGCTTTGAGGCTCAGTGCCGTATTAGTTTGATGAGTTAGCTGCTCAGCACGCAGTATTTTGGATGCCCTGTGAGTTGAACGATTACGGCGTGAAAGAGTTTGATGCAATATGGAAAATGCAGATCCATACGCAATCCCAACTTCTGTGCTATCATTTCGATTTAAATCCAATGGTCTAATTGGAATAATGTCTAAACTTGGCCTACTGTCTTTTCATGTGTTGTGGTTGATGGCCTGCCACTGCTTGGTTCATTATCAAAATTCTCTCTTCCTCCTTTAAATCGTTTGTACATCTACAGATCACCTGTTTCACCGAGTGGCAGCATCTCCATAAAATTTTTGCGAAGTATTATTAATCTGAGGTGATTGTCATTATATGGGTTGTCTTTATCACTACGAAATTGCACTTTTCTATGGTAGTAAATATATCCTCTAGGTAAGTATTATCCCGCTTAGAGACATAACAGCTGGCGTGCCATTCAGGCATGTGGAATATTACGATCCCTCGCTATTACCTGTAGAGTCGAATGAATTTCGGGGTGTGAAAACGAGCTAAATCCCAACTGGTAATAGCCACAGAAGAAATTTTGCTTTCAACCTTATATAAGCACTTTGTGAGGGTCTTGTAGGGTAGAATGAGGTTAGAAATGAATATCTAAAAACTTCGTTGAACGTAATTCCTCTAAGCGTGAAATTCGATGGATTATCAGACTCGCTGTTTAGATAATGAGAACTCGATTAGCGTGAGAATAACTAATTTACCGTCCAATAATATTCGAAGGTGATACTCTTATATATATATATATATATATATATATATGCAAATATAAGAAGGAGGATTCCAAGGTATCATTTTCGCAAATGAATTCTACATTCCCTTTTACTATTAGAATTAAAATATTAGTAATTTATTTGAAATTTAAGCAGTTATTCCTATTCACCTACGAAAATGAATTTCAATAGCTCTCATAATGCATCAAAGGAGTTTAAAAATACATCGCTATCGAAGTAACTATATACAGTGCCTAGACATACGTATTTGCGCAACACTATTTTTTATGTATTTTTAAAAATTCAAGGTCTGCTCTAGGATAATTAATACAAGAAGTTTATATAACGTATATTTAATAGAATATTTAAACAGAACAGTTAAACGTGCACTTATAACAAGAAATTTTAACACAAGTAAAAGTAATGAGGGACAAAAGAAATTGATCAAAATAAATACGATATTGAATCTTTGATATTTAATAGTATAATTTGAATAAATTAGTTTGGAAATTATTCCAGAAAGTTCACGGAACGTCTTGAAACAATTGCAATGTAAACAAACCACAGCCGGCGCAATCATTACCTCTCTAGACCTCGTTGAAGTTGCGCACACTCTCACTACAATGCCCAAAATTAAAGAAATCCCTGAAGCTACTCGTAAACGGATAATTCAACTTCGCAGTGAGGGATTAACTTATAGAGTAATAGCAGATCGTGTCAATGTTCCTTTTTCAACGGTTGGAGCAATAGTCCGCAAGTATCAAGTGACTGGGGCGGTCTCCAACCTACCAAGAGCTGGAGCTCTGTGTAAGATCTTGGGCCGTCCTCGGCGCTACATG
>LQNS02276867.1:5403859-5416033 GCA_001587735.2 Parhyale hawaiensis
CAGTATTCCCGTTCGTTTTTTCCATAGTGTGTGGATGTTTGGAATGGTCTTGATGGCTCTGTCTTTGCTGGTGCTGGTATTGGCAGCTTTAAACGATCTGTACACAGAGCTATTCTGTGATCTCGGAGCTTCTTTTTTCATTCTTTTGTTTTCTTCACCCGCTGGGCTGGTTGCGTGGGGGTTTGTTAACCTCATGGAGTTTCTTCGTTCCTACGTTGCCAGCCTGGTGTGATTTAATAATAATAATAATAATAATATAATGGAGTTTTTCACACGAATCTATAATATTAATAGCGTTATGCCTTCGTTCCTTCCTTCGTTCCTTGGTGTGTTACGCTCTTCCATAATAGATACTAGCAATGATCTTGTGAGTTAGCCCGCCTGACATTGATTTGTGCTCTCCACCGTCTTTACTCTAACGATCAGATTTACCGAATTCCGTTGAATACATGTATAGTACATAAGTTTATTCTACTCTCAGACATGAATGAGGGAAGCATATGCCTTTCGTGGTATAAAGAAAATATTCATTTTGCGTGTGCACTAATGAGATCCGTCAACTGAATAATTAAATGTTAAGTTACATTGAGTAGGTATTCAAGCGCTTAATTAAATCAACTGAAAATGAACATTAATTGAAAAAAACAGATAAATTGTTACTTAAGCATACCCTACCCCTGCCTTTATATCGGAAACTGAGCAGCAGAGTGTTCCAGGTGTCTAAAAAATCAAGCTTAAAAAGTCGTCTCAGAGCTTTTTTATATTCTTCTTTTTCATTTAGTGTATGTATTTTCGATGAGCAAGAATCATCTTTGTTGAAAAATTTAGGCCTTAGAATTTTAATATTCATATTATATCATATGCAGCTACAATGAGTGGAAAAGGAATTGGTTTAATTTACAACTAATTTAAATCTTCAATCTATAAAGCTGTATATCCGCAGCGCTGCCAAAAAGCAGATTATATAATGGCAATAAATGTTTTGAATACCTTCTATTCTCCGAAATTGCTAGCGCTACTTATCGTTTCACTAGCTGGACCCGTGAAAATATTCACGGTTTACTAACTTTATTTTGAGTGATTGGAAAATTTCCTTTTACCGGTATGCTTGTTGTTGGATTTTAATGTAATTAGTTGCACATCTAATTTTATTATTGCAAATCGGTAGTTGCCCTCCTGGAAGTAGTTAACTTCCCAGAAGTAGTTGTCCTCCTAGGGGTCATTGTTTTCCCAGAGGATAGTTGTCCTTCCAATTTAAGGGGTAGTTTACCTCCTATTGGGACAGTTGGCCTCCTATTTAGGTAGCTGTCCTTATATATGGGACCCGTGGATATTCTACGGTTGGTAAATGTTTTCACTTACCATAGTTTAACCTGAGGTAGTACCTCTAACTTAATCCAACCCGTCTGAGCTGACGTCTGTCGCTTACTCCAGTCTTTCCTTACGCAGTCCGTCTCCCTTACATCTCGCCTAACCTTTCGTAGTATATTTGTTTCACCGCTAAAATGAATCACGAATTTATTCCGCCAGGAAAGAATTCGCACTTGTGTCTTGATAAAGATAGAAACATGACGGTGCTCCTTGTATTGTTCTCCAATGTATTTGAACACCTTTCTAAGCTTTGTTCCCACAGCTTGCAGGTAATTTAGCCCTTCCTAATCTTACGCTTTTTTGCCGGCGTATTCGATTTTTCTCACTATTTTGGTACCCGTGGGCACTGATCAACAGCCCATCATTATTCTGCTTTGTTTGATGCGATTGTGGACGCGCGCGTGAAAAAATTTACCCAATAATCATCAATATACTTGCTAATAATCCGGCCACACCTTAGAAGAGAAGAAACTAAACGAAGAAGAAGAAGTGTGAAGAAGTAACTAACAACTTTCCTTACTAAAATACATATAGAGGAAAACGCTACGGCGGCCAACTCAAATTATCGTGAGACATACGTGCTTCTTCTGAGCAGTACACTTCAACTCGTCTGTAGCACACTCCTTCCCCCCTTAGATGGCATGCACAAAAGAAATTAACTGAATTAGTAAGCGCTGAAACGTCACTGAATTTAATTTCCGCTGCGTATCCAGAATACACAGTGAGATAATTTCAGCAGAGATAAATTTTCACACCCAAGAGTTTCAGCAGAGAGAAATTTTCGCACCCAAGAAGTTTGAAGAAAGAATTACTACGTCTATTACACCGGAAACCATGGGTTCCTCTACGGTTCACTGATTTTCTCCTAAATGTATACATCGTAAACTAACCGAAAATATAATTTCGATGCAGAGAAAAGTAATGACTGTCAGACTCCACGGGAACGGCTAGTGAGGCAGGGAGAGCAAGAACTGCATTCATTTTCAATAACGATTAGTACCATATTTCAAATTTAGCCTTCTTCTGCAATTGCCTACTGAATTCCATCAGAAGCGAACAGGATCGCCAAAATATCCAGCGTGGCAAGTCATGCATTCAGATAATAAAGGGATAAGGATTTCACTTAAGTTTTCTGCTGCCACCTCGTCATCGATCTCCATGGAAAAGAAACTTGATTACGAAATCTACATCATGGCGGAATTCTCACGGTAACGGCAAAACAATGATACAGATTCTATTAGAAAGACTTTGCCCTGTTGCCCCTATTGCATCCGATTGATGATCGACGTCTTATCATAGATACCTACGTTCGCTTCATAATGCTGCCTGATTCACATTATTTTGAAGATTTTACCGACTTTCTTCCAAGTTCTGTGACCGATGACAGCTGCCGAGCTTTAAAACTATTCGCTCCAATTTTCTTCTTCTATTATTGAATGCATGACTTGCAACGTTGGATATTTTGGCGATCCTGTTCGCTTCTGATGGAATTCAGTAGGCAATTGCAGAAGAAGGCTAAATTTGAAATATGGTACTAATCGTTATTGAAAATGAATGCAGTTCTTGCTCTTCCAGCCTCTCCTGCCGTTTCCGTGGAGTCTGATAGTCATTGCTTTTCTCTGTATCGAAATTATATGATCTGTTGGTTAACGATGTATACACTTAGGAGAAAATCAGTACACCGTAGAGGAACCCATGGTTTCCGGTGTAATAGACGTAGTAATTCTATCTTCAAACTTCTTGGGTTCGAAAGTTTTGCTCTGCTGAAACTATCTCACTGTGTATTCTGGATACGCAGCGGCAATGAAATTCAGTGATGTTTCCGCGCTTACTAATTCAGTTAATTTCTACTAAGGCAAAAATCTGATACTAAATGAAAGTCGACTAAATTTAAAATCTTAACGTTTTGGGATTAGGAACCCCATCATCAGAAGAAAAATTCAATTACAACCTATAAGAAGAAAATTTTTTTCCATTATTGTCAATTTTATTGCATATAATATCTATGGTTTCGTCAATGGGTATATTTGTAAATAGGGAAGTAATGTCAAAGCTAGATAGGTAAGCATTGGGTGGCAGTTGAAGGTTTATGATTCCATCTTTAAATTCATAAGAGTTACGCCATGTGTATTGATTATTTGTCAGAGGTTCAAGCAATGGAACGATCAGTTTAAAATAAATGCTATAAAAACTCTACTACTGTATATAGGGCATATCATTTATCTTCCTCGTATCTAGCATTCTCCAATGAAATAGATTTCCTCCGAACCTTTTTCAAGAATAACGGCTACCCACACCACCTTCTAGATCACTACAGCAAACTATTCCTATTTACGTAAGGATCCTATTTTAAATTCAAAGATAAACCTCCGGTCCAGTGTTGTTTACGTCTTTTCTTGCACGAGCTGCTCAGTTCTGTACTACGGCAGCATTAGACAGCATTTCAAAGCCCGCGTTCACCAACATTTAGATATGTCAAGCAGAACAGGTTTACCGGTAGCAAAACCTGCACATTCAGCTCCCCGTCTTCATGCATAGCAAAGCAACCATCCAATTAGCAGGAAAGACTTCTTTACCATAGCTTATTCTAATCCAATAGAACTCAGAACTCTAGAATCACTGTATATTCATAAAACTAAACCTAGCCTCAACATAATGACTTCAGTCGTACCACTCGTCACGATCCACGACTGACGCTTTTGCCTCCGACTGTCTTTGCCCGCTTCTTTCCGCTTCCCATGCCGCCGGACGCTTATATGAAGACCCTCGTTGCGCACTGTAGTCATTTGCCTTTTAAGTCCCCCCATACTAACACTTGTCCTGTCTAAGTTCGTACAAAGTAAATTATTCCTTTTAACCATCCTTTGTAGGTTATCGTCTTTTAGTTGGAATTTCTGCTGATGGGAATTTGATATCCCGAAACATCAAATTTTTTTATGAAAATTTTTGACATTACGGTATATTTTTTTATGTTGTCGACACTGCAGTATATTTATTTTATGACATATGCTTTAATTCAATAAAAATTTGGTCATTCACTCTTTGTTATATATCTAACAGCTCATGTTAATTTCATGAAAATCCATCCTTAACTTTTTGAGTGATGGCATTGAGAGAAATGAGGCAGATAAACAAACAAACAAATAAACGGATGGACATATCTTCACCAAAAGTTAATCATCCGTTCCTCCTATCATACCTAACAATCATTGCAAATTTCGTCCAAATTCGTTCATAACTTTTTGAGTTATCTTGGTGACAGACAGACAGACAAACACGACGAAAATACAACCTCCTTGGCGTGGGTAAATATCTGAGAATTAAAAAAATGCAAGGAGACAAATCGATGGAAAACGTAAAAGACAACACATAATTAAATTCGTATGATACAACAATGACAGCGGGCGATGAAAAGAAACGTCATAGTAAATGGCAACTTGATTATAATTTATTGTTATCCCAAACTCAAGACACTCTCGGGAAACATTGTTATCACCACACAAACTTCGTACTTCGAGATTGGTCATCGCTATAGTATGTGCCGCGAGAAATAAAAAAAATAGTGCCTCATCCAACCGCGATATAAAACTCATAATTTTAAATCATGGTGGATTTGGGAGGTTCTGATTAAAAAACAGAACTCATGATCAATACATATTGATCGCAAACAAAGCATTGGTACTGAAATTCAATATGCACGGCTTGATCGAAATTATAAATTATATTTTGTGTTTGAACATACGGAAATGTGGTTGAAAATGCTGTTTACCGTGCAAAAAGCGATGGCAAACATTAATTTGAAGACAATCCAATAGGATGACTACTTTGTCCACGCGTAGATATGGTCAGCATCTTCCCGTAAACCAAGCAGGTCATAAACACTGTTCCTTAATGAACATATTGATACATTTAGCTGCGCATTACCCTGTGGTGTGCACCCTAGTGGGGTAAACTGATTTTACCTTTTTTAACTTTTTTATAACCACTACAGTAGAAGTTCAGCAGATATGTATTGTTATATATTGATTCAAAATTTTATTTTCAATCAAAATTCACAGCAAGATGGTAGCGTGCCCAACGTTACGATTATGGGGAGTTTAGCTCCTGCGAGCGGGATTTCCCCGAAACCAAAATTAGTGAATGTCAAGAAAAATGATTATCTTCAGGTCACTTAATAATATTTGATTTTTCCTGTACAGATTCAGACATTTTCTTTGGGCTCGAGCGAAGGCTCGATTCTAAAAACAGAGGTGACGCAACAGAGGAGAAATAACGACAAGAGTTAATATAACTTGTCTATATTCATCTATCTACTATATAATAATTCACGTGGTATTTTTATTTATTTATTTATCTATATATTTATATCTTTCCTGTCACGCTCTATGGGAAGAAGATAGAAGAAAATTCAGATTTCAAAATGTAAAAAAAAGTGGGGTACCTTGCAATTTTTTTTCGGCGAAAAAAAAAGTTGGGTACCTTGCAATCTTTTTCATCAGTATTAGATAGGGGAAAAATACTAGTAATAAGATATGAGAAAATTCAGATTTCAAAAGGCGAAAAAAAAGTTGAGTACCTTGGAATCTTTTTCTTCAGTATTAGATAGGGGAAAAATGAGGAAGCCCAAAAGACGGCGGGGGTTTTGGTGAAGTGNTATGGGAATAAGATAGGAGAAAATTCAGATTTCAAAATGTAAAAAAAGTGGGGTACCTTGCAATTTTTTTTCGGCGAAAAAAAAAGTTGGGTACCTTGCAATCTTTTTCTTCAGTATTAGATAGGGCAAAAATACTAGTAATAAGATATGAGAAAATTCAGATTTCAAAAGGCGAAAAAAAGTTGAGTACCTTGGAATCTCTTTCTTCAGTATTAGATAGGGGAGAAATGAGGAAGCCAAAAAGACGGCGGGGGTTTTGGTGAAGTGTTAATTTTTTGCCGTCATTTATAATGACGGCATGGGCCACTAGTACCTTAATACTGATCCTGATACAATTCGATACCTTCTGGCACGACTGCCACACAAATTGATACATCACATACGATTGGCTACAAGTCGACAGACTATACTCCTACCGCCTTCTAAACATTCCTTAGGATTTTTTTTAACCCCACTCTCTTGACTATAAATACACATTCGATATTTAACGTGGGATAGGCGTTACTGATGTCGTGAATTCGACTCGGGCCATCGTTTAGTCCTCGGTCCGAAAAGCTTGATGCATACACACCCAGATAATAGGACGGCACCGGCTTCTCTCGTTCTCTGGCTGGCTTCGGCAGTCCGGATCTAGCTTTTATACTTGGCTAGTTGGTTGAAAGTAAACAGCCAGCCTATCTGTACCGGCGAGCAGATTTCATCCTCTCTGCCGCTGAAATGTGTTTGTTCGATCGACTGTTTTCCTCTCTAATTAATTACCCGTCCCGCCTACATGGTAGATATGCATACCAAATTCAAGGTCTCGTGATATGGTAGCTACCTAATGACCTTTCCCGCTTATACATTTCCTAGATTTTGCATTATTTGTAATAAATCGAGAGTGGAGCGTGAGGCTATACTGTTTTTCTCCCTAAAAGCTCTAATTATCCTCTACTAACGGCTCCATTGAAACCAAACACTGCTACCGTGGTCTAGATATATATCGTAAGTGTAAGCATATATAAATAAATGTTTGCAGCAGGCCTTGGTTTGGCCGCAATAGCCCAGGAGATGCAATAGCAGAAACACAAAATATAAGATCCAAGGATAGGCGTGAGCGCTCGCTGACGTCACAGGCCTGCGCTCGCTGACGTCACAGGCCTGCGCTCGCTGACGTCACAGGCTTGCGCTCGCTGACGTCACAGGCCTGCGCTCGTTGACGTCACAGGCCTGCCCTCGGTTGTCGCTTGCTTGACCGACGCCAAGCTTAGCGTCGGTGCGATGGCGTCCCTCGCAGGTTGGCCAACTCATGAAGATAAAATGCGTAGTACCTGAATGCTCGTTTTGGTGTTAATTTAGGTATGTAGTATTGACACGACAACAGGGCTGAATATAAAGTTTGCGTACCTGTTACATGCTAACTCTTTTTAGAAGCAATTACACCTTCTTTTCCATTTTTATTCACGTTAAAACTAAAGTTCTTATTAGATTCCTGCTGCAGCATTCGAGAATTTTCTATTTTTCTATAAGCCCAATGACTCCCCATCGTTTTTATTCAATGCTTACCGATGCCCATTTTCCTCAAACGATGCATAAATGCTGTAGAATCTTTTCAATAATTCCTAAATAGATGATAGAGCTGCAAATGCTGCTGGTCTAGACCGCAACCGAAAATTCACTTAATCGATGAAACTAATGCTGCCCCGATGATCGTGCGGGATGAAGAATGATGCCATTTATGTAAATTCACACTGACGCTGTAGACAGCACTTATTCCGTTCCCAGAGAGCTACGGCCACACGACGTCGGAGAATATCTGATGTACTTACGCAGTGTGAAAGACCATTGCCAAAGTGCCACTGCAACTGGCTGCTATTCGTTGAAGCACGCAATTACATGGACGGAATATCGGGCCCAAGTCCATGGTAAAGCCAAAATCACGACGATGAAAACTTGATGAAGCTTATGAAGCATCCTGGGCCATATTGAAGGTCCACTGCATCTGGTTGTTATTCATGAAACACACAATCTTTTGATGAATCCCGGGCCCATCAATTAACAGGTGATACGGTGACATCGATGAACGTACAGATACCTTGGCTAAGCGCTGGAGTTTAGGCGCAACAAAATCACCCAAAACTGGGGATTCCACTATATCAACTAACGATATTGACACAAGACCCTCCATACCCACTTTAGCAAAGTGTCCGCAAGGACACATATGCTAATCTTGGTGCCAAGACGAGTACCATGCCTCAACTAACCGAAAATCCTTTCCTGACCCGAGTCGAACGTTGTCATTCGGATCCTCACGAAATTTGCCATGATCGATCATGTTTGAGAATCCTAAGGTTCGTTTCTGAGCTACAATCGCTCTCGCTACCCAATAATACTTCTCTGGCATTGTTTTTTTTTTTTTTTCAAAACAAGGCCCAGTGTTCTATGCAGTTGCTAAAAGATTTGTACCAAGTATTATTGGGAGCAATTATTTGTGGTAGAATTATTTTAGTAAGAAATTGTGTACATTATTTCTCTTGATGTAACGGCAAGTAATTGTACTATCATATATATATATGCATCACGATATCCTAACACGGCGATGGCCAACGTAAGGCGTCACAATCAGCAATGGACCATCGTATTAACAAATTAAAAAAATACAAAGATCTCAAACCACAGACATCAAACAAAAGCAGTATCCCGTATAACTTCGGCCTGTGTGCGACTTTTACACCAGTAATACCTTCTATTCCTACCTGATAAAAGGTGCAAAATGTAAAGCCAAAGTTTTTAGAGTAAGTTAAAGCCTGCTTTAAAAAGTTAACTATTATTTGCCTAGTAGCTAACATGCTCCAAACCTAATGACCTTTCAAAACTTTAATAGTAATTGATATTGTTATGGATCTGGGGAATATTAAAACAAACTGTCATTTTTCGAATAGGTCAGTAATGATATTTACTATGTTTGTTGACATATTTAGGTGAAATAGGGCATTCTAAGACGTTTTTAATGAATGATATTTTCGCCGCAAATGCTTAGTTTTCGAGATATTTGACTTTAAAATTTTCACTGTTTTCGTATGAGAGAAAATAAAATTCGCCATTTTGACTAGCACGACAACACTTCACAGTTTTTTATGCATATATTTCTCGTAGGATATTTTCAGAACTAGTCTTTGATTGCCTAACCTTAATGAATAAGCGCAACGTTGTGCCGAAAAACTATTACGAGGCTTCATTCTTGATGCCTCGCCACGGCCGTAAAGGCGCATCTTAAAGTCTTTCACAAGAAGCAATGGCGACTTTAACGTCAAATACCTCTAAAAGTAAGCATTTGCGATGAAAACGCTATTCAGGAAAAGTCTTAGAATGCTTTATTTTCCCTAAATATCTCAACAAAAATGTTAAATGTCATTACTGACCTCTTCGAAAAATTAACCAAATTAACTTTGTAACCCACTCTTTGTTTGTGTTACTAAAAACAGATGGTTCAAACTAGTAGGGCTGTTTTTCTGTAATTTCAGCCTTACTTCATTACTTCATCGGCATTGGAAGTACAACCGATGACGATGCCCATCGTATGCCATAGCCGATGGGATGTTCAGCAATTTCATCGGACCAGTGCTTCCTCATAACACCATCGCCGATTGTTTGATACAATTTCCATTGGACCATCGCTTTCGCCGATGGATATTTGCGATGTTAAATCGTATCATTGTAGTTTTTCCGATGGCGATAGTCTTCACACCATCGCCATCGTATAATCGGCGATGGCCATCGTGCTAGGCTTTGCTAATAGTCTTATTATAACCTTGAGTACACTTCACCCTCTCGGTGGTGAAGTGACAACGGTTCGGCATCGCATCAACGGAGGCCCGGGTTCGATTTACCGGACGGCACGCTACGGATTTACACTGCGTGGAGCACTCCAGCACCGAGAGGCCAGGCGATGCACGATGAGGGATCCTAAATTGACTCTCAGCAAGGATTGCTTCTCCTGCTCTTCACACTACTGGATCTTCAAAATTCTAGAATTAAGGCAAAAAGAAAACCTCGATAGGTGTATCCATTGTACCCTGTATACGAGATAATAATCATATTTGTTTTGTTTGTTTGTTTTGAAATTTTGCTTTGTAGCTCCTGAGACCAACATCATGATTCAGCAAACCTTTCAGAGCACCTATGAGAATAATGGGATTTTTTCTGTTTTGAATATCTGACTCTATATCATAGTATTACAAATTACGATGCAATTTATATACGTTTTATTTAAAGTTGACCAATTATTTACTCAAAACAGTATTGCTTAATACAAACGAGTGGTTAGATTGTGATCGTGGGTCGCACTGTACATCCTTTTTCTAAGGGAGTTCCACACAGCAATCTCAGCCTTTTTGAAAGGATAGAGAGTCCTTCACATCATTCATGAGGCTGTCATCACAGGACAAAGTGACTTCTTTCACCCAGCAAGTGCCCACCTCACCCGTTCCTCAAGATGAGCTCCGACCCTCGCCGCGACCATGTGTTGGCCTACGTTACCATGGCAACAGAACAATGCGGCCTCGACCACAGGCAAAGTCAGGCTGCCTCAGTCTCGCCGCGAGCAGGCAAGCGACAGCTGCGTTTTTACCAGCGTAAAAGATTTCGGAATAATCTAGTGTTCACAAGAAATAATTAGAAAGATAACAAAGAATTCTTCAGAATTAAACTGCTGAGTTTCAGCTAGCTTTCCCTTCAGAAGCTGCAAGAGCGAGAGGAGAAGATCTCTCAATGGACACCGGTGTAGCTGCCAGGCCTATTCAGCGGTAAGTATTTTTAGAATAAAACTTGTGTAGTAGTAGTCGTCAATCATATATTAGATTAGTGATTGCTGTAATCATATTTAACAGAGTACATCTACTACTGATATCCCCTAGACTACAGAGCAAAACTCGTACGTGTTAGAGCTAGAGAACGTGTGCAAAATTTATACGAACCACAACAGATTTTGCTGTCACATTTATGGGCCGTGATTTTTTTCTGTTCCCACCTGCAGTGGCTTTACTTTACCCGGGACGATACTGAGATGTATTCAATGTCAAAATACGCCTAATGCATTTATTTTTACGCCTGGAAGATACAGTGTCATCTTCAATGGGAGAATAGCATTCAGACCCAGAGGCCAGTTTGACGAACCGCGTTCAGTAAACTCACGCGATGCCTTCTGTTGACACGACGAAAATAAGCTATGATCCCAATAGGTTTGACTTGTCCGATACTTCAGACAGGTGCGCTGGTTTCGCCCCTTTGCACTGATAAAGACTTAAAAATCCATTTAAAACGTCACGTTTTCATCTACTCAAACGTTATTGGATTGCTTCTACCACCGGGGACGCGAGTCAAGGAGATGGAACTAAGGTTCTGCTTCACAGGTCGTGACGACACGCGAAGCTTCAAGTGGATATGATTTGTGCTTCCTTGCTAGTGAGCAGAACGTTTCTTAATTTTGATAAGCATAATAAGAAATTTCCTTGCTAGCGAGCAGAACGTTTCTTAATTTTTATAAGCACAATAAGAAATTTCCTTGCTAGTGAGCAGAACGTTTCTTAATTTTTACAAGCACAATAAGAAATTTCCTTGCTAGCGAGCAGAACGTTTCTTAATTTTTATAAGCACAATAAGAAATTTCCTTGCTAGCGAGCAGAACGTTTCTTAATTTTTATAAGCACAATAAGAAATTTCCTTGCTAGTGAGCAGAACGTTTCTTAATTTTGATAAGCATAATAAGAAATAAGATTATTGCTTAGAGCTAACACAAGAACAAATGTATTTGCTAAGGGCAAAGTTAAAGGGTTTGCCAATTGAAAAGTTTATGCCGACAATGAAAAAATGAGTGTTTTTGAAAAACTTTATTCACAACAATATCGTCCTCAGGTTTCCTGTCTTTAACTTGATTCTATCTGTCAACGTGCTAATAAATGTTTCCCTTTTAAGATTTTTTACGTTTTGATGTGAAATATCAATCCAACTCATGGTCAATCTCTGCTCGTGATGTCAACCTACAAGGACACATAAATTGTTTTGTAATTTTCGAAATAAGTGATAATTAGAGGGAGCTACTATGATTTTCACTGGCCGTGTTACACTGTTTTTCGCTAATAATTCTTAAACGAATTGTCGGATCACTTTGG
>LQNS02276867.1:5446742-5461281 GCA_001587735.2 Parhyale hawaiensis
GGGGGAGCATGTACTCTTTTCTTGAAGTAAAACACATCTAATCTGCTAACTACAATTAGTTTTAGTACATACAGTGGCGCAAGAAAACTCCACACCGGCAATATTTTCATTCGATTCTAAATTACACTGATTTTAGGTTTTTAACCGTAATAACCTACATAGCAAACTATTAATTAATATATCCTCTTTTAATTACTATAGAGTCTTATCATATACCAAATAAACTAACCATATTTTTGCGACAGTAAAAAATATATATCAGAGCAATAGAAAGTCCGCATCATTGAAAGAAGTTCTTGGAATGAATTTTTAATCAATATCATGATGAAACCATCAACGATGTACAGCTGGTAATAATAAGTAGAGTAACTCTTCTGTGATTTTACAGCACACAATCCCTCTGGCATCTCCCCGATTAGTTTCCTACCGAACTTCGGTGAAAGATCGTACCACTTTCTGTTAATATTATCAAGATTAAGAACATTTTCTTAGCAAACCTGGTTAGCGTTTTAATATAGATTTTCCATAGGATCCAAGTCGGCAGTTGGGCTGGCCACTCTAAATATGCAACGTGTTGGCTCTGTAGGAATCTCCTGGTTGGGTGTTTTGGAGAATTGGAGAATTTCCCAATTCCAATTGGCCTGCATTAAGATGGTAATTACTAGCGAATTATCATCATAATGGGAACAAAATTTCAAGCAACATGTCCAGGCTAATTGAATCGGCTGTTTACATGAACCAGAGGCACTGCACCACGAGCGCTGATTGCTTCCCAAACCATGACAGAAACGCCACCTTCTAGCGTTGAAACGGTACACCTTGGATGGAATTTTCCACCTCCTTTGCTTCGTAGAGCAAAATGCCTGCCTTCACTGCCTAGCCTCTTGTACGTGCTTTCGTCGTTAAACAGCGGTATTCGCCAGCAAGACGTAACGATCTTTTACCATTTGACGAACTGCAAACACTTTTGATTCTTCATCGTCATCACTCATCATTAGTTAGCGACCTGCGATACAGCTTCCCGTTCCAAATTCTTTCAACCTTTACTTGCTTGTAGAACAAACAAGGTCATACAGAAGGGGAGAGCAATTGCCCCCCCCCCCTCCTCCCTGCCCTGTCAGTAGGGATGGAGGGGTCGGAAAGTGGGCATTTAATTCGCATTTTCGAAAGAGGAAAAGGTCTAGAGGCTAGAGCCACTAACATATGTATACCTTCCAAGTGGGATTCGTTACTTAGTGATAATCTCAACATGTCCTGTCCGAGGACTCTCCTGTCCACCAACTTAAAAATGCTACGTTTGCCACGGTACACAAGAGCAAACTGGATGGTGTGTCAACACCAACGCAGTGGCAAAGGAGTTAATCAGTATCATCTTATTAGCCGCTGACAAATGAAAGCAATTCTTTGGAGATGCGCAAATGTGATTGTTTTCATACACATTTACAGTGGCGCCAGGAAGAAACCCCGCATGGCAATAGTTTAGGCAAATTTTAAATTACCCTATCGACTCATCATTGTGTTTGTTTCCAAGTTTTGTTCATAATTTTCTAATATTCAATAATTTGTCAGCAGATGTTTCTTTAGAACGCGATATAAAAAATCGTACAAGGCAACAAAATACTCCACACTTCAGAATTAAACAATAATTCGGTCTCTTCCGCTGCGTTTCAAAGCATTTTTACTCGTGCTAACAGTTGCTCCATTGTAGTCAACTTTATCTTCGATATAATTTAGTCTTTATTGTTTAAACTGCCACGTCTTCCTTTCATTCATCTCTAGAAACTTAAAAGACGCGATGATACTAAATTAAACAACCAAGAAATAAACAGGCAGAAGACTAAAATGTGCTGAGAAAATCTTTGACTGACTGTAGAAAGACATTAGCAGACTTCAACATGTGCAGGGTTCGATGTGTAGCCCAAAATCACAAAATCAGCCATCGAAGAGGACCCTCCTTCGGCAAAGACGTGTCTTGAAAATCTGAACTATTAGAATCAAACTTAATACTGATCCTAAGATTAAAAACATTGTGACGTTGTGGGAAAGTGTTCTATTTCTACAATCAAGAATAAATTTAAAGGACTTCGGTTGATAGGCTGCATTGCAAGATGCGAACCGGCGATGAAGAAGAATCCAAAGTGTCATTTGAAGTTCGTCAAAAGGCACGATATTCGTAAAGCGTCTTATTGGCGAAGACTGGTATTTAACGATGAAAGCAAGTACAATAGGCTAGCCAGTGATGGCTGACAGATAATTTTCGACGATGGATGGGTGAAAATTTTCAACCCAGCTGAACTGTTCCAATAATACATGGTATGAGGAGCCGAGAGTGTTTATGATCCTGGGCCTCTGGTTCATTCAAACGAGCGATTTAGCTTGTTTGGTCATGTCGACTAAATATTTTGTTCTCCACTGTGTCGATAATTTGCCAGTGAATTCCAGCTTATTACAGAACAATGCTCTAGTCAACGCAGCAGCCACTGTCACGCTGTCACGAGATTCTTCGAAAGCCATCACTTTGCATCTTCGGATTGGCCTGGCCTCTCACCAGACTTGAATCCAATAGAGAATGTATGACATTACATCAAGAACCTATTAGGCAACAGAAAATTGGCAATAAGACTTATATTCTAGCAACCTAAACTCTCAAAACTTGAACATATGCTAATTTTAAAATGCATTTAAAAGATAAATGCAAATAATAAATGCATTGCATTGTTTTGGTAAAGTAGCAAGGAATTTCATACCCCATAAGTTCCCCTCTTACCAGAAAAGTGCCCCTCTGACACAATCCTGCAACTGTCGCCCTCAGTTCGTTTCAGCGCCCCTGTTTCACGTGTCGCTGATGAGATTGAGCGGATGTGGAGCCCCATGCCTACAGTCTTGCTTGTGGGAGATATCAACTTTGCCAATGTAGATTGGGCTGAGGGACGGCCAAATGGTGGCTCCTACGAGCAAAGGCTCCAGTTTGCATCCCTGAAAAGTATCACAGAAAAGTTTGCTCTGGAACAGTGCATTACCGTACCCACAAGGCAGAAGAATATATTGGATCTCTTCTTCTTCAATGACAGTTAATCGGTGAGAGAAGTGGAGCTGGAGGACACGACCATATCGGATCACCGGTTAATAACAGTTGTCATGGACTAAGTGATCAGCAGTGCAGATCAGGATACTGCTGCGAGAGTCAGAGACAATGCATTCTGGTCCTTTAATTTCTGGAGTAATCAGACCGACTTGGAGGGGATTAGAAGCGATTTATCTGTCATTGACTGGGCAGGGGCGCTTATGGGGATGTCGCCTTCGGAGATACTGGACGAGTTCTGCCGGATCCTTGCTGAGGTCTGCCATAGACATTTGCCGAAAAAAAGGGTGGTTCGCCTGGCGCGATCTATTCCTAGGGATCGAAAAACATTAGTGAGAAAGAGAGCGCGATTGCTGAAACGTCTTCCAACAGTTGTAAGCAGTGCCGTTAAGGATCGCATTTCGAATGAAGCTGCCGAAATAGAGAGGAAGTTGCGGGAGTCGCTAGAGCTGGAGCCCGCTGCGGAGGAGTCGCGTGCAGTGGAGGCCATCGGAAGAAATCCAAAATATTTCTACCGCTATGCCAGCAGCAAGTCCAGTGCGCGAGTGACTGTGGCCCGCTCAAGTTATGAGAGCAAGTTATAATTGACGCAAAAGAAAAGTGTCAAATATTGAAGCAACAGTGCGAGTCTGCATTCAGTTGCCCGCTGTTGTGAGATGCGCAGACGGTTGTCGATGCACTGTTAGCGGCATCGGAGCAACCGCTTGTGTCGGACGTTAACTTCAGTGAGGGGCATATTGCTTCGTGTTTGCAGCAGTTGTCTTCGACATAGGCCTTTGGGCCCGACGGCATTGCTGCGGTACTTCTGATGAAATGTAAACAAGAGCTGAGGGCGACACTTGACGCAGGTGAGGTTCCTACGCTGCTCAAGAAGGCCAATGTCACCCCCATATATAAGGGCGGCGAAAGACTTAATTCTAAAAACTATCGGCCGGTCGCCCTGACCTTCCACTAAGTGAAAATATTCGAAAAAGTAGTTGTGAAATGCCTAGTTGAATATATGGAGGACTCGGGGTTGCTTAACCAGAATCAGCTTGGCTTCAGGAGGGGCAGGTCGTGCCTGTCTCAGCTACTGGAGCAACAGAGTCTCATTGTGGACGCACTTGGCAGAGATAGCTCAGTGGATGTAGTCTACCTGGACTTCTCCAAAGCTTTCGATAAGGTGAACCACGGAGTGTTGCTCCGTACGCTATCAGACCTACGAATTGATGGCAGACTCTTGAGGTAGATCCATGGTTTCCTTGTGAACGGACCCAGGTCATTGCAACGGGAGGTAGCCCCTCGGAAGAGTCTGTGGTTGTCAGTAGAATTCCCCAGGGGTCTGTGGTGGGTCCCCTACTTTTTCTCATACACGTGAACGACATGGACGCTAGCTTGCAGTTCTCTCGTGCATCCTTCTTTTCTCGTGGTACGAGGGTGTTAATGGAGATTTTCAGTGAGGAAAGCTGTAGAATGATGCAAAGCGACTTGAGACGTATCTACGAGTGGGCGATCAGCAATAATATGAGGTTCAATGACAGCAGATTTGAATTGCTGAGGTATGGGAAACATCCGGGCGAATGGTTTCAATACGTTTCGGCTTTTGGTGCTGAAATTGAACGAAGAACGTCGCTGCGGGACCTCGGCGTGGTTGTTCAGGACTCCTGTTACTTTGGAGAGCAGATAGACTTAATTGTGCGTCGAAGTCGTAAGCTAATGGGTTGGGTATGGCGGACCTTTGCGAAGAGAGAAGTGGGACCGATGCTCACACTCTCCAGAGTACTGATCCTTCCCTTAACGGAGTACTGTTGCCAATTGTGGAGCCCCAGGACGGCTCCGGTCAACGGTCTTTGCCTCTTATAATGCTGCCAGCTACAAACTTTCAAAATTTTTAGTCCCTATTTGGTCACCTCTAACGGTCAATGATTATACCATTGAAAATTCATGTAAGTTTGTTGATTGTATACGCTCTTTTAGCAATGCTCAGCGATATTTTATGGCATCGCTCGATGTAGAAAATCTTTTCAGTAATATTCCGCTTTATGAAACTGTAGACGTTATTTTACAACATTTTTTCAGGACCCTGTATCGACTGTCATTAGTTTAGGTCGTTCATGTTTTAAAACCTTACTTGAACACTCTGTTCTTAATTTTTCATATTTGACGGCAAACTATATAAACAAATTGACGGCGTAGGGCTGGGTCTCCCATTAGGCCCCACGTTTGCGAACGTCTTCATGTGTTATCATGAAAAGTACTGGCTACAAGACTGCCCTCCTGATTTCCGCCCTTTCCTGTACAAGCGTTATGTTGACGACATATTTTTATTGTTCTCTCACTCCTCTCATCCGGCTAAATTTGTAGATTATCTCAATAGCAAGTATGTCAATATAAAATTTACAATGGATTGTGAGACAAATGGAACATTGTCTTTTTTGGATATTTTAGTCTCAAGGAAAGGCGAGCAATTTGAAACTTCAGTTTACCGCAAGACACTTTTACAGGTTTTCGAGCAAGTTTTTTTAGTTTTACACCCCGAATATTTAAAATCAACAGTATGAAAACTCTGCTTTCACGTGCTTTCAAAATATCGTCAACCTTTTTGAATTTGCATTCAGAATTTCAATTCCTTGCCAGTTTTTCCGCCAGAATTGTTACCCAACTAATTTAGTTTTTTCACACATCAAAAAATATCTTGCCGTCCGTTACCAATTTAACACCAACGAGTTGCCATCGAGGAATCGGTGTTTCTTTGTCATGCCGTTTTTTGGGGGACAGTCGGCAAAATTACGTATTGAATTATCCAGGCTTTTATCTAAATATTTCTCTGACTTAGACTTCAAAATAATTATGTCAGATAAATATAATATTGGTTCACTGTTCCGGTACTAAGACGCACTTCCCTGTGGCCTTCAGGGGTCTGTTGTATATAAATACAGTTGTGAACTATGTTCATCTTCGTACGTGGGTTCTACTTCCCGTACACTTTTTAAGAGATCTTCTGAACACGCTGGGAGAAGCTTTCGTACCGGTAACATCCTAGCCCATCCTCCATTTTCANACGCTTACTACGTGCAATAGCTCTGACCTTAGAATAGTTGAATCGCTTTATATCTTTAGACTGAAACCGATTTTAAATGACCAGAATAGTGCTCATCCACTTTTTATAGTTAGTCATTAGGTTTCTTGTTCTATGAATTCATATGTATTTTAGGTATTAGATTTGCATCTGTCTCTGTAATATCTTTGTCTTTACAGAGTACTGATGATGGGCGAAGGCCGAAACGCTTGCCTTTTATAATTCGACGTTCTTATTTTAATGTGGTTTAGTTGATTCAATAAATATGACCTTATCTTTTATAATTTTCGTTCTTACTTTTATTTTACGACTGCGTCTATGTTTTGTAATTGATGCCAGAGAATGTTAATAAACTTTATTATTATTTTTATTTTACGACTGCGTAGTAAAGCAGACTGTCAATTCTTTGAATACTTAAAAGTATTATCCTAAACTGCCTTAGAGTAATAGTAAATGGATCACTATACGCACGTTAAACTAGTTAGATCAGCAAAAGTCTGGTTCTTTCGTATTTCCTTCCTGAAATAAGCTGCATCAGCCAGGCTTTTATAACCGTAGATCTCAGGTAGTTTTTATTTTTTCAGTTCGCCTCAGAAAAAGGATGCTGAAATGTCATAGACTAATTTTCAAGATGAGGTTAGTGTCCTGGCTGATATCTTCTGGTAACTGCAAACCTACGACTTTTGTACATATTGCATAAAATCTACTACTGCACTTATGCCAATTATCTAAGGAAAATATTCACAATGAGTGGGATTTACGAAAGCAAGAAGGAAATGCCGCCGTGCTACATAAATAGCTACCGTACTTAAGACCAGTGGGATTGGCATTCAGAAACGCACGAATATTTTTCTTCACAATTAGCGAGAACTTCGCTGTCACATATGAGGATTGTTTTCACAGCGGGTGCTAATGTCCACCTGACAGGGCTCCTGACATTGTTGGATGGGTTAAACATTCCAGTAATTGTCTTCAGGTAATCGTACCAGGGCCCGATTTACGTCAAGAGGGACCGCGACCAGTTAACCTGTCGTTCCCAAAAACTGTGCTCTTGCTGAGGCTCTAGAAGCAGCTCATAATAGACAGTGTCATTGCAGTCACTTGAGTTCCACCTCCCGTTTTATTCAGTCGTAAATAAACTACAAACACTGACTTCAAACAGGTTAGGTTGTGAAATATATTGTCCAAATCTCCAGCGTGAGAAACAACGCGCTGGGTTCAATAACGAATATTTCGATGCGGGAACTGGAGTTCCCGTCGGGAAGGAAAGGGTTAAGCCATGGGCCCCAGAACGGTGACAGCGCCAGAAGGGGCTTAAGCCCCAAATAAGTAGCCGAACTTCCCCTCAGCTCCCCACCCTAATATTGCTATAATGTAACCAACATACATTAATGTATGCATTGTGTAGCCACTCCACATATTACCCTAACCCCCGCAGCCCCTCTCAAGTGCAACTATCGTAGCCCGCCACTGCTTTATCGCAATATACTATAACAGAAATGCAAGAAATCCATATACTAGACATAACGGTCTTCAAAGACACATCAAAGGCTTAGATGTACCAATCAATATCATTAGATATTAATATTATTAAAGTATATTTTGTTGAATAAAGCTTTTCAAAACATTCACTGTACTCTTATCTCTATCTAAAGTGGGCCTTTTCCTATTATTATATCGATTTCTTCTTTAAGAGGGGTCAACTTGGTAGGGGGCGGCAACTACGCCAGTCCATTGTCTCTTTCTAAATCAGGCCTTGGACCGTTGTTCTCTATTTCCAGAAGACATTACATATATCAAGATGGCTGAAATAGACATATCGTGTGCGTTGAGAACCAATAACATTGACGAACACTTTCAGCAGCATGAACCTGAAAACCCAAATCGGAGACGGCTACATTTACGTGAAGAAGAAAAGACCAACAATAGTGTGAATTACTTTAAAAGTGATAATATTAAGAATCCCCAAATAGTGTGAATTACTTTTATATTAAGTACCCACAGTAGCAGGGGACTGCGTGCTATACAGTTGTGCTGAGGGTTCCGGGAACGATCCCCAGGCCACTGAGGCCAGGTGACCGGTCTTTGTCTTGGCGTTCGGCGCGCTGAATCAGCACATTTGCTTGGTGTACATTGCTATCGCGGGGTACTTACCTTCGAGTAGGGGGTGGCGGGTCATTGAATCTTCCACTAAAATGCGCCAAAGTTCCAAGCAATTCGTCGTCGGCTGCAGCTGTACTTATTCTTCTGGGGCTAGTTGGCTTATGTCTGCCGCACGAACCAGTGCGTATGGTTTCCCAGTCGAGGGTGCAGTCCAGATGACTACCTTTACCAGTTCTCCTTTGTTTTTGGAAAAAATATGTATTATGTACATATACACGGACAAATGTACAAGATACCTAGGCCCTACCAACTATCCACAAAAAATCGAGAGTATGCCTATTAGTGAGTGAATTTGAGGGCACGAGAATATCTAGCAGTATCTGATGAACTCCAGCGATATGTTCTAGCACTATGGCATCAGAAGCATTCAGCATCATCGGCAAGGCCGCGAGCAGTAAGTGGCTGGACGCAGAAGTGACAGGGGTTTACACGTGGGGTGGTGTCCAGGATTGCCCGTTAATGATTCTCCAGCCGCATCACCTCACTTGTTCAGCAATAGGTTTACCGCTATAGCATCGCTAATATTAGGACGTAGAGCGCTCAAGGAACTTAATATATGCACGAGCAGCATTGCGTGTACGCATCAATGGGCTGTGTTACGGAAGTAAGCATAAATGATACGAGGGGAATGGAAAGGTTCCCTGATGTTGAAAAAAAATTAACTTGAGTTTAAGGTTGCCTTGGAATCATTCAAGGGTGTTACCCTACATGAGTGTGAAGAAAATTTTCTCCATGCGTTGGTCCCACCAACTGAGCCTAAGCCAGAATTACCAAATCGTTTGAGTGTGGCGGGAGGAGGTGGGCTCCGAAATGACAGGAAGTTTGCAAAAAAATTTATATTTTCTGTAGGTTCACTGCCAGTGTTGTGCGTGCTTGCTGAGTTATGTTCCCATGATGTTATAAATGCTATGTCTTTTTATTACCTCCGCTTAGGAGGTTATGCTTTCGTTTTGTTTGTCTTGCTGTTTGTCTGTCTATCTGTCACCAAGATAACTCAAAAAGTTATGAACCGATTTGGACGAAATTTAAAGGGATTGTTAGGTATGTTAGGAGTAACAGATGATTGACGTTTGGTGAAGATTTGTCCATCTGTTTGTTTGT
The DNA here is from genome assembly GCA_001587735.2 of Parhyale hawaiensis. Lineage (NCBI taxonomy): Eukaryota > Metazoa > Arthropoda > Malacostraca > Amphipoda > Hyalidae > Parhyale > Parhyale hawaiensis. The sequence goes on from LQNS02276867.1 coordinate 5,456,147, forward strand.
TTGTCTGCGTCATTTTTCTCAATGCCCTAATTTAAAAAGTTATGATGGATTTTTATGAAATTGACGTACATGAGTTGTTAGGTACATCAGAAATAGTACATGACCAAATTTTGGTAATGATCCGTCTGTTCGTTCGTTTGTCACAGTTTTTAATTTTATGCTTGTTAGCACAATAACTAAAAAAATAATGAATGGATCTTTATGAAATTTATAGGTGTTGTTAGTAATGTCAAAAGAAATAAATGATTAAATTTTGGTGCAGATCGGTTCGTTCGTTTGTATGTTTGACTCATGTTTGTCATAACGTTTGTTAGCAGTATAGCTCAAAAAGTTATGAACGGATCGATCTTCAAGAAAATTGCACAAGCTGTTATAAAAAGGCACAAATCATTAGATTTTGGAGTTTATGCGAAGAAAATTATGGTTTTAGAGACAAATTGAATTTTTTTTTCTACCGTTGCTTCGCTTGGCGGAAGTATGCGCTCTCAGAGTGCTCTAGTTCATAGTTGGATTAGATTACAACGATTCATTTTAATTCGATTTTATCAGAGACACTGAGGCAATTATCTGTTTGTAATAATTTACTACGACTTTTAAATGATGTGTATTAGACATATGAATAAGGAATAATAACTCATAATTACTGCATAATAAATGAAATAGTAAATAGTAATAACAGCTGGGGCACTCAGAGAGCGCATAGCTCCGCCAAGCAAGGCAACGGGAGGAAAAAATTCAAATTGTCTCTGAAACCATAATTTTCTTTGCATAAACTCCAAAATCTAATCATCTGTATCTTTTGATGGTAATAATAGCTTGTGCAATTTCCTGAAGATCCGTCCATACCTTTTTGAGTTATACTGCTAACAAACGTTAAGACAAGCATGAGTCAAACATACAAACGAACGAATCGATCTGCGCCAAAACTTGATCATTTATGTCTTTTAACTTTACTAACAATCCCTATAAATTTCATGAAGATCCATTCATTTTTATTAGTTATTGTGCTAACATGCATAAAATTAAAAACTGTGACAAACGAACAAACAAAAAAACCATTACCAAAATTTAGTCATCTACTCTTTGTTATATACCGAACAACTCATGTTAATTTTATAAAAATCCGTCCATAACTTTTTGAGTTATGGCATTGAGAAAAATATGTCAGACAAACAAACAAACAAAAACACGGATTAACAAATCTTCACCAAAAGTCAATCATCTGTTCCTCCTAACATACATAACAATCCCTGTAAATTTCGTCCAAATCGGTTCATAACTTTTTGAGTTATCTTGGTGACAAACACACGAATAGACACAGAAAAACATGACGAAAACATAACCTCCTTTGCTGAGGTGATGAAGAAAATGCTTGCAATGGATTCATTTAAATGCCAATATAATGATTGCTAGCGCCCTTGAAGGCATGATGCTCCACCATATTTAATGTAGGGCGGACGATACACCTTTCACCTGAGAAAAGATTTATTGGAAAAGATACTAAATTTAATCATGGTAAAGGGCCCCACGTGTCTGTATTTCAACATATGAGGACAGAGGAATTCTTTTCTTAATGAGAAGCCCAAGTCGCGCACATCTAACTCTGCCTAATTGTCCGCTGGGGCAAAACAGTAAAACTCATTCAATCAAATACGAGACATGCAGCCATGAGTACGTATACAGTACATTGCGTGAGCAATTGGTTATGGAGTTGCTGAGAAAAAACAAAAAATCAATGAGATGTGCAAAATATCAATTTAGTATGATTAACTGTGAACGTAGAGATATTCCACAGTGAAATATTTTAAATAATCGCGCGTTAAATTGATTATTCGACTACGCTCGAAGTCTCGAACACAGACAAGCTGGGATTGACGCTTAAGGATAGTGAATTTCAGATTTATTCGTGGGACATACATGGTCATACATGATGATAGTTGAGGAAAAATGGACACAACACAGCGTCGAACAATCGAGAAATTTCTACCCTTGTTTCTCGACAGGGTATTCACGGCAGTTGAAGGTCAATCACAGTGTCTTCAGTGATATCATTTGAACTGCGACAAAAGTCGCGTCTAACTACAGCCTCTGCTCTCGATGCCGAAAGAGCACCAGATTTTCCCCTCTGTCATTGGTTACTCGCATTCGACAGTTACCATATCGTGAATTAGTACTGATGTCATTAAGGCATTTGCTTCAATGTTTCAAATTTCGAGGGGCGCGTGAAAAAGCATTGATGCATAGTCACACCAATGATTGTCTGAAAGTACAATCCTTAGTGAGCATTCCTACTAAATGTTTAGAGTCTAAAAAAGTGGAAATATAAAGTTGGGTAATAAATCATCAATAATCCCTTATCCATTTTAGTTTTTCTGACGCTGAAAACTTGCTATACAACCTTCGTAGTTGAACATCGCTTGATTGATCTCGTGTTGTATTGCTTATCTACAGTGGCGGCTCGTGCCTTGTTTTAGGTGGGGCGTGCCGTGTTTTAGTGGGGCCCGCCGTATATTTTTTTAAGCCATTAGGTGGAAAAGCTATTTCTTATGCTAAATTCAAGTCTTAAATGTGACAAGACTTGAATTCAGCATAGAAATTAGCTTTTCCACCTAAAGCTTAAAAAAAAAGTATGCGGCGGGCCCCACCTAAAACAGGGCACGAGCCGCCACTGCATATCTATGATATTAACTTACTAAACTATAGATAAATAACAGTTTACATAATCAGCAAAAGTTTGTTGCTGCCTATTGTATGTGTTCTACGCTGACAAGATGAGGGGCATTTCAGTACGGCGCGCAAATCAGCGTGGAGCAAAAGTCCGAGCCGATGCTGGCCGAGGCTAAAGGCTTCGTAGTTTTTAAGCTAAACCCTATTGAAATTAAAATACGTATGAAAAGATAGTAACAATTTGCAATATTTATAAGCTTACTGACTCTTAATATTGAAATATAGAACGTTATTGGAAATTCATAAATTTCTAAGTATGTGTCTACATATTACACAGTTTACAGTTTAACCTGCAACTATTTGTTGTATTGTAACACTGCCCCAAGAATTTCATAGATTGCAGCAGGAGGCTAGCTACCCTATTATGTGGAGCTCAGCATCATGGGTGCTTTAGGCTCCCCTTATTCCTTTAGAGGGCAAGAGACCATTATCTGCATACTCCCATAATGCTATTCTTATATGAAAGCTTGTTTCAGCAGCTCAGGTGGGGATAATATAATCCTTGTCTAAACGATATGTTTTTGATTGTGTTTGATAGGATGAGCCACGTGGGTCTTGAATAAAAAATAGCCTCCGCCAACGAGATTATGTTTTCGTCGAGTCTGTTTGTTTTTTGTCTGTCACAAGCGTAACTAAAAAAGTTGTGGACGAAACTTACAGGGAATGTTAGACGTGTTAAGAATAACAGATGATTGACTTTTGGTGAAGATCAATTCAACTCTTTGTGTATCTGTCTGCCTCTTTTTTCTTAGTACCATAACTCAAAAAGTTATGGACAAATTTTTATGAAGGGTACATGATTTGTTAGGGATATCACGAAAAATAAATGCTCAAAGTTTTGTAATGATTTTTTGGTTAGTTCGTTTGTTTCTGCGTTTGATTTCTTGTTTGTTCGCTAAAGACTCAAAAATTATGAATGGATCTGTTTGAAATTTACAGGAGTTGTGAGAAATGTTAAACGGTATAAATGATCAAATTTTGGTGATGATCGGTTGGTTTGCTTGTATGTTCTGACTAATGTTGGTCAGAATGTTCGTCAGCAACATTACTCGAAAAGTTATGAACGGATCTTCAAGAAATTACAGAAGCAATTCTAACAGTCAGTAGGCACATATGTATGACCAGATTTTGTTGCTTATAAAAGGAAATCATAGTTTCAGAATCAATTTGAATTTTTCGTTAACGTTGCCGAGCTTGGCTGAGGTATGCGGAGCCCGTCCCTGCTCCCAAGCAGGTCCCAGGTCACCCTCAGCTAGCATTGACTTGCCTGATGCTCGCCAAAGGGACAAGTATGACTCCTGATCTTCCCGAGTGGCTATAAGTTTGCGTTACTATAGGTGGGATTAAAAGTTGTGTGCTTCGGTCTCAATTTCTTTTTTTTTTAAGTTTTCAAGTAGATAACACCTTTTCAAGAACGCTAAGAATTTTTTTTTCAAACTTTTCTAGAGACTAGGAGGTACACTAGCGAATATTTATTTTCAAACTCCTTACGTGTTGGATCTTCATAATACATTATTATTTTTTATTTCTTTCTTTTTTCTCTCATTCATTTTCTTTTCTAACAGACTGTAGGTTTAGTTCAGAAATGTTCTACATGAAATAAAAAAAAAGAGCTTGAAACTATGATAATTGAGTTCATTCCTAACATTGCCATGATAAACAGTTCGAAGCTATAGGCCCGATGTTCGATCTACGTATTGATAAATACCAGTCTTAGCGGAATGAGGCAAAACAAAGTAACACTCCAGAGTTCCTGGCAATTTTTGCGTAATTCTTGTTTCACTACTCCTCCCAAAACTCTCAAACGACTTTCAATAGTCTTTATTCTATTTCAAGACTTTTAATACTTCTTATTGTAGTTTTCTTTTATTTTGACATGTTAAAATGCCTAAATCGTCGCTGCAATGCACGTAAAAATTAGAACTTGATATTTTTTTGTTCATCTCTCTAGGAACATTTCTGAGCGGTGAAACGGGCTATATATTATACACAGTTCCTTTGTTTACCTCGTCAAGGAGGTTATGTTTTTCTCGTGTATGTCTGTCCCTTAGTCTGCCTCTTGTAAGTCACCAAGATTACTCAAAAACTAACTAACGGACTCTTATGAAATTTACAGGGATTGTTGGACATATTGACAGAAACAGATGATTAACCTTTGGTATAAATCCGTTCACCTGTCTGTCTGCCTCTGTTTTTCGTGCGCCAACTCACAAGGTTCCGGACGGAATTTTATGAAGTGCATATGATTTTTTGGGTATAAAACGTAGAGTGCTTGACCGAAATTTTGTTGATATGTTTGTTCGACTCTGTGATGTGTTTGTTCGTCTCTGTGATGATGATATGTTTGTTCGTCTCTTTGTTTCTCGCTGTGTTTGATCTTGATATAATGCTTGTTAGCTCAATAACTC
>LQNS02276867.1:5476213-5487784 GCA_001587735.2 Parhyale hawaiensis
AAAAAAAAAAAAAAATACTCGTCGCTTAATTCTGATGAAGTGCGCCAACCTCAAGTCTGCTGCACACGAGAACCTTTCTCCCTACTCTTCGGATTACGCTGCCAGGGATGCAGATTCGTCTTAGCTAATATATTGTGTTCAAATATTGCTTAAACTCTGAGCATCCGCTGCAGCTATTCCGCTACAGTGAGGGCCTGTTGCTAAGTTTCGAATCTCTCCTGTAATTTCTATAGAGTTTTTATTTATCAATGATTCCTATTTGGAATTGGGTATGTGTTCATAATTATCATTATTGAGGAAAAATTATTTTGTTCTGTAGAATTTCTAAGGGTTCCTTCAGTATTAGAAAAGAGAAAATTAGGATGATATGGGTCTGAGACATCAATGAGAACATTGCTTTTGTTCTGTGAAATTTCCATAAGTTCCAGCTAAAGTATTTATCATTATTATCCTTTAACACACATCGCTGAATTGTGCGCGTTGAGCAAACGGATACACTTCGTCTAATCTAACGAGTTTTATCTAACCAACTGCACTCTTTCTAATCTACTGCAGCTGAACGCGCTGGAAATCAATTATTGTGTATGGACTGGAGTAAATTAACACAGAACGGCATACACTGAAACTCAAAAGTAATATTTGCAGCAAAATACATAAAATTTCAGTCTTTTATTCTCGTAGCTGGATAGTATAATTCAATTTCTGAGCATGACAATAGTTGTATTGCTCATTTATTCCCATGCCTCGGACATCACTCCAAAGAACTTTAGAAATGTGCTTATATCTTCATATAAGATATGTAATTCTTCAACCTCATAAGTTTGCTTTGTAATTTTACCAGTTGATATCGCAAGCGTTTCTCCTGCTAGGGATTCACACGTTGTCATGCAATTGATGCAAAAACTACATAATGTCATTAGGTAAATGCTTTTTGGGGAAATTATAATTTATTCCATTCGCATTCAGGATTAAGTATTTTGTTCCTTAATACAGTTTCTTTTCTCCTGTGTATGCGCATTGTTTCTATCTCTCAGATCGGAGGTACGATCTATTCGTAGTGTTCTTCAATCGCATCACCTTTGCTTTCATGGTTTTTTGAATTTTCCCTTTTTCCCCATACATTTAACTGCGAAACACATTGAAAATTTCCGGGTGTTCACCTACTATTATCATTATTTTTTTGTTGCATTTACTAAACATGCGTCACAAGTGCAGTAAAAGCTGATGCACACCTTACCGATTTAGCAACAATATAATTATAACGGTTTGATTTTAGATATTTTTTCCGTTTGCCATTATTTAATATAGTTGTATCATTTCCAATGAGTTTTCTCGGTGGACCAGCTCATAAACGAATGAAAATGGACAGGCATTCTTTTCGTGTGTACTAGACGCCTCGTAACCCGTTGGGTCTACATCACCATTTTCTCTGCTTCCGTAAAAAAAAAGAAACAGGTGATATTGAGCTGGTCATAGACCTCATGCTATTTGACGATCCACTCCTGCGTCAATTGCCCGTACACGGGCTACCATCACCAGCTTCTTTTCTCTTACGGAACTTTTCCACACTCTACCTATTAGCATTTCCAGTATCACCTTGGCATTTAACATACGCATCTATGTAGCCGAGCTCAGGCGGACCCCCATCATATATCCCCTTGATTATATATGTAGTGACCTTAAATCTTCCCCGCTTGCTTATTCCCATCTAAAATAGAATTTCATATTCATTTTAGCTTTAAAATATGCGACTGACGCTATTCTTTAATCGTCTTAGCTGCTCATACTGGCCAAGGGAGAAAAAATTAAATTCTTTAGTTCATTGTACTTAAATATAAGGCGGTATCCAGGTTACAAAGCTACTTAAGTGTCTGTCCTGACGCCTGAACGATAAAAAAGATTGCATTGCGAACTTTAAGACTTTCCTCAGTGTCGTAACTTAACCCTTGACTCTCGAATTTTTCCCTATCTTAAAGTTAAGACTAGAGCAATCTGAGAGCGCGTTCCTCCGCCAAGTGAGGCAACGGTAGCAGAAAATTCAAATTGGCTCTGAAACCATAATTTTCTTTGTATAAACTCCAAAATCTAATCATTTATGCCTTTTGATAGTCATAACAGCTTGTGCAATTTTCTTTAAGATCCGTTCATAACTTTTTGAGTTATGCTGCTAAAAAACGTCATGACAAACATGAGTCAAACATACAAACGAACAAACCGATCTGCACCAAAATTTAATCATTTATGTCTTTCAATACTCTAACAATTCTTATGAATTTCATAAAGATCCACTCATCATTTTTTGAGTTATTCTTCCAACAAGCATAAAATTAAAAACAATGATAAACGAACGAACGAAGAAACGGATCATTATCAAAATTCGGTCATTTACTCTTTGTTATATACCTAACAACTCATGCTAATTTCATCAAAATCCATCCCTAACTTTTTGTGTTATGGCATTGAGAAAAATGAGGCAGACAAACAACCAAACAAACGGATAGACATAGCTTCACCAAAAGTTGATCATCTGTTTCTCCTAACATACCTAACAATCCTTGTAAATTTCGTCCAAATCGGTTCATAACTTTTTTATTTATCTTGGTGACAGACAGATAAACACGACGAATACATAACTTCCTTGGCGGAGGTAAAAATGTTTTCAAACAAGCTTTCAAATAAATATAGTTCACTGACTTTTAGTTTTATACTAGACGGCCCGTGGCCCGTTGGGTCATCATCACGATTGTCTTTGCTTTCCAAGGAGCTACTTATGGGAGGAGCAAGCCCAAGGACTCTCTGGGCGAGTAAACACATGGCTTTGTCACGTGATCGAAGTTGGCGTTTGGAGTCGTCAAAGTGGCTGAACTGCTCTCATGCAGTAAGACGAAGGCAGTGGTCAGCACATATAATTGAGGACAATACAGACAGGCAGTTCTTCAATATCTTTGAAAGACAATCGTTCTCACTGTTACTTTCATCATACGATGGTATACAGGATACAAGTTTCCATTACATACTTGCATCCGCTCGGAATTTCATCGCTTGTTAATGGCTATAAAATTTTTGAGCTCAGGACTCCTTCCTATACAGGCTGCGTGAGGCAATGCCGCTCTCCGATTGGATATGCCACTCAGTCAGTTCAAGGGGATCTGTACTCGAAACGCTCCCGTAGGGTAAATAGAGAGGGTGCTCTCCTCTCTATTAGAACCTCCTTGTTGCTTTCACAAAAAAAAGGTGTTATTTAGCTGGTCATAGGCCACCCGGTATTCGGCCGTCTACTCCTGTCAGTGTCGGTACCATCAACAGCTTCTTTGCTTCTCTAACGAATATCAACACCCTGCCTGTGAGAAAGTCAATCCATATGTTACGTATTCCGGTTGTATATCCAGTAGCACAGCACCTTTGAAATTAACAGCCCTTTCTTGCAGCAGAGGTCAGGTTTAACTTCCGTATCACAGATACAATACTAGAGCACTCTGAGAGCGCATACCTCCGCCTAGTGAGGCAACGGTAGCAAAAAATTTAAATTGGTTCTGAAACAATAATTTTCTTTGCATAAACTCCAAAATCTAATCATTTGTGCCTTTTTATATTAATAACAGCTTGTTCAATTTTCTTGAAGATCCGTTCATGACTTTTTGAGTTATAGTCTTAACAAACTTTATGACAAACATAAGTCAAATATACAAACGAACAACCCGATCTGCACCAAAATTCGATCATTTATATCATTTATGTCTTTTAACATTACTAACAACCCCTATAAGTTTCATAAAGATCCATTAATTATTTTTTGAGTCATTGTGCTAACAAGCAAAAAATTAAAAACAGTGACAAACGAACGAACGAAGTAACGGATCATTATCAAAATTTGGTCATATGCTCTTTGTTATATACCTAACAACTCATGTTAATTTCATCAAAATCCATTCATAACTTTTTGAGTTCTGGCATCGAGAAAAATGAGGTAGACAAACAAACAAACAAATGGATGGACATATCTTTACCAAAAGTTAATCATCTGATCCTCCTAACATACCTAACAATCCCTGTAATTTTCATTGAAATCGGTTCATAACTTTTTGAGTTATCTTGGTGACAGACAGACAAACAGACAGACAAACACGACGAAAACATAACCTCCTTGGCGGAGGTAAAAATGTAATCTTTATCCTTTAAATTTCTTCCCGTCCTATAAAGTGAAGCTCACAGATTTTTTAGTATAATACATTACCAAAAGAGCGCAAAAACTGATATTTTAGCTCTAAAGTCAGTAGGCTGACGCTATTTTTCGATCGTCTTAGCTACTGATACTGACCAGGGGACTAAAAATTTAGAATTTCACTTCTTTCGTGCTTTCGACACATCGGTATCTAGGTTACCACGCTTCTTAAATAACCGTCACGCCCTGACTCCTGAACAAGGAGCTTGTATAGAGAAGGAGGGAGTCTCATCGGATCGAGCAACTTCGAGTTCTCAGAGAATACCGACAGTCGGTCAGTAGCCTACGTGGTTAGCGTATAGTCATTTCTCAGAGAATACCGACGTCGGTCAGCGCATACGTGGAATCACATAGGAGTTTCTCGGTTTGTCTGCTGCTCCCTCGTGAAACTCACTGCTCCCGTGACATCCACCAATGAGATCTCACAGCCATAAGAGATCTGGTTGACTCACTGGCGAATCTGTATTTGGGCCGCAGGGCTCCCTCCTTCTCTACAGAAGCTCCTTGCTCCTGAACGATGACTGATTGTATGACGGACTCTAAAACGTCCCCTAGCGGAGTAGCTTCACAATTGACGCTCGAATTTTTCTATCTAAAAGCAAAGATACTGTGTGCAAACAAGACACAAGTAAATAGTAAGTGAGCAAGCAATGTTCACAGACTTTTAGTATCCACTTATATAATAAAACACAGTTCTTGGTCGCTTACTTGCTCCCTCGCTCCCTTGTTCGCTCCAATGTTGGTCCGTCTCTATCAAAGAGGTTCTAATAGAGAGGAGCGCGCCCTCTCTATTTATCCTACGGGAGCGTTGCGAGTAAACTTTTCAATTAATCTGGCTTAGTGGCTTATCCAATCGGAGAGCGGCATTGCCTCACGTAGCCTATATAGGAAGGAGTCCTGAGCTCAAATTTTTATAGCCACTAGTGCACCAAACGTAACCCTTCTGCTGAATAAGTCATGAAATATGCATTTGAAAACATATTACCATCCCATCGAAAAAAGTTCACACTACTTCCAAATTCATAAAGTCCACCAAGTCCATAAAGTCCACCAAGTCCACAAAGTCCACGAAGTTCACCAAGTCCACATTGTCCACCAAGTGCATAAAAGCAACCCAGTTCACAAAGGCCCCACTGGTCCGGAAGTGGTTATTGGGCCCTTAAGGGCCCAAGCATAGGACCTATGCCAAACGCAAAAAGAAAAGTTGGGTGCCTTGGAACTTTTTTCTTCAGTATTAGATAGGAGAAAAATAAGGCTTCGGACAGACGGACTGACAGACAGCTCTCTTATTATAGTATAGATTAACCATCGACGAAATTCCGAGCGGATGGTAGTATGTAAAGGAAACTTGTATCCTGTATACCATCTGATGATGAAAGTAACCGGGTGAGCCTTGGGATATAAATCTTCAGACACGATTGTCTTTGCAAAACTATTGAAGAACTGCCTGTCTGTATTTTCCTTAATTATATGTACTGACCGCTGCCACTTCAGCCACTTTAAGGACTCCAAACGCCAGCTTCGATCACGTGACAAAGCCATGTGTTTACTCGTCCAGAAAGTGCTTGGGCCTGCTCCTCCCATTAGAAGCTCCTTGGTCTCTCTGTCACGCAGTTCAGAGTTTAATAGAAGGTAATTCATGTACTGAAGAACAAGTTGAGATACCATACAATTTCAGCGCTTGGAGTACCGGTGACAAATATAGCTCTGGATCTCCGGCCTCTGGATCCCGGGCTCTGGATACCCAGCCTCTGGATCCCCGCTTTCATTGCTGAATGATATCGAAGTAGTTGAATCTTCACGCTGAGCAGACGCCTTTGTATACTGAATTTACATCGCATCCAAATTTTGACGCTGGTGGTTTAACAATCAGTTGGTATCCACAATACGGTGAGCCCTGGGCATTTCTAGTGAATTCTTTTGACTGAACTATATTTTTCTTAGTGCAGTGCAACGTTTGGCCAATTCCAAGCTGATATTCACTCATCTTGCAGGGGGGATATTTTGCTATCGCAAAACTCATGGTTGTACAGCTTGCGTTTCACTAATGGAAGATCAGACTTGCAGGGATGAGACCTTTAATACAGTAAAACCTATACTGGGAACAGGAACAATAAAAAGCTCAATCACAAAATTTTTGCCGCCATTTTTGACGGCTGGGCCCTCTAATTAATATACGAAGAGACAGATAGATGTCGGAAAATTTACGATAATATAAACACTATTTCGTATGCATTATACAGTTCCAGCCCTGCGAAACTTCGAAGATCTCGCAAGCTAAAGTTTCAATAGCCAGAGTAACTGGATACGAGTAACTGGAACTTGCTGAAATTCATCAGTGAAAAGCATTAGTCTTCAATGTCTCTGACTCGTAGCATGTATACGAAGTGGGAAAATATGAGCAAAGTGAGGAGCAAACCTGCTGACTATAACCTGCAAGCAGGGGTAGGTTCCCTCTATATTGCCTCCGTGAGCAGCTTGAAAATGAAAACTTGGCTACGATTCTTCCCTACCGAGATGGTATTAAAAAATATACCCTAACTTTCCGCTATCTAATAGAGAATGCGTAACGTTCCTACTAATACCGGAAAGAACTGAGGAACGTACTAGGGGAGTAAGGAAGACCGAAGAAAGGCACGGAGAGAAAAACAAGTAGAATCACAATATGACTCTACAATGTAATGAACGCATTGTAAAACTCATGAAAAATTCTACAGCGCATCCTGTATAGTTATATAGAAATATTATTTGCTTGAAATGGCATGAATTTATTGTAAAATTATGTAAGAAGCTGTCGAAGAAAGTTTGTAGCATTTCCTGAAATCTGTATTAAGCTAGCAAGAAACTGGACACATATGTTTATTGAATCTAGCCTAATTCGTAACCTATAGGAGAATGCATTGTATGGTTGAATGGTGCTTCCCAGTCTTTCTCTTAAGCTACTATAAATTTTACTGTAAATTTATGAATCGTTCCTAATTTGTGAGTTACATTTACATTCTTTCAGAACTCATGCTCAGCTTATCTGCCGACGCTTAGGGAAAAGGCCTCATGTTTCAATGTTGCTAGCATTTGCTCTCAGCCATCCCACATATATTAAGAAATTTTAAAAAAATCACCGTGGAAAATGTGAAGAAGCTGGATTTTTTTTAGAGTTTAAATTTACTTGCACCGTATCACCGCTACCAGATGTTGTCATTTTCTCCTTCAGCCCAATATCGCTTTGTGGCCAAGGGAGCTGGCAGTCTCTTAAATCCTTTGCCGACAGGTACAGCTGATGCCCATGCCTGTACGGGTATTGTTATTATGAGATCAGAGAAAATATACTAGTTCAAATCACTGGTATCTCGTATTTCACAAGTTCAATCTAATTCACCCTGTGTATTAAAGACACTACGATTAAACTTTTCGATGGCCACTCATGACTGAAACCCGTGGCTTTACTTATTATAGTGATAATTGCACTGCTATTTGCTCACCGGCATTTCTCAAAGCTCTGACAGTTTAGTGTTAATTTTCCAAAAAGCCTTGTGCCTAATAAATTTTACTTGTTCATTTAAGGCGAAGCTATGGCAAGATATTCGGCAACCGATCAGGACTGCATCAGTCGTGAGACTGACTTACACTGCTCATATAGCATCGTTCAATTGTTAACAGACTGGAGGAAACAAAACGAATCATATAATTGTCTCTAATGCAAGTTTCTTTTTCAGAGTTTTGATCCAATGGTACTAATGGCCACCCAAAGATTGTCAAATGAGAAGAAATCCTGCACTACCTTCGGTCGCTCTCCTGGTTCCGTAGCAAGTTCTTTAGAGACTGATACTAACACAACAACTCCTTATCCAGAGTGTCCAACGTTCTCTGAGTTTTTCAAGCACTGGAACGAAACAGGTATGCAGAGTTTTGTTTATGCGCCTAAATTTTATTCGATGAATCAAGGAACGAGCTGACACTTCCTTGAAAAAACACAATATGATTCATATCAAAATGCGTTTATCTATTTCTATACATATTAAGTTATATATTTTGTAAATTTTATTTCTATCCTTCGCGTCACTCTCTGAACAGAATAACAAAATATATGCGCGACAAATAGACCAGGTTCGAAATTGTGGCCATCTCAACACGCTCTGTTGGATACCAATAGGCGAAAATTAAAACCAGGCTGCAGATGATGGTAAAAGTATGGTCCACCGAATCTACAATATAATAAAGACAGATGTGTATTTATATGTTTGTTTATTTATCGGTTTATCCATTTTCTGTCACGCTTTGACAAAACGCAGAAATTAGCCCAGGTTGGAGGCTCTTGTCGTCCCCTCAAGTTACATTGAAAACTGGTAGGTAGAAAATAGGCCGGGTGCTAGAAGATGGCAAACTTATCTTAAGCAGGGACAGTTGAAATTCCAACAATGAAGACATCGCAGGCTTAGTCTGATTTGTACGAGTATTAGCTCCTCCATACATCGAATCTATGGCAAAGTATCGGGCGACCTTACGTCTGAAGGCACTTCTTGCATTGCCGAAAGTGAAATCGTAGTGCTGAAGATAACTGAAGCTTCCATTGGCACTCTCATGGATCTCGATTCAGAGTTTCTTCCCACAGATGATTTCGTTGCTTTATCTATTCTCCTAAATTTATTTCAATGGTTGATGAAACCGCTTTCTCTGAGCAAAAATCATCGGACCTGTATACACTAGCCTACCTTATCCACAATACCGAATCTGAGCTATTACTTTGAGCGTTGCTGATCGGGATTGAAAAAAGCCATGTATTTTCTCCATTTCAGAAAAAAATTTTCGATACTGAGCGGCTGTGAAGCAGTAAACGCTCTTCTCAAGGTGCTTGGGTTAGCAGTTGTAATAACGGATGTACTGATCAATGAAGAAGGTCATCTCATATTCTTTGCTGTCATTTTATGACAGCGCGATCCCTCTATTATGTGATAAAACGCTGTTTATTGGTTGCTTGCTCTCTCTCGCTTGGCTGGGTGGTTGGTCCGTCTCTCCATCACGATGTTAAGGATTTAGAGAGGAGAAAATTCATCTACTAATTCACAAGATAAGGTACAGAAATTTGAGTCCTAAGTTACTAACATATTGTAATTCTGCTCGTTCCTTCCTCCCTTCATTCCTGCAATAGTACGACAATTACGCTCTCAGTGTTAGATAGGAACAAATTTGGGAATACTGGATACCTTCTCGGGAGACAAGTGCAAGAGTCAAGTTTTCGTTTTGTGAGCTGCTACTTCTAGCAGGTCATTGATATATTTGCTGTTTGACACTTCGTATGCATGATGCATAAGGGGGCCTGAGATATTTTTGATGAAAACTGCTCTTGTCCTAATTAATTTTAGCAGGTTCCACCTACATGTAAGTTTACTCGTTGATGAAAATTGGGAACTCTGAGAGGGAGCTATGTCTAGCTAGAGCTGCATTTGCAGAGAGTAAACCTTAGGCAAGAAACGCATTGCTAACAGAGAGCAAGACTGACAGACAAATGAGTAAACAGACAGGTGAATCATCACCATAATTTACATAGCTTCTTCGCGGCATTCTTAGCAGTTCGTGGTAATAGAATGAATATTTGCCCATAACTTTCGAGATCTGTAGCTAACAGTCGAGCAGGCAGGCGGACCAACAGACAATACGGCTGACCTGACGGATGATCACGGATGATACATTAGCTAACAGTGCCAGTAAATTTCATGAAGATCCTTTTTTCTTAAAACTTTTTGAGTTGTGTTGCTAAAGGATGGACAAACTGTCGTAAACATACCTTCATTGGCGGAGATAAGGAAAAAAAAACGGAAAAAAGAAGAGCCATACGATATCTGGCTCTCTTAACAACAAGAGACACCTAATAATAAAATTAGTCGAGTGTGAAATCGGGCTTCTCACAATTGGGCCTGAAGGCCGATTTACGTAAGTGTGAATCATATGATTTCTAATAATCACAGAGACCTCAATCAAAGATTAATTTCTTTGTCGTACCTTAAGGAATGCGTTGCAGAGCAGGGAATCTCAATTCACAAGCATATATCTTCAGTTGGCGATATATATCTTCCCTTCGGACACCCAGAATAATTGAAAATTCATCAAAATTTCTAGGAATATTAAAATTTACATGAAAAAATTAACTCATAGATACAACACGTAATGTATTTTAATATCACATTCAACTGAGTTTTTTCCAATAACGGATTTTTGAAGCAATAACCTAAAAAATTGATGTAGATATGTAGAGCTTTCGGTAGACCTCATCCCTATAGCTACAACAAAAGTGAGGTTAAGAAAACCCAGCAATGTTGAAAAAAATAATTAAAACCACAGTAACACTACATTAGTACCTACCACTGAACTAAAAATGCATGTTTAACCATGAAATAACGAAACCAAGACAGCCGGGTAAATGATATTAAAGCATAACAATTTATGGCTGATACAACCCTTCGTTACTGGAACCAACTAAAGCTGCACATCGTGTTTGTCAATATCATTTCAATATAAGTGCCTAGGTACGAGAATATCACACCACTTTATGGTTGCCTCCGTTGTATCATTCCGTGGTTTCTTAAGTTACATCACTGTTTAGTTGCCTAAGCTGAAACACGTCACGGTTACCGGAGTAAATCACTTCTCAGTGGCATACATTATCTCAGTTCAGGGCGGCCAATGGTATAGCTATCACTTAACAGCTGTCAAAGCTACATCACTTTACGGTTGCCAATGCAATATCACTTCACGGCGGCCAATACTGTATCACTTCACAGCTGTCAATACTATATCACTTCATGGCGGTCAGTGCTTCATCATTCAGATCACTTCACGGCCGAAAATGCGATATCACTCCATTGCTGCCAATGCTATATCACTTCACTGCTTCCAATGCTATATCACTTCACTGCTTCCAATGCTAGATCACTGCACTACTTCCAATGCTAGATCACTTCACTACTTCCAATGCTAGATCACTCCATTGCTGGATCACTGGCGGCCAGTGCTTCATCACTTCACTGCTGGCCGAGCTACATCACTTAATGGCTGCAAGATGCTCCAACTCACCTTTCAGCTCTGCAGTCTGTTCTGATGCGCTCGCTGAACTCGAACTATAGCTGCCTAATAAATTTCAATAACATTTACATCCACTCACTGTTTACACTGCATTTTATTTAAGAAGCTTGTGTTTTACGAAATGAGACTGTTTATTTCACTAACTATTGCGAAATACGTCGCCTGAAAGAACTGGGTCTGATTTCTCTCGAGCAAAGAAGACTCAGGGGGCAACTAATAGAAACATTCAAGTACTTGAATGGCTTCAACGACGTACCTATAACGGGACTCTT
>LQNS02276867.1:5515864-5531509 GCA_001587735.2 Parhyale hawaiensis
TTTTCCGCTTAACCACTTTAGCGTCGTTACCCATCATTTTCATTGTTATTTGTTGTATTTCTTACTAAACAGTATTGCAATCCTTGATCAAATATTGCCATCTATTATGTTCATTTTTATGTTACGTTATGTTCATTCAGTTTATATCTGTGAAGATTCATCACGAAATAATTCCCATTAGCTTTTTGTGGAAGATATCAAGTTTTATGAGATATTTAACCTTTCGTACCCTGACAACAGGTACGCCCGAAAATTGTCAATCGAGTTGTGACTTCCTCTAAACTGGGTAGAGTAGCTCTATACCGACTTAGAGTTAAAGAAGTTACATATAAACGAGCGTTAACTGCACCGACTGGTTCAAGCTCATGCTCTAGCATCGTTTTGAAGTTTAGAGCCTTAGACCATTCTAAGCTGCAGGCCTAACTCGCCCGTAATAATTAAACTATTATCGAGGGGATTTCACGACCCAAATTGGATCGATTGAGCGATGTTCAGCTCTACACTCCGGCGCCGGGTCACTTCCCGCGACCTAAGACTCAGAGCACTTTGCGAATGATGTGCGCTGTTCCAAGCAGAATGCTTTTCTGGAGGGTTTCTAGATGGAGGTGGCCGCGCTTCAGCTCTCGCAGGGCAATCTTAAGATTCTTCGGATATTACCCCCAGAGCTCCGATGACCACTGAAACGACGTCCACCTTCATCTGCCACAGTCTCTGGAGTTCGATGGCAAGGTCACGGTACTTTTCCTTCTTCTCCGCTTCCTTGTTGATGATTCTGGAGTCGAAGGCAATTGAGACATCGATCAGTTTGGCCGACGTCTCCTGTTTGTCTTTGACGACGATGTCCGGTCAGTTGGCGTTAAGTACTCTATCAGTTTCCATCCGCTTGTCCCAGCAGATTTACACGGCTTCGTTTTCAACCACGGGCGCGGGTTCGTGCTCGTACCACCTCTCACTGACCGGGAAGTTATGGATCCGCAGAAGGGTCCAGTGGAGGTGTCGAGCCACTTTATCGTGCTTGCTCATGTACTCCTTTTGCGCCAGCACTCCGCATTCGTTAATGACGTGGTTGAGGGTTTGTCCGAGCTCCTGCAAATTCTACAGCTAGTAGGGACGGTTCTCCTGTCGATCTTGTTTTGGATATACCTGGTTCTGAGGGCTTGCTCTTGAGCTGCCAGGATGGTGCCTTCTGTTTCCCGTTTCAGCTCACCCTTCAGCAGCCAGTTCCATGAGTCAGGGACTATTTTGTCCTGAACAGCTTCGAGGTACTGGCCGGACATCTTCATGCTCTTCCACTCGTTAGTCCGATCGAGGCGCCGTCGCTCATTGAATTGGTTAGCCGATTTAGTCTCTTTAGAGCAACTTCGCCTCGATTAAGCAGCGTGCCTACGGGTCGTTACTCTCTCTGAAGTGGTGGGAGAGAGCTCGTTTTTCCGTTTCGACGCAATCCTCTACACGGATGAGGCCACGGCCTTCCTCCCTTCTGTTAATGTAAAGTCTGTCTACGCACGATCTTGGGTGCAAAGCTCGATAAATCTTCATCAACTTTCGAGTCTTGATGTCCACGTCGGTGCTCACCTCGCCGAGGTGTTTATTTGCGCTTGTGAGCTGGGTCTTCCAGTTGGGCATGGTCGTCACGATCAGATTGCGGGATGTTGCCGCCGATGCCGTAGATTTCCAGGCATTTCAGGATCCAGGAGTGAGGGACCATGTCGAAGATTTTTTTAATCAACCCAAGCCATGCTTAGATTTTTCTTTTTTGCTTCTGGCATCTTTCATGAGGAGCTTGTCGACGAGCAAATGGTCCTTCGTTCCCCTGGTGTTCCTGCGGCATCCTTTCTGTTCGTCGGGTAGGAGCTTCTTTGAGTCTAGATGTTGGTGGACTCTCTTGTAGATTATGCCCGTCAGCACCTTCCACATAAGGGGGAGTCACGTGATTGGGCGGCAATTGCTGACCTCCGTTCCCTAGGCTGGGTCACAGGTCGGGTTGGAACCTGGCGTGCAGGTTCGTCAGCAGATGGAGAGGTAACTTGAGCTTCCATCCGCGCAGCGATTTGAAGCCGTTCCTCTTCTGAGGATGTTCTTGCTGCAGATTTGCTATTATTATCACTCTTATTACCTCCTCCAAGGAGGTTACGTTTCTCTCGAGTTTGTCCGTCTGTCTATTGGTCAATCTCTTTATCTGTCATGAAGATAACTCAAAAAAGTTATGGACGGATCTTTATGAAATTCGCAGGGATAGTTACGGCTGTTAGGAATAACAGATGATGAACTTTTTTGAAGACGCCATCAATCGTTAGTTTATTTGTCTGCCTCTTTTTTCTCAGTACCACAATTAAAAAAGTTATGAATTGATTTTTATGAAATTTACATGACTTGTTGGGTATACCACGAAGAGTAAATGGTTAAATTTCTGTGATGATTTGTCGGTTTGTCTCTGTGTTTGATTTATGTTTGTTAGTAAAATGACTCAAAAATTTGGTAACAAACTTCATGAAATGTACAGACATCGTTCGAAATGTTGAAAAACTCAAATGATCAAATTTTTCAATAGTTATATGCAACAGGGTGTTTCAATCTCTAGAAAGCGTGAAAAGTTCTCTAGGAAATTCGAAAAATCAAAATTAGATCTAAACGTTTTGAACTGCTGCAAAGCTCATCAGGTCATCCCAAAATTCCTTCGCTTCCGCCTGCACAGACAGTCTCTTCAAAATGCCCAACTGTACAAATCATGGCACGCTTAACTTCTGGACCTTGAAATTCAAACCCAACAGAGCAATATTACCAAGCACGCAAATTCAACCGAGCACTATCTATCTCAAATGAAAAATAGTTTTTTTTTCTTGACCGTCTCAGCACAATACATTTCGTGTAGCGTAATAACAAGAAATTTATTGATACAGTGAAAACCGTCCACAGAAGAAAATTACATACATTAGGCGCATCTTCTTACCTAACCTCTTGCAATCCCGACAACGTCATTTTTAACTAGTCCAACGTAACACTGAAACCACGCCTTAAATTTCTGCTGTCTTTCGGTCTAGAATTTTGTCAGCCTATATTCTAACCTAATTATTATGGACATTTTATAAGTTTTGAGAATTTAACCGCCAGATTGAGAACCCAACCGCTTAGTCCTAATGTTTCGTTTGCAGATCTAAAGGACAAAATCAAAGAAATCAAAGAAGCACTTCATATGGTAAACTGAAACCGTTTTCCCCAAATATTTTCAATGTCTCATTTGGGTCTTTTATCACATTTTAGTAAAGAAAACTCTGTTGTAGTCTGTAGACCGGACAAAGGTAGGGGAGTTGATATTTTTAATTGGAACGAAAACGACTAAAAATGAATACCCTTTCAACTGACACAACAGAGTTTTCCTTATATGAAAAACACACCGATGCTTTCAAACTGACTCTCAAATTCATAGATGAAATCCATAGATTCTTGAAAAAATTGCTAGACCGAAACATTATCTCAAAATTTACGTACTGCTCCCTCTACAACTCCGGTGCTTCTCCTTGAATCATGTACGGTCTCCCTAAAGTACACAGAACTAATATCCCTTTGCGACCAATATTAGAAACATATAATACTCCATCCTACCCAATAGCCAATTTCCTTGTCCCACTTCTTGATCCTTTTACAACGAATCAATATACTTTGCAGAATTCTTCCGAATTCAAAGACGGCATCAATAATCTTCAGCTGCCACCTAACGCATAGACATCTAGTGTCGATATCACTTCCCTGTTTACCAATATACCCGTAGACGAAGCAAAAGATCTTATATGTAGCAAAATCTTTGTTAACACTGACTCATTCCACAACATGGACAAGTCCACCTTTAGATGCTTTCTTAATCTGGCCATCAAAGATTCATATTTCACTTTCAACAATAGAATTTACAAACAAATTGAAGGCGTCTCTATGGGCTACCCGCTCGGTCCCTCACTAGCAAACATATTTTTATGTCATCACGAAGCAATGTGGCTTGACGACCCATCCACTACAAACTCTACGTAGACGACTGTTTCCTCGTCTTCAAAGATCCATCTAATAATAAATCATCTAATAATTCCATAGCCTTTTTAGACATCCTAGTCACAAATGAGGACTCAGCACTAACCACTAGAATCTACAGGAAACCAACCTTTTCGGGTCTCGAAACCAGCTTCTTCAGCCACTGTTATGAGTAATTTAAAATAAATGCAATCAAAACTGTACTGTTCAGGGCATATCACTTATCTTCCTCTCACATAGCATTTTCAAACAAAATAGACTGTCTTCGAAATTTCTTTAGAATAACGGTTATCCGCACTATCTTTTAGACTATTATTGCGAACTGTTTCTTGACAAACTATTCGACCCCGGTATTATTAAACCTACCGTTCATAAATTAGATTTTTTCCAATCTCTCCCGTACTACAGCAGAACCACCGTCGCTACAGTTAACTCTTTGGAAACTTTCCTCTCCGAAGCCTACCCGCATATAAACTTTAGGTTCTCTTTGAAAATTACATTTACTATAGGATCCTATTTCAAATTCAAGGACAAACCCCCACACCATTGCTATCAAGTGTTGTCTACAGGTACAATTGCAGAAGTTGCCAAGCTTCGTATGTGGGCAGCACTAGACAGCATTACAAAGCCCACATTGACCAAAATTTAGGAATATCCAGTAGAGCAGATTTACCGCCAGCAAAACCTCCACATTCAGCTCCATGTCTTCATGCAGAACAAAACAACCATCCCATTTGTTTGCAGGAAAGACTTCTCTATTACCGACTTCTCCAATCCAATAGAACTTACAACTTTAGAGTCTCTTTGCATTCATGAAACTAATCTCAGCCTCAACATAATGACTTCAGCCGTTCCCCTCACTACAATTCACAACGGACGTTTTTTCCCCGACTGTACACTCCTTCCGTCAACGGCGGAGGGATTGAAGCAGTTCTCCTCACTATAATTCACAACGGACGTTTTTCCCGCGACTGTACACACCTGCCGCCAACAATGCTCCCTAACTACCCGACTGTACAAGCACTGATATTAGGACCTCCGAGTTTACTCCAGTCATTCACCTTTTACACTTCCACACGATAACACCTCTGTACCGAAACGTCAACGTTTTTTATGTCGACACTTTTGTTGGTCTGATTATTATTAGTTTAATATTTAGATGATCAAATTTTTGTGATGGTCGGTTGGTCTTTTTGTGTGTTTGTCGAATATTTGTCAGAAGGTTTGTTAGTAACATAACTCTAAGAGTTATGAGCGGATTTTCAAGAAAGTTACGAAGCTGTTATTACTATCAAGAGGCATAAATGACCAGATTGTAATGCTGATTAAAAGGAAGACATCGTTTCAGAACCCCTTTGAATTTTTTGCAAACGTTGCCATGCTTGGGCGCGGTATACTCTGTCACAGTGCTCTAGTTATTCGTATTATTATTATTACCGACGCCAAAGTGGTAGTGTTTTTGTCGAGTTTGTCTGTCTATTTGTTTATCTCTTTATTTGTCACTAAGATAACTCAACAAGTTATGAACGGATCTTTACGAAATTTTTAGGGATTGTTAGGTATGTTAACTTACAGAAACAGATAAATAACTTGTGATGCAGATCTATTCAAACGTTTGTTTATTTGCCACTTTTTTTATTGATAGCATAATTGTAAAGGTTATGGACAAATGTTCATAAAATTTTCAGTTGTTTTGTTGTTACTAGGAGAAAATATCCAAACTTTTGCGGTGATCTGTTTGTTTGTCTATGTTTGTCAAAATGTTGGTCAGAACATGACTCAAAAAGTTAGAGGCGGATCTTCAAGAAAATTACAGCTGTTATATCTGTAAAGAGGCATGAAAAATAATCACTTTGTAGTGATGATAAAGAGAAACACCTAGTTTCAGGATTAATTTAAATTTATGTTAACATTGCCTTGCTTGGCGGAGGTATGTGCTCTCGGAGTGCTCTAGTTATTATTATAGTTTTTTTCCTTTATCCGCGCTAATCCTTGAAAACCGGTGTAAAATTTTGTGGAGCTCCTAACTCTTAATTTTACAACCTCTTTCAGGAAAGTAAGTACATCCATGAGCAAATTTATATTTTGTTTCAGAGAAAACGTGGAAAGTGTCATTCAAGAAATAAAACGCAAATCCATGAGATACAGGCAGGACTTTCCACTGGCGTTGCACCGAGCAGGGAGGCAAGAAGCCGGTGGAGGGCTGAAGATGCCTTCACCCTATGTATTTCGTAACGGCACCGAAGGGAAGATCCGGCGCAAAAGTCCAAGGATCGGCAACCTGCGGTTGACAAGCCAGACTGGATTCTATTGGTGATTACAACTGGCACGCCGATAAAATCTTAGCTCACTAAGGATAATTAATCTTAGTCACAGTGACCAACGGTCACGTTTAACAAATGAAACCAGCAATGTCTGAATGAAGTTTACTTAACCTGTCCCATTATCAACCAGATTACAAAGTCATCAGCAATACTATGCAGCACCTGAAGTGACATCTGTCATCGATCTTGAGGAAGTATTTATATTTAATGTTGTTTGCTTCAGTATAACGCAATAAAATTAGTAAATGCAGACAACCAATACTCCATAAACTTTATGGTCTAATTTAAAAATATGGACGCATTTAGTTGTACTCAATGCTAAATAAATATTATATGGCTCTCACGGAATTACATTTAACGTATCTGACTTTGATGGCCTTTTGTCAAAAATCAAATATTTCCGAACACCAGTGTAACCTAATACCTCTTTCTCATGCACATATAGCTATTCTCTATTGTTGTTTTAATGTTGGTTCGTCAACGAGTACAAATATCAGATCGATCTGCTGTAGGTTTCTCATTGTGAACTCTTGGTAATACTGAGCTCCTAATTGAACTTAGTGTAATTGACCAGCCCTTTGTACTTATACAACCTTATTGATCAACTGTAGTACCGAAATTCTAAACACAATTGTAACAGAAACATTACCCATATACTGTATAACTAAGTGACCGCCAAGAATGTACGCGTTAGTGGATAGTACAATGAATAAAGTGCCTCAGCCGATAAATAAATAAAAGTTTAATAGATTGCCTAAGCAAAAATCGTAACGGATATATTCAGCGAAGTGAACTTGCTAAACACTAGATAGGGGTCTGCTTTAAAATGCTAAAGGGGTTATCTCATTCCTTGAAAGTTTCCAATGTACAGTAAATTAATACAATATTATACCACAGCTACGTACGTGTGAAATATTAAAACGAATTCGTCTCTCGCCGTAGGTCACGTGAGGCAGCACAATTTTGTTCCGTAAGGGAAAAATTGTTCACCAGACCAGTTAATATAAAAGAAATTTATAATTTTGCTCAACACATTTCTCTTTCATAGATCGTCAGGAGCAAGACATTTGAATGTTTTAATACATGATAGCAGTAGGAGGGTCTGAGACCTCGTACTGCTCTCTCCTCGTACACTGCTATTATTTTGTGAAATTTTCACAGGTTCTAGCTAGCATATTTATTTTTTTTCCTGCCACGCACTACCGGAAATAAGACAGGAAGAAATTCGAGAGCTGAAGAGCGCGGTGCGGTATTTATAATACGGGCCGGAAGCGGGCAAGCTTGAGGAGAGCATATAAGTTAGGCTGGGGACACATTGGAGATACAAGCAACGCAACGCAATATTTGCAAGAGGCTTGTTGCATGCCGTCTACAGCTGTGTTTCAGGCTCGGTCACACTGGCCGTACGCAACAGCTACCTGCCTTGTGTGTGCGTATGTNAAAATTGTTCACCAGTTAATGTAAAAGAAATTTATAATTTTGCTCAACACATTTCTCTTTCATAGATCGTCAGGAGCAAGACATTTGAATGTTTTAATACATGATAGCAGTAGGAGGGTCTGAGACCTCGTACTGCTCTCTCATCGTACACTACTATCATTTTGTGAAATTTTCACAGGTTCTAGCTAGCATATTTATTTTTTTCCTGCCACGCACTACAGGGAATAAGACAGGAAGAAATTCGAGAGCTGAAGAGCTCGGTGCGGTATTTATAATACGGGCCGGAAGCGGGCAAGCTTGAGGAGAGCATATAAGTTACATATACCTACGTCACATATATTATATCTTTGCTTAGGCCGCCGCCACACTGACGAGACAAGCGACGCGCAATTCTACAAATTTGCTGCACAACAAGATGTAACGGAGGGTGCAGCAGCCTGCTGCCCCCACCGCCGCAACTGCGATGCCTCGCGACACCCGTGCATTGCTGCAACACGACTGCCGTAAAAATCGCATTGCGTCGCTTAATTGTTGCCCCAGTCTGTCCCCGGCCTAACATGCAGAGTACAACTTCGTCGCCGAACCGTAGTCATTACTTACTAGGGCTAATACCCTCGCAATATTCTGTGAACGCGATGTGCTTGCTCAGTATACTAAGCACAAAAAATGTGCCGGTCTCATGAAGAAGCGACCTCGGGTTCTAACGCATGCTAGCGTAGCTCTCTAACAGCCTCCATTATTGCGTGAGCTTAGACTTATTGCAGAGAGCTTTAGGCATAGCGAAGGCAACGCTCCAGTCTGATGTTCTGGACAAGTCATGCCTAGTGGAGTCGTATTCACTGCACCAGTTGATGAAACTTTTAGCTTATTGCCTGGTTAACACCACCGAGTTTCCTCGGCACTATCGTTATAAAGCCAACTCAATTAATCTGAGTACGTTGCCACGACACAGCTACACATTGAGCGTCATTAAACTGTACGTTGCCGCGACACAGCTACATATTGAGCATCATTAAACTGTACGTTGCCGCGACACAGCTACATATTGAGCATCATTAAACTGTACGTTGACGCGACACGGCTACACATTGAGCATCATTAAACTGTACGTTGACGCGACACGGCTACACATTGAGCATCATTAAACTGTACGTTGACGCGACACAGCTACACATTGGGCATCATTAAACTGTACGTTGACGCGACACAGCTACACATTGAGCATCATTAAACTGTCAAAAAAATTTGTTGGCCTTCCCAGCCGATGCTACAATTTTTGTGTATACTAAGTACCAAGTAAGTTAGTGCTATTAGGCTGATATTATTTTTCTTTTTTTTTTCTTTCGCTGATATCTAAGTGATTCTAACACAATGGCATTAGCTTATACAGGGGCGTTGCGTAAGTCCCAATTGCTGTTTGAGAATGGGCCTATTGTCGTTTACCACCAGCTATCTAATGTATTCAATGGTGAAATTTCGATAATTTCTGCTAATTTTGAGCGAATTGTACATTAACAGTATTCCAATCAGTTTATGGGACAACTAGAGCACTCTGAGAGCGCATACCTCCGCCAAGGAAGGCAACGGTAATGAAAAACTGAATCTGCATCTGAAACATATTTTTTTTTGTACCAGCACCAAACTCCAATCATCTGTACCTTTTGACAGTGAATACATATTCTGTAATTTTCTTGAAGATTCGGTCATAATTTTCCGAGGTTTGCTGCTAACACACATTCTGACAAGCATTAGTCAAACACACGAACAGACCTACCGATCATCACCAAAAATTAATCATCTGTCTTTGAACATTACTAGGGTTGTGACTTGGCAAAATATGCTCACATACTCTGTTCAATCGTAATGTAATTTCTTACATAAAATATGATGCCTATACATACACTTCACTAGCATAAACCATGAAAATCAAAATTCAGTCATACAATTGGACAGAACAAGCATGCATATTTTGCAAAGTCACAACCTGAAAATTGCTAACAATTCCTATAAATTTCATAAAGATCTGTTCATAACTATTTGATTTATTTTGCTGACAAGTATAAAATTAAACGCGGCAACGAGGGAACGAACAAATCATCACAAAATTTGGTAATTTTCTCTTCATGATATGTCCAACAATTCAAGTAAACTTCATTAAAATCTATAACTTTTCGAGTTATGGCACTGAAAAAAAAGGCAGACAAACAAACAAACGTTTGAACGGATCTTCACCTAAAGCTAATCATCTATTATTCTCAACAGTCCCTGTTAATTTCGTAAATATCCCTTCATAACTTTTAAAGTTATCTTGGTGACAGATAGAGAGACAGACAGACAAACTCGACGAAAACATAACCTCCTTGACGGAGGTAATTAATGTCAGCATTTGTAAGAAGTTTGCATTTTACCAAATGCATTTTCATACTTCTGGTTACAATACGGTATTTTGTAAGCAATCAAGTGTCACTAATACAATTAGCAGTCGCCCCTATAGCGGTATTAATGCTAATGAAATGAAGTACCAGCAGCCATCTTAGCTCTCGAGGGCGTAGGCTGGTCTGACCCTAGGAGGATGCACATCTTGGGGAACCGGAACTCTAGGGGCTTTAATAGGCGTTGAGAAACAATACTAATTGATCACCACGCTAATTTAGTTAAATACATATAATCATAAACGCAGAGCTGGGAATAGATACTCTAAAGTGTATCTAGATAAAGTTTTGCAAATGTATCTAGATACCAGAGCTGGGATTTGGTATCTTTTCTGTACCGTCGTATCGGTATTCGGTACTTTAAAAAAGGGTCATTCGGTTCGGTATTTCGGTATTTAAAAAAAAAATACCGCATGATTCGGCATTTTTTCGGTATTATTATTAAAACATCGGGCCCAGGCCCCCCACGGATATGAAGCATAACTCAAATGAAGCACTTTGAAGCCCGAAATGCTGCTAAAGAAAATGAAACTGAGAGCCATTTACAGCTGACTTTAACGCCTGCAGGCGAACACGACAGATGCCGGCAATGAGTTTCAAACCCTAACAGACCAGAGAACGAAGCACCGCCCGAACAGATTAGTTCGGCACATAACATTCTCCGACGTGAAAGAGTGCGGACTGACCGCAGCACGTGTAATTCTCCTAGAGACTTTGAGGGCAGGGAGAAAAGAATACAACCAATGCCTCTCATTATTGTATACCTTATAAAACATACAGAGTTCGGCCACCCCTTCGCCTGTCTGACAATTTCACCAGATCATTTTCTGCGCATAGCCTGCTGGCCCAATTAACAAGTCGGTCCAACAGACGTATGTGACTGTCAGCTGCAGAAGCTCAGACCGGTGAGCAATACTCTAACACAGGCAGCAAAAAAGCATAAGAGCGTCTGCTGACAACCTCACTGTCACTAAACACAGAATTCACCTAACGCAGGAACACAATCTTATTGGAAGCACGTGGCACCAGTGGCCTCATATTCTGCTGAACACTAAACTTCTCATAAAAGATAACACCAAGAATCTCCAAAGAGCTAAACTTCTGAAGCAAAGTATCGTTAGATCAGAATAGATTAGATTAGATAGGCGGCAGTAGACGAACCAAAAGGCCCATTCCCAAAGAGACACCGGGACTTACACCCCGGCTCTCTATGAGCTATTGCCATTATGTTAGTAGGATGTAGAGGAATGGAGAAACNGCCCGCAAGCATGATCGATGGCCGCTGATATGCGGAGCTTAAATATATAGATGGAGCGGAAGTGAGACGAAGTCAGCTTAAAATGGCCTGGGAAGCTTTGGCCGTTAAGTGCTTACCATTCGTGGAGAAGGAGTTCTTACCTGTGGAGGATGTCTCTCCCAAAGTATGTCAAGACGATTTTTAAATGAATTGACCGACTCCGCACCAACGTTAATCTCCAGATGTGAATAATGCTGTATAAGTGTCCTAGACGGACTGACAATCATAGACTTGGTCTTACTGGCATTCTGCTTCATACTCCAGGCAGAGCACTATGCACTAATGAGTTACAAATTCCTATTCAGAGACTGGGCGACAGCGTTACGCATGCTAGCAGCAGGTATCACTGCTCTCAAAATGGAATCATCAGCATAGTTGATCATCGTGTTTTCCAGCGAAGAGGACAAGTCACTAGTATACAGAATGAACAACAGCGGGCCAAGCACGCTACCCTGAGGGACGCCAGGCTCCACCGTGACTGAGGCACTCAAAACGCTGTTGACCGACAAACTATGCGTTCGCTTAGAAACAAAATCCCGAATGATTGACAGAACCCTACCACCCACACCGACCGACTTCAGCTTGTATAATAGACCCCTGTGTTTGACCCTGTCAAACGTCGAGCTAAAGTTCAACAGTACAAGGCGTGCCTCAGACCGATAATCCAGTGCAAACTGTAAACGGTATGGCACCGACAACAAGGCGTCTCAACAACGCAAACCAGTTCTACACGAAAACTGACCACCAGGCAACAAACCCATAACCTCAATAAAACGACCAAGCGTACAAGCGACCAATGTTTCGAACACTTTCAATACAATGAGCATCGGCGTAATGGGCCGGTAGTTAGCGACATGGAGCGACACTGGACCCTCGGGAATGGTAGTAATATTCCCAGCATGCCAACATCGGGAAAAATTTCTTAACCGTATCAGGCGCCGAAAGATCACTACTAGCTTAGGGGCAAGAACGCCAGCAAGCTGCTAATAAAACAGAGGAAACATGCCCACCGGGCATGTAGATTTCGTAAAAACTCCTTATATATGTATGTATTAGGGTGACGCAATCTGCAATACTGTTCTAGAACTTATCAGAAACGCGATCATGCATCGCTTATAGTTACAGTATTTATAAGTAACTAGCTGGACCCGTGAAACTGTCACGGCTTTGCAAGGCCTTTCAGACAGACCCGTGAAACGTTCATATTTTAGCATGGTAACACCACACTTATTATTCAACACTGGGACTCGATGTGTTATCTATTAATTCCATCCTCTTGGATGATGATGATAATAATGTCCATAATTCCCTGCAGTGGAGTAGCCAAGAGAGGATCTTGGGGATCACACTCCCTAGTCAAAAATTACACGCGCCGTTCACTGGAAATGAGGCCTTGAAAAATGATGTACTGCATAGTGCCTAGCTTTTTTGTGTCGCTGCCCCACCCACCTTAAGTTTTCCTAGCACTGCGAGTGCCCACTCCCACATGGAAATTTTCCAGGTCCCAACCCGTTCATTCAGATCAGCCCAGGGGCATAAAAATTAATAAAAAGGCCTTGCCCAGCTGCACAAGACTACTGACTTCCACGTATCATTGAGCCCGTGGAATATGTATAGGCCTATAAGCTAACAGCACCCGTGAAACGTTCACGGTCTGGCTTAAGGCGCTTCAGATAGATCAGTGAAACCATCACATTGTACCATGGCAATTACCCATCAATATCACAAACAACACCGAGATTCGATGCAAAATATCTTATAGGACCAGCCATTTTGCTGATAATAATTACTGAAGCTGCCCCGTGGGATATATTTATAAGTTGCTCTGTCTAACTGGACCAGTGGAATTCCTTTGGCAGCAAGCCACTATACAGGTTCCCAAAGATTTATTCTTAAAAATTTGGGGCGTATAAACAACTAGAGCACTCTGAGAGCGCATACCTCCGCCAAGCAAGGCAACGGTAGCAAAAATTCAAATTAGCTCTGAAACCATAATTTTCTTTGCATAAACTTCAAAATCTAATCATTTGTGCCTTTTAATAGTAATAACAGCTTCTGTAATTTTCTTGAAGATCTGTTGATAACTTTTTGAGTTATACTGCTAACAAACGTTTTGACAAACATGAGTCAAACATAAAAACGAGCATACCGATCTGCACTAAAATTTAATGAGTCATGTCTTTTAACAATACTAATAACCCCTATAAATTTCATAGAGATCTATTCATTATTTTTTGAGTTATTGTGCTAACAAGCAAAGAATTAAAAACAGTGACAAACGAAAGAACGAATAAACGGATCATTGCCAAAATCTGGTAATTCACTTTTTGTTATATACTTAGCAACTCATGTTAATTTCATAAAAATCCATATATAACTTTTTGAGTTATGGTATTGAGAAAAATGAGGCAGACAAACAAACAAACGGATGGACATATCTACACGAAAAGTTAAAAACCTGTTCCCCCTAACATACATGGCAATCCCTGTAAATTTCGTCCGAATCGGTTCATAACTTTTTGATTTATCTTGGTGACAGACAGACAGATAGACAAACAGCCAGACAGAAAAAACACGACGAAAAGATAACTTTATTGGAGGAGGTAATTAAAAAGACCTGGCCGGTGGCCGAGAGATTAGTCACCAGCCGTATCACAGATACGCCAGCTTCCCGAACTCAATAGATCTCGAATTTTTTTGTGTCTTTTTGCAATGAAGAGCGTGACACAAAAGGTAGGTACGTACAAGCGTATTAATATATAGACTAGCTGGACCCGTGAAACTTTCTCGGCTTTGCAAGGCCTTTCAGACAGACACGTGAAACGTTCATATTTTAGTATGGCAACACCACACTTATTCTTTAACACTGGGACTCGATACCATAATTAAGTATATCCTTTTGGTTGATAATAATATCCATAATTCCCTGCAGTGGAGTTCCCAAGGGAGGATCGTGGGAGACACACTCCCTCCCTAAAAAGTTACACGCACCCTTCACTGGAAATGAGGCCTTAAAAAAATGCACTGCTTAAGGCCAAGCTTTTGTGTCTCGCTGCCCCCCCCCCCCTTGAATATTTCTATAGTCAAACCAACGTAAGGAGTCCGATGGGTGTGGCTAACAACGCAAAGCAACTTGGCCAAATCTCACTTAAGCGCGTGGTATAACTTGTCTCAATCAATAAAATTATATTTATATTCAAACACTCAAAGTGCATTAGTCAATAGATTAGATTTGGCACTGCTGCGTTCAATTCAGCCCTGCCCCTACAGGACTGCATACGCGGGTTTGACTATAGCACTCTTAGTGCCCATCCCCACATGGACATTCTCCATATCCCAAACCGTTCATTCAGAAGAGCCCAGGGGCATAAACATTATTAAAAAGACCTTGCCAAACTGCACAGCACTGCTTACCTCCGCGTATCATTGGATCCGTGGAATATTTATATAAGCTAGCAGCACCCGTGAAACGTTCACGGTCTGGCTTAAGGTGCTTCAGATAGATTAATGAAACCTTCTCATTGTACCATAGCAATTCCCCATCAACTTTCACAAACAACACCGAGATTCGATGTAGGATATCTTATACGACCAGCCTTTTTGCTGATAATAATTACTAAAGCTGCCCCGTGGGATATTTATATTAGTTGCTCTGTATAAGTGGACCCGTGGAATTCATTTTGCAGTAAACCACGATGCAGGTTCCCAAAGATTTATTCTTAAAAATTTCGGGCTTATAAACAATTATAAAGACCTGGCCTGTGGCAGAGAGATTAATCACCAGCCGTATCACAGATACGCCAGCTTCCCAAACTCAACAACGCTCGAATTTTCTTTTATCTATTTGTGATGAAGAGCGTGACACAAAAGGTAGGTAGGTACTAGCGTATAGTTTGATGTCAATCTTAAAAGGCAATACTGACTCAATATATATAGACTAGCTGACTATAGACTAGACTGACTAGCTGCACCCGTGGAATCACCACGGTTAGTATTTAACCCGAGGTAGTACCCATATCTAAACCACCCTGACTGAACTAACGTCTCTCGCTTAACCCAGGTTATCCTCATGCAGTCCGTCTACCTTACGTCTCGTCTAACTTTTCCTAGAATTTCAATTTCATCACTGAAT
>LQNS02276867.1:5548310-5560207 GCA_001587735.2 Parhyale hawaiensis
CTTTATGAAAGGTCGGTCCTGTCTGTCTCAGCTTCTCGAACACCAGTGGCGCGTCATTGATGCGAGGGGGAGGGGCCTGGCAGTGGACGTAATCTACCTTGATTTCGCAAAGGCATTTGACAAAGTGGACCATGGCGTACTTTGCGAAGGCTGCTAGAACTGCGAGTCGGCGGGAGACTGTGGAAGTGGATCTGCGGTTTCCTTTGTGGACGAAGACAAGTTGTGGCGGTTGATGGCTGCCACTCAGACGAGTTTGCTGTGGTTAGTGGAGTGCCGCAGGGCTCGGTGTTGGGCCCTTTGCTGTTTCTGGTCCACGTAGCAGACATGGATGCCGGAGTCTTACACTCGAGGGCCTCCTTTTTCGCAGATGATACCAGAGTCATGAAGGAAGTGTCAGAGACTGAATGCTGTGAGAGGCTGCAGAGTGATCTTCTTTGTACCTACCAGTGGGCTGAGAGATGAGATAAAATATTAAGACACTTAAACTTTGCAGCGCAAGCTGAAGCCGTGACGTAGCTACGTGAACGGATTAGTTGAGTTGACTCTAAGTTGCTACCGGCAACGAAAGTTGTTAGTGGCAGCCAGCCTTAGAGGTCTTCTTAGAACGAAAAGTGTAACATTTTAATCCAATAACTAACCAGAGAAGCGTTTGAGAGCGTATACATCAGACAAGCAATGCATAGTTAGCGAAAAATTCTAACTGACCCAGAATCTAGGATTTCGTCGTATTCGAACCTAAAATTTAGTTAAATGTTCCTTTTAACATTCGTGGTATTGCTTGCAGATTTTGTAAAAATCAGTTAATAACTTTCTGAGTTATGTCTTTGCGAACAAAATGACAAACTCAGAATCAAACACACATGCAAATCAACAAATAACCACCAGAATTTTGTCATATGTGCCTCTTGTTCAACTTAGCAGTTCATAAGAATTTCGTGAAGATCCGTTCATAACTTCTTGGATATGTCGTTAACAAATAGTAAAACATATAGACAAACGGAGAAACAGATCATGACTAAAATTTGATCATTTGCTCTTTGTAACATCCCTAACATTTCCCAGAAATTTCATGAAGTTCCGATCCTAACTTTCTGACTTATGTAAGAAATAAACCCGAAACAGTTCGATAAACAAACACATAGTTCATCTGACCGTCACCAAAAGTTCATCTGATCTTCACCAAAAGTTTATCTGATCTTCACCAAAAGATCATTCAATCTTCACCAAAAGTTCATCTGATCGTCACCAAACGTTAATCATCAATTGCTCTTCACACTTTACGATCCCTGTAAATTTTATGTAGATCCGTCCATATTTTTTTCTAATCATCTTGGTGAAAGACAAAGAGACAGACAAGCTCCGACGAAAACTTACTACTTGGCGGAGGTAAGAGGGTCTTGCCCAGTCGTGAGTGGCCGTCATGTAGCATGCTTCTCTGTTCAAACTTAGTGAAGGTAAATATTCAAACAAAATATACTCTTAATGGCACTAGAATTAGAATTCAATAGGACCAAAAGAGGAGCTTTTGCAAGTCACTTAATTGCAAGTATCTTAGCACCACCGCGAAACGAGCAACTCAGACACGCGCTGCTAAATAAGACATTACTTAACTGCAGACAGCAAACGCGGCAAGGTGCATGACTTTCAGGTATTTAATTATGAGCAGTAATAGACACGTTGGCTATCGCTAGTATCGGCTATCTTCTTCAGTCTCGGTATTGATCCTTTGAACCATGATCGATATTCGTCCATCCTCAGATGCGTTTTAATCTTTCCGCAGTCAAAGAAACTAACCGAGCAATGGTAGGATCGGAAATCAAAATACGACCAAAGCGGGGAGAGTGCTTGCCTGAAATATTGGGACGTCAAGTGAATAGAAACAGTTTAATATAAATTTTATTTGGTATAATTTTATTCGTCATCAACCTTAACTGTTTTTCCCATCCATCTAACGAAACTATGATAAGTGAGCTAAAATCGGCCTTTATTTTAGGCGAGTTACTTTAATTAAAATCTAATACAGTATATACATTGTTGCAGACGCTTGAACGTTTTGGAAAAAAATTACAAAGTTAAAAGGGCCTTTTTGTATTTTTCGAGCCGTTAATTCTCCGTAAGTTCCTTAAGTTTTATAGTAATTACTGACCTTTTCTCTGGAAATATTTCTTTACAGATACTGGTTCATTTACGAAACAAACTGTAAAAATTATAGATCATTATCTTTAGAAAATAAGAGGCAAATTCCAGTTTCGAAATTATACATGGTAACAGTAAACCTTGAGAGACTTTTTCGGTGTTTTGCTAATATTGTTATTCAAATATCCGGAATATTTTCTGTGGTTCAAAGCACTAAATGAGTTTTCACTAATCATTTTGCATGCCTGCTGACCGAAGCGTCAGCTTTCAGAGTTTACTCCCAATCTCCACTCATCCCTATCTATAGTCGATGATTTTGGTGTGACATCGCGAGAGCCGCCGACAAGACTTAGGACACCATGAGACACATCTTCTACCGCGTCACAGCCGTGGCGATCAGCCTCTTGACTCTGCAGGTCTTCCTGCTCGTCGCCCATCGCTGTTTCTTTATAAAGGTAATGCACTAAGCTTTCTACAGTTCCCGTATTTTAACTGTGATGTGTTAACATTTCAGGAAGTTTGGATTAATTAGTGAGTGAAGCTTGCTCATATTGTTTCATCTTCGATTATATTGTGAATAATAAATTTTTAACTGCACCCTTAATGAGAGAGGAATTTAAAAAATCCGTAAACGATATGACTGTTCCAGTTACACCAAATTGCAATGTTTTATGTTAGCCATGGCCTTCAACCGCTATCCACGACACAACGGCGAAAACACAACACACAACGAATATTAAATTTTGATGAAAGCAATTTAATATTAATTTAATATTCGTTGTGTGTTGTGTTTTCGCCGTCTACAATGCAGATGTGCGAACTTTGAAGCCCTGGTACAGGAGGTTCCTGTCGCCCCGGTGCACCTGTATTGGATTTGGAGTCGACGCAGCAGACAATGTTTCAAAATTTCAAAAACATTTCCTTGCTTGAAAATTCTATTTGAAGCTTTGGAAAATTCGGTATCACAGCTACATCTTACTGTGTTAACCAGCCAAAATTTCTGCAAAATTTAACGTATCCAATTTCGACCATCTTCGATCCTCCCACCTGATGAGCTGAGGACAGCGAAACGTAGGTCGTGGATTACCAAGTTTCTACTTAGTACTTCTCATCGTATTTTTCAGTATTTGATAATAATAATAACAAATTTTCCACTTGTTCTGAGTTACTATCTCATGATAGG
The DNA here is from genome assembly GCA_001587735.2 of Parhyale hawaiensis. Classification (NCBI taxonomy): domain Eukaryota; kingdom Metazoa; phylum Arthropoda; class Malacostraca; order Amphipoda; family Hyalidae; genus Parhyale; species Parhyale hawaiensis. Next base: position 5,551,630 of record LQNS02276867.1, read on the forward strand.
AAAATGTGTGGCTTAACTGGCGTATGAAAACTTTGTATTAGAGGGATAGAAAATTCTGGCTTCATAGTATCTCAGCGAATGTGTCTCGTAGTCGTCCATTGTCTTACATCTAACCTCATCTCATCCATGAGTCGAAAACCTAAGAAATCTACGTAAGTACATTTAACGATTAGAAGACTAATTAAACAAAAAAGATTGCCACTTTATTCTTATTAACAGAATTTTTCTTCTCTCAGACTTTCAATCCCCCGGAAGTTGTGAACAGGCACAGATTGAACAGCGGAAAGTCTTGCAGTCCTTCGAGCCTCAAGATAGACTCCGTAACGAGTTCTCTGGAGACTGTCACCCCCGCAGGGCCTTATCGCCTGTGCCCAACGTTCTCAGAAAAAGCTGAGTACCGGAGCGAAAAAGGTACGAAAATGCACAAATGTTGCACATACCTCAACATGACTTATAATGGTTGTATACTGCAACTTCTAACTACAGTAATTCCTAACACTCCCGTATAGGACGTTCAACAGTTACGGTTGTCGTTGCTATGTAGTAGGCACCGTACTATCTTGCACAGGCTTCCTTAACCACTGTTCATGTGTCAATTAGAGAATAATAGAACGTTAATTGTTCTGGTCGTAAAGTACAGTAAATTATAATATAAATATCTTGGACACACAACGCAAGCTCTACAATGAATACAAATTAAAACGGCTTGTTCCATCATGGAGCACCGGATAGTGACGCGCATAATTGCAGTCGACAAGGGGTGACGTTGGACGATTGGTAATATGAGAGCTAAAGCCCGGATTTTGCTTAAAATAAATGCTAAATGCTGATGTTGCTAAGCTGCTTAAAAAACCTCTACGATCTTGCCTTAATTCAGCTCAGAGCTTCAACTCCAATTATTGTTATAGCTACTAGCTGTGCTGTCATACAGGCATATATAAGGTCTTTGTGGATTTATATAATGATACGTTCGAGTTATAGTTTTGATTGTCATTCTATTTTGTTTTCTATGAGTGGCTATTCTATTATGCAACGCTGTGTCGTAATCCCTCCATACGATTCCATACAGTTTTGAAGCATGAATGTTTCTCTCACAGCTCAGTTGCTTAACGACACGTACGAGCTAACGTTCATATTATGTTCGCCCTTTTATCAATGAAGCATATTTTTTGCGACATGAAAGATACGTACGTGTCACGGTTTTAATTATGGGTACTTATTGATGAGTGGTGTTCTTTGTCTAGATGCAAACTATATAGTACCTAAGATATAGCTCGTGGGAATGGCTATCGCATTAGTAGTGGCATTCACCTATGGTATGGAGCGAGCGTGACGTAATTTGCTCATTCCTCTATGCCGAGTACACTTGGCTGTTGCTCGCATCAGAACCTATGTGTCACTTGTCCTGTGTTACGTAGCTCTTTCTTTCCGTTTTTTTCCATCTTCTTCCTAATCCTTTCATGACATTCAACTGACTGCACAAACCTTGCAAATGAGGCAATGTAAGGAATGTCGAGCCATGTTCTAACTTTGAGTTGTTTTCTTACGGAGGAAAAGTGTTGAGCTGCAATCATATAGGTTTTGCTCTGCTGCAGGGGCCTTTCAGATACACGCCCTTATGGCCAAGGTAGTGAATTTAAAAAGCGCTCTCGAGACGCTGCAGCAATTTCTTCCTGCTCTAGTTTCCTTCATAAATTGTTCCAGCATGAACGACGGTAGGAACACTCGTCCTGATACGTCTTGATGGGTCGGAGCCAAAGAAGCTCGTTCAGCTGTACAGGATAAAATCGTAGATGGGTCATGGCCCATATCAGGTGGAGAGAAAGCTGCACATGCTACCGCCCCTGAAATTAGCTTTCGCCTATCACCCAACCCGTGGAAGCCGGCCCGCTCAATCAACAGCGCAGAAGGTTAACCGGTATACGTACCGGACCGCGAAAAATTGATATAAAAACTACAGAATAGATGCGCTGCTCTCAAATCATTGCTATTCGCCCTAAAATTAACTTTGGAAGCGAGCACCGGCACCGCGGTTCACCTCAGTCGCGTGACCACAAGTAGTCAAACACTTGCTCAGCTTCCATCCATGCCAAGAGTATATAGGAACACACTCCTGCTCCAATTCCTGGCCCATATGAGCCAAACAGCTTTCTCATAGGAGATGAGAAGATCAAAGGGCAGTATCATTCATTCAAACAGATCTGCATGGATCGAAAAGTCATCTGCAGACTTTACGCTTCTAATGCTAACGCAGCCGATTTTTGAAGGACTTTCGGGCTAAACACACTTATGACATAATTATAATTATCAATACTGGAACGAATGATCTGCGCGTTCGTTCCTAAAGCACTTACAGCACTCAAAGAGCTCACAGTCAAGCAGAAAAGGCAACATGCTACTCTGACAAGCATTCTGCTTCAGCACAGGGCTGGATAATGCCTAGACTCTGGGTTTCGTTACATCAAGAGGACCATCCAATTAGTGGATGCGACAAATAACTTCATATACTGTATACTGATCTATTTTCTTCATTTGAATACAGACCGAGACTGTTTACCTGATAGAGTTTTCTTTAACGGCTTTGGGAATCCTGCTTATTGCTACTCGGTGCCGCTGCTACAGCCATCCCTACTTCTGATAGTGGCATGCACGCCCAGGAGGCAGCAGTTTTGCTACCCAGCACCCTTTCATTCATCCCCGGCAGATTTGCCAGCTATGGAGCAGATGACTCCCATGCCCCAGTACCTAAAACCCTTACTACCATCCCTCCTGACGTCTCGTGTAATCCTCGATGCCTATCCACTCGTGGGGTTCAGGAAAGAGATCCTGCTATAAATGAAGGCACATAATAACTGCACGCTTCGCAGAGACGTAGAGGAAACTGCTCCAACTCCGGATAACTCAGTGCAGACGTCATGTCTGTGGTCCCTTCACGCCTCTTGCCTCCGAGAGTCTCAGCCCTCGTACCGCTGAACCGCCAAATGGCTGCAGATATTGTTGGACAACGACCTATCATTGCCAGCCAGACTTACTTCGACTCATCCACAATTAATCGAACGAATTCAACCAGCGTGCCCAAGGCAGAATCATAATGTCAGTTAGCTGTAGCCAAGAAACGCAGCTGAATCACAAGAGCTTCAAGCACACTACCGCTTCAGGTGAATTGCAGTCCCGAAAGTTAAGTGCTGGTTACACTCCCCTTAAGACCAATTCTTGCCTGCTCACACACACCTGAATAACGAGGAGTAGAGCTAGCTCGGCGAGAAACGACCCATTGTCGGCCAAAGATCTGCACAGGTTAAACATCATTCTGTTACACAACTATTCTCACCCAACTTTAGTACGGCGCTCTCACCACTCCTCTAAATCCTACTCCTGGGCTCTCCTCTCTTCTCTTGCCTCTACATTCGGACACTCCAAACTCATCATTTCCACACATGAGCGTGAAATTGCTGACCTCGTTTACTTTAGACCTGCTTGGAGATTATAACTTGATTTAATTTGCTCTCAAACCCCAGCTCACTCTCTTGAATCATCAGACTATAGTAGAGTGAATTTCCAAGGGATGGCAACTGAAATAGAAACAATTGAGTTTGGAATTCTTGTGAGAGACTGCAGTGTTGAACACTGCTCTGATATCTTGAAGAAAAGCATCCTGAATGCTGTTGAGTAACACATCACAGAGTTCTTAAATAAATCCCCTATAGATGAAGCGGACTGTCAAAAACTGTTTGCCAGGCGACAAGTGTGTTACAGAGCTTGGAAGCGTAATCCAGCAGAAGATCCGGGACAATCGCATAATGGCATTTCATTTCGGGAAGTGAAAAGACAAGTCAGGACTACTTAGATGAAAAAAAAAAAGTTTTCACAGCCACTAGGTATCGTAAAACTCGACCCAAAAGTATTTATTGGTATGTAGCTGAAAAAAAAATGTGAAAAGAAAAAACTATAGGTCCACTCCATACACCGACGGTGAAGCACCAGCGACCTAAAAAACAAAGCTGCTAACTTGAACAAGTATTTAACTTTGGTGTTTACCGATGAAAATGTTACGAGTATCCCGGCACCAGCATCGATGCTTGTAGCCCCTTAATAAATATGTGTTTTTATTGAACACGAGGTCCTCCGCGAGCAGACCCACCTGAATATGCACAACTCCACTGGAAATGGCTTTAGTCATCACAGTGTCACTGTTTGAAGTATTCACTCGGTCTGAAATCAAAGGAAAGTTCCACAGGATTGGAAACTCGCTAACATGATCCCAATGCACGAGAAATGGGTAATAAGGGAAGCTCAAGCTCCTGGCCCAATCCGTCTTCCCTCGGGCGTCAGCAAAACCATCGAACGTCTCCTGAAATAGCAGATCACTGACCACTTGAGGATACACCAGCTCATTACCGACACTAAACACGGTTTCCGAGACGTGTGAACACGGTTTCCACAGTTGGATGCCACCTCAAATAGCCTTTTGTCCGTGGTATCTGTTAATCGACTCATTTTAACATCTGTTCTGGACCCAGCTACTCTTTTGATCATCTCGCACAAAGTCTACTTCGATGTATGTCACTTCCCTCATAAACCTTTCGATTCAAGGTGGATCAGAAATGTTCGATGGGGCTTAGGTCGAGTGAAGCAGGAGACCAACTCATGAGATGTTCTCCTTTGATGGTTTGGGGATTCGTATAGACATCAGACGGTAGGCTTTGCTTAAATATCGTCTGACGTCTGTGTGCCAGTGATAGGTCATCTGAACTTGTTGATCGTAAGCGCTCATCCAGAATATCCTGAAACCGGGTGTAGCTCACAAATCGATTTTCCTTTGGGAGAGCGGAGTTTTATATTGAAGAATAAGACTAGTTTGGATTTCAGAGTTATAATATGAATTTCACCCACAAATTAATGTGAGAATAATATGGAGACCTGGTGTTTCTTTAGGTTCTTTATTTAAATTTAAAGATATGCTCCCACTTTCAGTTATTTCTTCACTAGTTTACAAATATTAGTGCAGAGAGTGCTCTGCTTCGTACATCGGAGAAACGAGGAAACAAATGAAAGTGAGAATTTTAAACCATCAGGGAATTTCTTACCGTTCAGGGCAAAGATGCTGTCAATCGAGCAGCAAAATATTTGATCATTTTATAGACACGGGTCATCCAGTTTTATATGATAATTTTAACAACCTGTCAAAATCCTCTCCTGTTGATTTAAGATTTTTAGAGTCCGTATATATTCATTGGTAATCCCCTACGCTCAATGATCTTACAAGCTCCGCAGAACTTTTCATTCTGAAATGATAAATATGAAGGAATTCTCATTTTATGAGTATCTATGATACAATACTTAAGCATATCAATCCATCATTTCTAGATCAGTTTCGATGCTTCTAACCTTCATAAGGATGATTCATGTGTGAATCAAAAGCTTGAATGTATTTTTTGTAAAAAAAAAAGAGTTTTATTACAGCACGGATGTAGCTCTTGCTGGTGTCAGGCTTTGCCAGATATAGTTGCTCACTGCTAACAACGCCCAGATATATTTGTCAATCACCGCTATGTCAAGGGCTCAATCATGACAAAACCGAGATGTAACCTTTGGCTGGTGCCCAGTTGTACAAAATACAAACAGCGATCACACAATGTACAAATCCCTAAATCATCCCTATGATTTGTATTTCCCACTTGTATTTCTTGAACTGCATAGCTCCATAGTATGCGACGTAGACTAATATGTATTTGTGTACTAATTAGACGGGTGTTTTTTTTAAATACATATCTGTGTCTCTGTGACCAAACGATTGAGTGCTGAATTCAAAAACCACTGCACTGTTTTACTTGTAATGGTGTTCCTGAAACACAAAATTCATAGATTTTACTCATAAAGCATTCCGGGAAAAGGCTCTGTTGTGGTTTACCTTCCAAGCTATATTATTCTTGAATGTCTAGTTACATCTGAAATGTAGCTCACCAGAAAGGCCGCTATAGCTGCCTGGCGCACGACGAGGAACACCTACTGATTAGTTTAACGGACTAAATACGGCGAGGCAGCATCCCCCAAGTCATCTCAGGATCCCTCTGTTATAGCCTTAACGGACCCACTACGGCACTGTCAGCAATCTCAACCTTTCCAGGGTCTGACTTCAGTCTAGAACGCAAGGAGGTGCGTGGGTTTCTACGCTAGCCCAGGCAGCTAACCGCTACGGACTGCCGCTTCCGGTCGCTTAACACAAGCCGGACCGCCCACTAGTGATGCCAAGCACCGTCCGCAGAGGCAGCACACTGCTTCCGCCAGACACTGTAGGCCGGTCAGCACAAGTCAGACAATCAGCGAGAGCAATTGGAGAACGTTCACTCAAGCGAAGATGGCACCTGATGATCATAACACATTCGAACACCCTAAATGATCCCACCAGCTCTCTACCAATTATGCCTTCCGAAACATCACCTGACCATCACCTTGCTGACGCCGAAAATGACCAGGACAGGACGCTCTATGAAATATCGACGCTTCGGCCCATTCATCGGGATTATCTACCTGAGCTTGGGCCTCATCCATAAAAAAGACTGTGAAAGTTTGCGTCATCTATTTTCAAGTCAGACGTAGCGCTTCCCCTAATGGGATACGTTCAGGATGGGTCTTGAGAATTGACTCACACTCTTGCTCGCCTCATTAAAAACACTGCACTGGTGGGAGTTTATGGAAACTGGTCTAAACCCAGCACCTTCAAATATTCCAGCATTTCTCACGCCAGGATGGCTCGTTACCTATCTGTCTACGTAGTTTCCACACATCCATCTTTTTTTCCTCCTCCATTTCTGTTTCTGAGCATTAGTGATGTGGTTCTTCATAATTATAAGACTTTGCTATTCTTGCGTTCCGTCCCAATTCTGAGACTTTACCTTACTTGAGATCACCCTCGCCTAAAATCGACGTATGTCACACTAAGCCCAATTTTTACGTGACCGAAATTGAAATAATTAGAGGTTACACAAACCAGACATACCCTCACCTAACCTTTCCAACTTACCCGAAATTAGTTCGGGTTTGGCGACAGTAGGGCCTAAAGAGAGCGGTCATTGGGTACGTGTGATTGTTTGGGGAGAGGTAAGGCACCCACTGCAAAGTCACCATTTACCATTTACAAAGCCTTGGACGGTTTGCGCATTCTCCTCGGCTGTCGCTTGCTCGGCATATTCTCATGCCTACAATACAGCGTGACACATTAAAAAGGAAGAGTAGGTAAAGAAACATAATACATCAGTTGATATAATTTTCTTACGCTGCATAAGTTGTCTGGTAATTTTATCTATTGTTATTATTAATCTACGAACCTTCGATAGATTGACGCTCACTTCGATACTGTATCCTCATAGCTGTACTTGCCCAGATATATTTGTTAATCACTGCTATGTCAATGCAATTCAGCTTGACACGTAGTTTACATACCAATGCTAATTTTGCTTTTACACAGCCCCGAAAATATCACAGTGGATGCCAGTAACGATAAACAAGACTGAAGCGCTGGCAAACGTACAGGTTGGGGGCCACTACAAGCCTACGCACTGCATGCAAAGGTGAATAATATCCACCACAATCTTTACTTGCTTGCCTTTAAATATACTTAAGAGGGAGGTTCAGTGAATTTTCGCCCATTGCTTTCTTTAACGAATTAGGCACTTAATAGCTCGAGATTAACGAAAGCGATTTTCATCAAATTGCATCTCATGTAAGATCAACATCAGAACAAGCGACCCGCTTGGCCAATGATGTAAATTTTTTTTGACATAATTAGATGTATGGAATATAAAATTTGAGGGCCTGACGTTATTTATTGTAACGGCTGTCACTACTGGAAGAGTTCCTACAGATGGAAGTTTCATGCAAGGCCGGATAGCTCGATTGCTCTACTAGCCGATAGAAGTGTTTTCGTCTTCTAATAGCCAAGAAATTGGGGTCGTTTTTTGTTGACATTTACATAAAATATGTGCGAAGCTAGCCGGGCGGGTCCCGTAGACTTTTGTAGCGCTGAACACGTGAGCTCACCACAGGCGTCACGGGAGGTCATTAGCAAGTTTCTCTTGCGGTTTGGCACAGAGTGATATGGGGGGGGGGGGAGAAGAAAGAGGGGTCGGGGTTGGTGAGGAAGTCAAAACTCAGGAAGCACGTTTATGCAGTTCATACACAAATTTGCATGCCTATGTTTGCATACATGTTTGTAAGCATCAATATCAGACAAATACTCAGATATGCATGAGTATGCATACTGTATATATATGTTTAGCGGTATAGCGGTTTATTGTGTGTACATTTTGTGGTTATATATAATAATACATGTGCATGTTTAAACATAGATCTAGAAAGTACACTTATATATATATGCGTTTTATATATTATGAAATTTAATGTCTATGTTTATTTCTACTTGTCCGTCTGTTAGTTATTTAGTTGAGACGACCGTGACGCTCTCATCAGTATTAGGTAGAAGAAAATATGGGAACCTTTGAGGTATCCCTGATACGATCCGTGAAGGAATGAACAGAAAAATTAGTCATGTTCAAATTAAAGCTGTTACGTCTCACAT
>LQNS02276867.1:5569830-5585712 GCA_001587735.2 Parhyale hawaiensis
GGAAATTGTATAAAAATTACGGTAAAAATGAAAAGTTTACATCAATGAAGAAGTTAATGGGAATCGATAAAGAAATGAAGCTGCTTTTATACTGAACGTTAAATGTGGACCAAACAATAAAAAAAGACGGGAATAATACAAATGATACTTTGAAACTAGGAAGATATATGCGTATATGCAGGGTCAAGATGTTGCTCCAGCCATGGTACATTAAAGAATGACTGACTGGTACAGCAGTTTCGAAGAAGGGAGGAGGTTTGCTCTAAAGCAAGTCTTACAATTTACTACAGCCTTGCATGAAAATTCCAACTGTATGAACTGCTCCAGTCGTGGCAGCAGTTAAAAGAAAAACCGCCAGGCCTTCAAATTTTATATTACATTCTAGTTATATGTAACGAAATTAACGTTATTAGCCAAGCGGATCGGTTAGTCTCATGTTGACTTTACAAGTGTTGCAATTTGATAAAATCGCGTACGTTAGTCTCGAGCTTTTCAGTGCCACATTTGTTAAAGAGAGCAAAGGGCGAAAATTCGCTGAAGCTCCCTCTTAAGGGGATGAGTGCGGGTGTGGAAGGCAGCCTTTCCTCCACCATGGAGGTGCGGGCGCTGGCCCCGCTTCGTCTCTATCCAGATCAGCTGACTGACTTACTGTGGATCACCCTAACGAGACGTATACGGACAAGTGTTCCCACTGTCGTTCACGCTGGCAGAACTTGCGAGCGAACCAGTGCAGGAAGCGATAGCTGCAGCCTCTCGAGAGCGTTTTTCAGTTTTGCTACCTGAATCGTACAGGCTTGCACCCGAGAAGCTCCTGTAGATGAGCATAACCTACATGATGCTAGCTCCACCACGCGTAAGAAAGGGACTCTAGTGAGAGTTCAACTAGGCAATTCTGGCACTGCCTCATTTTGAAGGCTTGATGGACAACTCAGCTCAGGAGCCAGTCCGCATTTTTTTTTACAAAAAATTTCAAACCTAGCTCGATGACTCCTTATATGAATGACTCGTCTCAGTAACTTCTACACTCGGATATTATTTTTCCCAGGCCAGGCGCGGTCTTTTTCATGGCCAATTGGCGCGCTACATCAGCAAAATTGCTGGAGCGGAAAGCTACCGTGGGGTTACTTGCCTTATAGGGTGGGGAGGTGGAGGGTCACTGAACCTTCAATTTCGGTGACATGGTTCATAGCGACTCGTCGTCGGCTGCAGCTGCACTTAATCCTCTGGGGCCAGTTCGCCTCTGTCTACTGCTCGAACCAGTGCGTGCGGATTCGCCAGTGGAGGGTGCAGCCATAAAGTTGACTTTACTTCTACTTGTTATCAATAGTGTTTTTCATAGCTTTGTTAGAGTTGTAAGAGGTATAAAAAGATTGTCATCGCGATTACTTTCTTAATATCTGGATAAGTTTTAAAACATTCATTTAGTACCTAGTACTTGGCATAGCGTAGTCTACGAATAGTTGCATTTATATTATTTATCTAATGGTTAGAGTGTTACTTCTGTAGCGTAATTCATTATAACGATCACCTTAGCGTTTCACTTACTGTGGGAAGACTGAAATGCATCTGGGTATCGATGAATGTCGAACACTTCTTACCACACGTATACCGATTCAGAAAACAGCAGATACAAGCGATATTTCTCTAGTTACTGCTCATGCTCTAATAGCCACAAGTCATGCACCTAGCCGAGTTTGATCGAATGCGAGCGAGTGTTTATGCAGCTGCAGACAACATTTGAGGAATGGTTCTTCATTAATTGGGTGAATGGTTCTTCATTAATTGGGTGTATATCCACATGTGTCCAGTTTACTTGGTCGCATGTATGCCAGTTTACTCAGCTGTCTGCAGCAGCTAAGCAATGTCTTATGAACACGCACGTGTCTGAGTTGCTAGTTCGCTGTAGTGCTAAGATATAAGCACGTAACTTTCATATGTTCCTCTGTTGGTCTTATAGAAATCTAATACGGGTGCCATCAAAAGTATTTTTGCTGGAAAAATGAACCTTCACTAATTTTCAACAAAGAAGCTTGTTATATGATGGCCGCTCGCTAGAGCAATTCCCCCTAATTTAATTACCTCCACCAAGAAGTATTGTTATCGGGGCTTGTCTGTCTCTTCGTCTTTTGGCAAGACAAATAAATAAAAACAATATGGACGGATAAACCGTTATAGAATTTACAGGGATTGTTAGGTGTGTTAGGAGGAACTGATGATGAACTTTTGGTAAAGATCCGATCCAGTATGTGGTTGTTTGTGCAAATGTTTTTTATTACCGGGATAATTCAGAAAGTTATTAACAGAATTTCATGAAGTTTGGGAAAATGGTAGAACTGTTACGAAATTCACTGGGTCAAATATTGGTAACAATCTATAGTTCCGTTTGTATTTTTTACTGTGTATCGGTGACATAACAGGGTTAAGAACGGATCACAAGGAAATTTTCAGGAACTATTAGGATGAGTAAAAAACACTAATGACAAAATTTCGTGATGAACATTGCTCAACTCTTTCTCCCTTTTTTGGATTTATAGAGAAATATACAATTATCTATACACAAATATCCTTAAGTCTACAACTAAAACATGTAGCATCACAGGTCTTCACTCCTGTCGCGAGTGATAAAAATGGAAATGCCTCTGCCAACAGTTGCTAGAAATGTATATTCAGCTCCTTCGCTATGCTCGAGATAAGATTTACACTACATTCTATTTTGTTCATGCTAACAATTAAGCAGATACTACACACTATTGACGCAAACCGGGTACATGACAATTCTACCCAAAGGCATAACTTCATGATCTAGATTCTTCATGACATAACCCAATCATTTTTCGGTTCTGAACGACGCGAGTATGACAAAACTTTATCAGTGTCACGAGCATTTCTCTACTCTATTGGATACTCAACTTTCGTGGATTGACGGATTTTACTGAGCCGCTCATCTCAAGTGCCATGCACTACCACTATTATTTTCAGTTTTTTTTCTTTGCTCCAGTGGTGCTAGCTTCAGTAATTCCATCCAGCTTTCGTGTTCTATCCTAGACAAGTTCCCAGTTTCAGTTCTCGCACGCAATCCACGAGAGATGAGTCAGTATGAGCCGAGTGCCTCAAGTTCAGAGCTGGGCAGTATCTAGATACAGTATCTAGATACTTTGTATCTAGATACTGTATCTAGATACTTTTTTTGTATCTAAATGCTGTATCTAGATACTTTTCAATGTTGTATCTAAATGTAGTATCTAGATACTTTTTACCTGTATCTAGATACTTTTTTAGATACTTTTTAGATAATATTAAATTATACCTATTATTATACATAAAATATTGTAAATACAATAATATTCAGGTTCATAAAATAATGATAAAGTCAGCTAAGCGAACAAGAGATGGCAACCCTGAACATGTTCTGTCACGTTGGCTCACTATTCTATTAATTTTTTAGAAGCCTTCTTTTATTTTGTTTATTAAAGATTTGCTTGGAATTGGAGTAACATCCACGAAAATATGCGGCCTAAATTATACTTTGCATTTGAATGTTATTGCAAAAAAGTCAATATACCTATTGACTACGAGACTTCAATGACATTGCCCATTTCTTTTAGAGACATGATATTTTATCACAAACAAATGTGTGATCAACTATTTAGCCTCTTTGCCGGAAGTAAATGTGCAACAGTCATTATTATTGTAATTACTAATCTACTATACACCAGTATTATAAAGGAACAGAATTGTATCCACGTGAATTACATGATTTTTGTCCATATGAACTAGTAAAACTAATAAATTCAGTTGTAAAAATAAAAGTATCTAGAATTGTATCTATAGATACTTCTAAGTATCTAGTATCTGTATCTAGATACATTTTAAGGGTGTATCTAGTATCTAGATACATTTTCGAGTATCTATGCCCAGCTCTGCTCAAGTTACAGGTGTCAGGTGTTCCCAAACCCATACACTTGCCGTACTCTTACTGGCAGTGTGTCTGAGGCCGCGGTGCTAAGCTAATGTTAACATTTTAAGCGCAAGAGGTTTAGCAAGGGCTACCACCGGAGCTGTGATCTGAGACTTGGAAGCAGGTTCCTTTTCTAACTGAAACTTGAATAGTGTGACCGATAAGCTTGGAGAAGCCACAAAGCTGATGTTTAGATGTTTCAAGATCAAAATTTTCCAATCATAGAGATGTTGGCTAAAGAGTAGTGAAGATATGATTAGACTGAGACTACCCAGTCGGAAATAATGGTTGTGATTATAGTAGAACAACTATGATTATGGTCGAGATCTTTGTTGTTTATTATTGTTGTTATTATTATCGAAGTGCCGGATCCTGAAGGAGCAATTTGAGTCGGTTTTCAGTCGCCCGAAGTATGACAACTCTGCAGATGCTCTCGCAGAACTTTTGGCCACCTCGGAACCCTCTCAGTCTCTCACCTGTCAGATATAGATTTCGGGGAGGAAGATATTGTTGGTTGCATCCAGGAGCTCTCTACCTGGTCTGCTCCGGGACCGGATGGCATCCCGGCCGTCTTGCTCGTGAAGTGCAAATACGAATTGAAGTTGCCTCTATATATACTGTGGCGGGAGTCATTGGACAATAGAATGGTTCCGATGTCCTTGAAAATGGGGGTTGTAACCCCGTTATTCAAGGGAGGCGACAAGCATGCGCCAAAAAACTATCGCCCCGTCACCCTAACATCTCATCTAGTGAAGGTGTTTGAGAAGATAGAGGTGAGGCGCATGATCAGCTACCTGGAGGCCTCCGACTTACTGAACCCAAATCAACATGGCTTTATGAAAGGTTGGTCATGTCTGTCTCAGCTTCTCGAACACCAGTGGCGCGTCGTTGATGCGAGGGGGAGGGGCCTGGCAGTGGACGTAATCTACCTTGATTTCGCAAAGGCATTTGACAAAGTGGACCATGGCGTACTTTTGCGAAGGCTGTTGGAACTGCGAGTCGGCTGGAGACTGTGGAAGTGGATCTGCGGTTTCCTTTGTGGACGAAGACAAGTTGTGACGGTTGATGGCTGCCACTCAGACGAGTTTGCTGTGGTTAGTGGAGTGCCGCAGGGCTCGGAGTTGGGCCCTTTGCTGTTTCTGGTCCACGTAGCAGACATGGATGCCGGAGTCTTACACTCGAGGGCCTCCTTTTTCGCAGATGATACCAGAGTCATGAAGGAAGTGTCAGGGAATGAATGCTGTGAGACCCTGCAGAGTGATCTTCTTAAAACCTACCAGTGGGCTGAGAGATGTAATATGGAGTTCAACGATGGAAAATTTGAACTCCTGCGGTATGGAGAGCATCCAGATGACTCATACCGCTATGCTACGGGTGGAGGCTCTTTTATCGAGCGGAAGAGCTCCCTGCGAGATCTTGGCGTGATTGTCGAGTCCTCGGGCAGATTCGGTGAGCAGATCTCGGCGATCGAACAACGAGGTAGGAGGCAAATTGGCTGGATCTTGCGCACGTTTGAAACGAGAGAGGAGGGTCCTATGATCACACTGTTCCGAGCATTGGTGCTTCCATTGGCAGAGTACTACGGCCAGTTGTGGAACCCGAGTGCTGTGGGGACACGGAGAGGTTCGAGGGCATTCAGCGGTCTCTCACGGCGAGGATCAGAGGTTTGGAGCAGCAGAACTACTGGGAGAGACTGCGCAGCCTATCACTATACTCCCTGCAGAGGCGGAGGGAGAGGTACTTGATTATTTACATGTGGAAATTATACAGGGTATGGTGCCAAACTTTGGAGTGGGGCCTGGACTGGTTGTGAGGTGTCATATCAGACGCGGGCGTCTTTGCGTGTTGCCTCCGTTTTACAGTAGAGCTACTGTGAGTGTTAAAACCATGTTCGAGCGCTCTTTCCCTGTCATGGAGCCCCGTTTGTTAAACTGTCTGCCAGCTGAGCTCCGAGAACATGACGGAAGTCTGGATAGTTTCAAAAGGAACCTGGACTCGTTTTTGGGGACTGTTCCTGATCATCCGCCGCTCCCGTACTATTACCAGACAGCGCAAGGGAACAGTCTTTTGGACCAGCTGGCTGTTCTACGACTGCAGAACCAATAACCGATTCCAGGTTGTGAAGAGGGGCGGCGCACCGTCGTGGCCCGGGTTGGACGTCCCGAACTTCATCACAGGATATACAGTATCCTCCTTATTCAACCATTTATGGGGTGCATTATGGTAGAGAAATGTCACATCCTTCGACCATACATACCCAATTACAACCATAAAGGTTTTGCACAACCATGATCTCCCATAGTGAACCGTAAGAAACACCATTCACGACAAAAATCGACTGTGTTCAGCGAATGATACAACTGTACTATACCAAGATCAACTTTTTCAACAGTTGACATATTATGCCCAGAATGCCTGCTATATTTGCTGATAATGAATTCCATATACAAAAAAGGTAATTCATACGTGCTAGTTAGGCCTGCGGCTCAGAATGGTGAAAGGCTGTAAACTTCAGGACGATGCTGTAGACTAGGAGCTTGAACCAGTCCCTGCAGTTAACGCATGTTTATATACAACTTCTTCAACTTTAAGCTGGTAGGCAGCTAAACGACAGTTTAGAGGAAGTCACTGGTCAATGGATGAATGTTGGTCGTACCCGTTGTCAGAATACGTAAGGCCAAATTTAACATGAAATTTGACATTGTTTTCAATAGAACTAATAGGAATTATTTACTTATGAAACTTTACAGATATAAACTGAGTGAACATAAAAATAGATGTCAATGTTTGATCAAAGATTGCAATATTATCTTACAAGGGATACAATAAATAAATACAAATAATGGGTAACTACGCTAAAGTGGCAAAGCGTTAATAAAATTCAGAAACAGTAGATATAAATAACATCAAGGCAGTTAGCGTCCATACATACCCTGCAATTTTTTGCAATTCACCGACAGGAATAAAAAACTGAAAAAGTGCACAATTTTTGTATTATAATATAAAATTTTAAATGTTTCGCAGTCAAACTTATAGTCATACAATGTTTTTTTGGTCGATTATATTGGGAATTCGTGCCATATCATAATCCATGGCAACCCATACATTTTCTTCCCCAAATAATGGGAGGAATTCTACTCATGGTCATACGTACGGAAATCCGTTGACAACCTACCATTGTTATGCTCTAGCATATGCTCTACCATATATATATAGTCTTCAAACATCCATGTACTACCATCTACCATATGTAGTCTTCATACATCCATGTGCTACAATCCACGTTTGTTTCCTGACAAACCTTAAACAATCAATATTGTCTCCGCCATTATTGACTTAAATATACTAAAATCAACGTTGTGTTTTGGTCGACATATCTACCATTTTGCTTCATCATCTAGAATAAACCTTAATCTCTCATACACCACCATATTCTACTATAATCACAACCATTATTTCCGACTGCGTAGTTAACTGTGAAAGGGACAATGTCGTAAGGAGAAAGGGCACAGTGGCGTTAATGAAAAAAAGGCCCACCCACCCGTGATATATTCGTGATACATTGAAGGTAGAGCATGTCATCACTAAGAATTTTTAAAAATAATATTCACGTTCAAAAATTAGAGAAGTATCATCGATATATCGATGGGAATTGATGTTCTTAAAATGCGGATGGCAGTTATTTTCCGATTTAACCTAGTGATACGGGAAAAAAAGAACATTCGTAAGTCTTGGTCGTAACGTAAATGCCAGTAAGACTAAGTCGATGACTATCAGTCGGTCTCGGACACTTGTACCGCATCATCCCCAACTGGAGATTGATGACACTTTACTTCAGAAGTTTAGCTCCTTGGAGATTCTTGGTGTTGTCTTTGATGAGAAGCTTACTTTTGAGTCGCATATTAGGAGGTTGGTGTCACGTGCTTCCACTAAGACTGGGCTCCTGCGTAAGGTGAATTCTGTGTTTGGTGATAGTCAGGTTGCCCGCAGATGTTTTTATGCGTTTCTGCTGCCTGTGTTGGAGTATTGCTCACCAGTCTGGGCTTCAGCTGCTGACACTCACTTGCGTCTGTTGGATCGACTTGTTAGTTCAGCCAGCAGGCTGTGCGCTGATACTGATCTAGTGAACCTGTCCCACTGGAGAAGAGTAGCAGAGCTATGCATGTTTTTTAAGGTGTACAATAATGAGAGGCATTGGTTGTATTCTTCTCTCCCTGCCCTCAAGGTTTTTGGGAGAGGACTCATGCTGCGTGCGGAGCGCACTCTTTCACTTTGGACGCTGTCAGATGTCGAACTAATCAGTTCTGTCGGTGCTTCGTTCCCTGGTCGGCTAAGGTTTGGAATTTGTTGCCGGCATCGGCCATTGGTCGTATTGGCTTGCTGGCGTTTAAGTCAGCTGTGAATGGTTTTTGCTGAATTTCATTTAGCAGCGTTTTGGGCTACTCGGCGTTGCAAGATGCTTCATTTGGGTTGTATTACCCGTCCGTGGGAGCTCAGGCGTGAAGTTTTAATAATAATAATAACAATAATATCGCTACTTCATCAAATTGGTTGTACAAATTTCCACTGACAATGATGGACATATTTTATGGTAATTTTCAATGTTTCAGTAAATATATTTTTAGTGAATGGCAAAGTGCTCTTGTTATTATTTTGGTAGTTAACTCAGGGTCGATATTCGTCTCATTGTAAACTTTTTCAATACTCTTCGAAATACGATTTTATCTAAATAAGATGGCAATATATTTAGCAGGAAAGACTTTTAAAGGAATTCTAAGCCACTCAAAATATTTTGAAATAGAACACTTATAAATGCTGGAAATTGGGCAATATGGTAGATTTCGTTTAAATATGGTTAGGACAAGGGAATAAAATTTCATGCCTAAGCTAGTGAACGTATTTTTTTTTCT
Source organism: Parhyale hawaiensis (assembly GCA_001587735.2). NCBI lineage: Eukaryota > Metazoa > Arthropoda > Malacostraca > Amphipoda > Hyalidae > Parhyale > Parhyale hawaiensis. The sequence continues at coordinate 5,578,699 of LQNS02276867.1, forward strand.
GCATGCCGAGTGTGCTAGAGTGTGCCGTAACTTGAATTCGATGTTTTCGCTCTAATTATTTGCTAAACAATGTGGCAAATAGACCAGGAATAAATTTCTAGAAGTGAATTTTTTGAGTCGTACGATTGGAGATCAGGATATAGCAACTGAAGAGTTTCAATTAACTGTGGCTAGTTTATGCGCTCTGAAGAGGACGATGAACATTGACCAAGTCTTAACACAGAACAGCTGTAATTTAATCGCATTTACGCAACGACTAGAGGATGCCTACCTCGTTATACCTACTGACTGTAGGGCCAACCTTCTACCAACTGAATATTAGCCATGGATAAATAGGTTAGCAAGCAAGAGCAAACCTGGTCTATGTATCCTGTGACCTAAATTCCTCAGTATCGGCAATATGTAAGCCGATAGCAAAAAGTAATCGTCTCAAGTTTTGTGAGATGTGCAGTGCATTGGGGTAATAGCTTTTCCCCACGTAGTGTTTAAGTGAGTTGTTGGATTTATGCAGTAAGACGTATGCCTCTGTGAAACTTTAAGTTACGTCTGTAATTGTGCTTTGACGTTTTAAAGATTCCACACGTCAAGGTTGTAAGGGTAACACAAAGTTACTGAATATCCTAGGCCGGCTGCCCACTCCCAACTTTCGTTGCCGCTAGCAGCCCTAGAAGCAACGTAACTAATCAGCCTGCATAGACGTGGCCGTGACTTCAGCATGACGTCTATGAACATTGTGCTGTAATTCTTAAAATATCAATCGTTGTGGTCTTAAACCGCTCATAATTAAGAGCGGTCGTTGAAAGTGTAAAAGTTACAGCAGCGACTGAAATATTTAAAAAAATATTGAGACACTTAAACTTTGCGGCGCAAGCTGAAGCCGTGACGTAGCTACGTGAACGGAATAGTTGAGTTGACTCTAAGCTGCTACCGGCAACGAAAGTTGTTAGTGGCAGCCAGCCTTAGAGGTCTTCTTAGAACGAAAAGTGTAACATTTTAATCCAATAACTAATGAGAGAAGCGTTTGAGAGCGTATACCTCAGACAAGCAATGCATAGTTAGCGAAAAATTCCAACTGACCCAGAATCTAGGATTTCGTCGTATTCGACCCCAAAATTTAGTTATTTGTTCCTTGTAACATTCGTGGTATTGCTTGCAGATTTTGTAAAAATCAGTTAATAACTTTCTGAGTTATGTCTTTGCGAACAAAATGACAAAACTCAGAATCAAACACACTAGCAAATCAACAAATAACCACCAGAATTTTGTCATTTGTGCCGCTTGTTCAACTTAGCAGTTCATAAAAATTTCGTGAAGATCCGTTCATAACTTCTTGGATATGTCGTTGACAAATAGTAAAACATATAGACAAACGGAGGAACAGATCATTACTAAAATTTGATCATTTGCTCTTTGTAACATCCCTAACATTTCCCAGAAATTTCATGAAGTTCCGATCCTAACTGTCTGACTTATGTAAGAAATAAAACCGAAACAGTTCAACAAACAAACACATAGTTCATCTAATCTTCACCAAAAGTTCATCTGATCTTGACCAAAAGTTTATCTGATCTTCACCAAAAGATCATACAATCTTCATCAAAAGTTCATCTGATCGTCACCAAACGTTAATCATCAGTTGCTCTTCACACTTTACGATCCCTATAAATTTTATGTAGATCCGTCCATATTTTTTCTAGTCATCTTGGTGAAAGACAAAGAGACAGACAGGCAGACAAGCTTCGACGAAAATATACTACTTGGCGGAGGAAAGAGGGTCTTGCCCAGTCGTGAGTGGCCGTCATGTCGCATGCTTCTCTGTTCAAAATTAGTGAAGGTAAATATTCCAACAAAATATACTCTTAATGGCACTAGAATTAGAATTCAATAGGACCGAAAGAGGAGCTGTTGCAAGTCACTTAATTGCAAGTATCTTAGCACCACCGCGAAACGAGCAACTCAGGCACGCGCTGCTAAATAGGACATTACTTAACAGCAGACAGCAAACGCGGCAAGGTGCATGACTTGCAGGTATTTAATTATGAGTAGTAATTAGACACATAGGCTATCGCTAGTATCGGCTATCTTCTTCAGTCTCGGTATTGATCCCTTGTCCATCCGCAGATGCGTTTTAATCTTTCCGCAGTCAAAGAAAGTAACCAAGCAATGGTAGGATCGGAAATCGAAATACGACCAAAACGGCGAGAGTGCTTGCCTGAACTATTAGGGACGTCACGTGAAGAGAAACAGTTTAATATAAATTTTATTTGGTACAATTTTATTCGTCATCAACCTTTACTGTTTTTCCCATCTATCTAACGAAACTATGATAAGTGAGCTAAAATCGACCTTCATTTAAGGCGAGTTACTTTAATTAAAATCTAATACAGTATATACATTGTTGCAGACGCTTGCATGTTTCGGAAAAAAAATTGCAAAGTAAAAAAGGCATTTTTTTATTTTTCGAGCCATTAGTTTACAGTAAAATTGCAGAGTTTTATAGTAATTACTGACCTTTTCTCTGGAAATATTTCTTTACAGATACTGGTTCATTTACGAAACAAACTGTAAAAATTATAGATCATTATCTTTAGAAAATAAGAGGCAAATTGCAGTTTCGAAATTATACATGGTAACAGTAATCCTTGAGAGACTTTTTCGGTGTTTTTCTAATATCATTGTTATTGAAATATCCGGAATATTTTCTCTGGTTCATAACACTAAATGAGTTTTCACTAATCATTTTGCATGCCTGCTGACCGAAGCGTCAGCTTTCAGAGTTTACTCCCAATCTCCACTCATCCTTATAGTCGATGATTTTGGTGTGACATCGCGAGAGCCGCCGACAAGACTTTGGAGACCATGAGACACATCTTCTACCGCGTCACAGCCGTGGCGATCATCCTCTCGACTCTGCAGGTCTTCCTGCTCGTCGCCCATCGCTGTTTGTTTGTAAAGGTAATGCACTTAGCTTTCTACAGTTCCTGTATTTTAACTGTGATGTGTTAACATTTCAGGAAGTTTGGATTAATTAGTGAGTGAAACTTGCTCATGTTGTTTCATCTTCGATTATATTGTGAATAATAAATTTTTAACTGCACCCTTAATGAGAGAGGAATTTTGAAAATCCGTAGACGATATTACTGATCCAGTTACATAAAATTGCAATGTTTTATGTTAGCCATGGCCGTCAACCGCTATCCACGACACAACGGCGAAAACACAACACACAATGAATATTAAATTTTGACGGAAGCAATTTAATATTAATTTAATATTCGTTGTGTGTTGTTAACGTTACCTAACATTACCTAACCCAACTTAATCAGCGATACAGCGGGCAGCGCGGCGCACCAACGTGAACGCCGCTCACGCCCACACGATCTGCGAACACAAATGTCCAGGGTTCAGACTCGTGCGTCCTGGTACAGGAGGTTCCTGTCGCCCCGGTGCACCTGTATTGGATTTGGAGTCGACGCAGCAGACAATGTTTCAAAATTTCAAAAACATTTCCTTGCTGGAAATTCTATTTGAAGCTTTGGAAAATTCGGTATCACAGCTACATCTTACTGTGTTAACCAGCCAAAATTTCTGCAAAATCTAACGTATTCAATTTCGACCATCTTCGATCCTCCCACCTGATGAGCTGAGAACAGCGAAACGTAGCTCGTGGATTACTAAATTTCTACTTAGTGCTTCTCATCATATTTTACAGTATTTGATAGTAATAGTAATAACAAATTTCCCACTTGTTCTGTTACTATCTCATGATAGGAAACTGTGTGGCTTAACTGGCGTATGAAAACTTTGTATTAGAGGGATAGAAAATTCTGGCTTCATCGTCTCTCAGCGAATGTGTCTCGTAGTCGTCCATAGTCTTACATCTAAGCTCATCTCATCCATGAGTCGAAAACCTAAGAAATCTACGTAAGCACATTTATACGATTAGAAGACTAATTAAACAAAAAAGTTTGCCACTTTATTCCTATTAACAGAATATTTCTTCTCTCAGACTTTCAATCCCCCGGAAGTTGTGAACAGGCACCGATTGAACAGCGAGTCTTGCAGTCCTTCGAGCTTAAAGACAGACTCCGTAACGAGTTCTCTGGAGACTATCACCCCCGCAGGGCCTTATCGCCTGTGCCCAACGTTCTCAGAGACAGCTGAGTACCGGAGTGAAAAAGGTACGAAAATGCACAAATGCTGTACACACCTCCACATGACTTATAATGGTTGTATACTGTAACTACTAACTACAGCAATTCCTAACACTCCCGTATAGGATGGTCGAAAAAAGGTACGAAAATGCACAAATGCTGTACACACCTCCACATGACTTGTAATGGTTGTATACTGTAACTACTAACTACAGCAATTCCTAACACTCCCGTATAGGATGGTCAACAGTTACGGTTGTCGGCGGCTATGTAGTAGGCACCGTACTATATTGCACAGGCTTCCTTAGCCACTATTCATGCGTCAATTAGAGAATAATAGAAAGTTAATGGTTCTGGTCGTAAAATACAGTAAATTATAATATAAATATCTTGGACACACAACGCAAGCTCTACGATGAATACAAATTAAAACGGCTGGTTCCATCATGGAGCACCGGATAGTGAAACACCAGCGACCTAAAAAACAGAGCTGCTTACTTGAACAAGTATTTAACCTTGGTGTTTACCGATGAAAATGTTTCGAGTCTCCCCGGGACCAGCACCGATGCTTGTAGCCCCTTAATAAATATGTGTTTTTACTGAACACGAGGTCCTCCGCGAACAGACCCACCTGAATAAGCACAACTCCACTGGAAAATGGTTTTAGTCATCACAGTGTCACTGTTTGAAATAGGCACTCGGTCTGAAATCAAAGGAAAGTTTCACAGGATTGGAAACTCGCTAACATGATCCCAATGCCTTAGAAATGTGTAATAAGGGAAGCTCCAGCTCCAGGCCCAATCCGTCTTCCCTCGGGCGTCAGCAAAACATCGAAAGTCTCCTGAAATAGCCGAACATTGACCACTTGAGGATACACCAGCTCATTACCGACACTAAACACGGTTTCCGAGACTTGTGCACACGGTTTCCACAGTTGGATGCCACATCAAATAGCCTTTTGTCCGTGGTATCTCTTAATCGACTCATTTTAACAGCTGTTCTGGGCCCAGCCACACTTTTGATCATCTCGCACAATAAGGTCTACTTCGATGTATACTGAACACTTCCCTCATAAACCTTTCGATTCAAGGTGGATCAGAGATGTTCGATGGGGTCTAAGTCGAGTGAAGCAGGAAACCAAGTCATCAGATGTGCTCATTTGATGGTTTGGGGATTCGTATGGACATCAGACGGTAGGCTTTGCTTAAATATCGTCTGACGTCTGTGTGACAGTGATAGGTCATTTGAACTTGTTGATCGTAAGCGCTCTTCCAGAAAATCCTGAAGCCGGGTCTAGCTCACAAATCGATTTTCCTTTGGGGAAGCGGAGTTTTATAATGAAGAATAAGACTAGTTTGGGTTTCAAAGTTATATTATGAATTTTACCCACAAATTAATGTGAGAATAATATTAAGACCTAGTGTTTCTTTAGGTTCTTTATTTCAATTTGAAGATATGCTCCCACTTTCACTTATTTCTTCAGTAGTTTACAAATATTAGTGCAGAGAGTGCTCTGCTTCGTGCATCGGAGAAACGAGGAACAAATGAAAGTGAGAATTTTAAAACATCAGGGAATTTCTTACCGTTCAGGGCAAGATGCTTTCAATCGAGCAGCAAAATTTGTGATCATTTTATAGACACGGGTCATCCAGTTTTATTTGATAAATTTAACATCCTGTCAAGATGCTCTCCCGTTGATTTAAGATTAATAGAGTCCGTATATATTCATGAGTAATCCCCTACGCCCAATGATCTTACAAGTTCCGCAGAACTTTTCATTCTGAAATGATAAATGTAAAGGAATTCTCATTTTATGAGTATAAATGATACAATACTTAAGCATATCAATCCATCATTTCTAGATCAGCTTCGATGCTTCTAAACTTCCTGAGGATGATTCATGAGTGAATCGAAAGTTTGAATGTATTTTTTTTTTTTTATATGAGTTCTATTACAGCACTGGTGAAGCTCTTGCTGGTGTCAGGCTGTGCCAGATAAAGTTGCTCACTGCTAACAACGCTTGATTCATAGCTGTACTTGCCCAGATATATTTGTCAATCACTGCTATGTCAAGGGCTCAAGGGTCACAAAACCGAGATGTAACCTTTGGCTGGTGCCCAGTTGTACGAAATACAAACAGCGATTGCACAATGTACAAATCCCCAAATTATCGCTTTGATTTGTATTTCCCACTTGTATTTCTTGAACTACATAGCTCCATAGTATGCGACGTAGACTAATGTATTTGTGTACTATTTAGACGGGTGATTTTTTTGAAATACATATTTGTGTCTTTGTGACCAAACTATTGAGTGCTGAATTCAAAAACCACTGCACTGTTTCACTTGTAGTGGTGTTCCTGAAAGATAAAATCCATATACTTTACTCATAAAGCATTCCGGGAAAAGGCTCTGTTGTGGTTTACCTTCCAAGCTATATTATTCCTGAATGTCTAGGTACATCTGAAATGTAGCTCATCAGAAAGGCCGCTATCGCTGCCTGGCGCACGACGAGGAACACCTACTGATTAGCTTTAACGGACTAAATACGGCGAGGCAGTATCCCCCTAGTCATCTCAGGATCCCTCCGTTATAGCCTTCGGACCCACTACGGCGCTGTTAGCAATCTCAACCTTTCCAGGGCCTGACTTGAGTCTAGAAAGCAAGGAGGTGCTTGGGTTTCTACGCTAGCCCTGGCAGCTAACCGCTACGTACTGCCGCTTCCGGTCGCTTAACACAAGCCGGACCGCCCACTAGTGATGCCAAGCACCGTCCGCAGAGGCAGCACACTGCTTCCGCCAGACACTGTAGGCCGGTCAGCACAAGTCAGACAATCAGCGAGAGCAATTGGAGAACGTTCA